>JAQPPZ010002555.1:1200000-1555682 GCA_028583015.1 Wollemia nobilis | reverse complement strand
ATGTCTCACATGAATAAGTTAGAGACTCTCCATGTGTCTGATTGTGAATCTCTTCTTCAACTTCCAGAATTGAACTGGATGAAATCTCTAAGAGAACTCAAACTATCTTGCTGTAAGAATCTCAAAGAATTGCCTCCGCTTCCAGAAGGTCTTCATAAACTCATACTAGACGGGTGTGAAAATCTCAAGGAGTTGCCTCCCCTTCCAGAAAGGCTCATTCTCAGCACCCAAGGCTGTTATCAACTGAGGACAAATGCTTCCCAGCCGAGTACCAGAGACGATGGAAAGCGCGTGGCTTCAGAGCCAAATAACGAGACAGAACCATCGGCCATGAGCTACTTTCCAAGAAGGCCTATCCCTGTGGAGCAATCGTACTTATTTTATTTGCCGAGGGATTTATTGATGGATATTGCCGAATCGTCCGTTCCTCCTCCGGCAGATCCAGATTATGAGATGTCTACAGGACAAGATGAGTCCTTTGTACCTGCGGTAGAAGATCTCCATAATGAGATTCACTGCTGTTCTATTTTGCTCTCTATACTTGCTGGGCTTTCTAATTTTTTTAGAAGGCAGAGACAATTTTAGGCCACTTCACTGCTGGTCCATGTTGTTCTCTACACTTGTTGGGCTTTCTAATTGTTTTTGAGAGGTGTGGCAGAAGCAAAACATTTCAGAAACATGTGGAACCGTATCTCTGCTGAAAGTTAATGAGCATGTAATAAATGGGGCCAGCGCTTGGATGTATAGTGAATTTTGGATGTATATTGAATTTTGGCTTTTGGAATGCACACCTCTGATGTTATAAATGATGCTACAAATGCACACCTCATAATTATTTATATGACTGAGCTTATTGGGTTTGACTCATTCGTTTTTTTAAAGCTGCAATCACATTCTGGTTTGCATTCCAAGGCATTCTGTACTGCACTCTTGCCAATGTTGCAAGGACAATGAGATAATGTTGTTACTTACTCCTATCCATGTGCCTCTTATATGAAGCACCGGCTAGTGTTCATCAGACCTCAAGTAAACTCAGGTTTCCAGAAGATCATGGACATTAGTGCAACTCTCTCTGTAAGCGTTTTAAATGTAATTTTTAATGTCATTTGTCATTTTTATTTCATATATTTTTCTCAGTTTTTCACTATAATCGTGTTATGCTGCAGGCTTATCATATACTTTACCTAATAATAAATATCAATTCTTTTGACGATAGTGATTTGATTTCTATAAGAAATATATGATTTCTGTTAAACGAGAATTTTATAAATAAAATAATATTTTAAAAAGTTAGAAAAGATTGTTCACGAGGCTTAGATGTGTAAATCTTTCTTCGATAGCATTTTGGTTTAAGTATTGCATGAGCTAAATCAACAATAATTTTTGTTTTAGAGTATTATGGTCTGGGTGTTGCGTTGACTAAATAAAAAACAATTATGGTAGAAGTATATCAAAAAAATTATTTCACTATTGTACTATTACTTATATATATTTTAAGGAAAAGATTTATTTTTTTACAAGAAAAAATCATAATTTTATTTCAAGAATGAAAGAAAATTACATTTCTCAGGTGCTTTGGCATAATCAGAAACCCAGGTAAAAACAGATTACTGGAGATAAAAAAATATATATATATTACAATAGAACAAATAAGAAGAAAGAACCCCATATTCCAATACAAAAGTGGGAATTATCCTTACAAAACAATACATTGTCATCGAAATAACCTCCATGTCCATAACCAAAGATCACATTCAGCAGAGAAGAAAGTAGTGAATAAGGGGCAATTAAAAACTGCCATAATGCTCTAATCAAAGAATAAACCACAGTCAAATTCCAGAGCTAGGATAGAAACTAGGGATATGAGATGTGAGTAAATGATGAAACTCCATCCTTTATCTCTTCCATTTCCAGTGAGCCTTCTGGAACTTCCTGACCTTCTTTTGATAATCTATCTGCTTCCTGATTTAATTCCCTGTAAACATGTGTGAAAGATATATTTTCAAAAAAAGATGTCACCTCTAGTAATTCATCTCCAACTGGTCTGAGAAGATTATTTTGTAATTGTGCCACTCCATTCATCCAGTTGATGACCAATGTAGAATCACCAAAAATGTGTAATTTTTTTACATTTCTCTCTGAAGCACACTTCATTACTATTCTCAAAGCCTAAAATTCTGCAAAATTGTTGGTACCCCTCCCAAGACCTGCTTTAAATTTTATATAATGAGTATCTGAGAAGTATAAGATGCCTCCTACGCTGCTAAGAGTTGACTGTCTCTGATTGGCCCCATCAAAAAACCCCATGGATGAGATTTTTCAATGAACAATTTATCTACATGTCGAGGTTTCTTAATTTTGTAAGGCTCTTTGTAGCTTAAGACCAAAGTCTTGACCTGATAAATGACTTGAAATGGGGGTATAAACTTCTCTTCAAAGATAGAAGCATTCCGTGCCAACCATATACCCCAACAAATAAGGCAAGGTAAAAAGAGGAATTGTTTTAACTCTTTTTTTGGAACCACTATCTTAAGCATGCTTCCACTATTTCTCCTTCCCAAGAGTTTTTAACTCCAGTTATTTGTTCAGCTTCTAACCACACCTGTTGAGAGAAAGGGCATTTGATTAAAAAATGTGTGATGTTTTCCTCCTCTGATCGACAAAGCATACAAATGCTTGGTCCTTGTCTACTTCTCCTTTGTAGGACTTCCCAAGTCAGAGTCTTATTTCTCAGGGCTAACCACATAAAAATGATTGACTTTTTTGGGACCGATAGTTTCCAAATCTGCTTCCACCACCAAACAGGTCCTTGGGGATCAGGGTCAAATCCTGCTTTATAGCCAAGTCTGGTTGTGTACTGACCCCCAGATTTGTTGTATGCCCAAGCTAATGTATCTGGTTCAGCTCTCAGCTTGATATGACTCTTTTTAAGACTGTCGATATAAGCCTTCCACAAATCAGCCTGTTCATCGAAAAACCCAATACCTAAGCTTGCTTCCAACCTTGGATCCAAAGACTTGAAGAAACTGATTCCCCCACCTGATGAAGAAAGTGAAAACCTTGGTCTTGTAAAGAAGCTTTCATAGCTTCTGGAAACACAATGTTTTCTCCACAACCCAAAATAGAATCAACCCCTATTCTGACTTGCTCACCATTGCCAACTTTCCAAACCAAGTATTTTCCAATGATTGGAAAGGCCTGTACTAGTGCCTTCCATTGAATAGAAATATTTTTTATGCTTTTTTATGGATTTCTGATCCAATCCATAAAGGTCCCTGGATGAATATACTTTTGTTCAATAATATTTTTCCATAATCCTTCTCTGGTCAGAATCCTCCACAAGCTATTTGTTGCCAAAGAAGAACCAAAAAGATGAATATTTTTAAGTCCCCAGCCACCTTCCTCCTTTGGTCTAGCAATACTTTGCCACTTAACTAAAGATATGCCCTCATGATCCTTACGTCCAGTCCAAAGAAATCTGAAACATTGTTTTCTTATTTTCTCTAGGACTCCTTTAGGAATGAAGGCCAAGGAATACCAAAAAATAGGGATTGCCTCAAGAACAGTCTTTACAAGTGTTAACCTCCCACCAATAGATAACCATCTATTACACCAATGATGAATTCTTGATTCAATCTTCTCTAAAAGCCATCCCCAATCTCTCTTCCTGTAACTATTCAACTTTAGTACAAAACCCAAATACTTAAAGCCTTCCTAAAAATCTAAGAGATTAAAAGGAAAAATTCTAATCAAACTCTGTTCAGTCACTTGCTCTAGACCATTAAAGCAAATAGAGGATTTTTGTAGGTTTATCTCCATTCCAGTAGCAATACTAAAAATATCCAAAATTTCCTTCAACTCTCTAGCTTCCCTTAAATTTCCATTGTTGAAAAGAAGTACGTCATCAACAAAGAGTAAGTGAGATAAATATGAGGCCCCCACTTTGATTCCAGACAAATATCCTGTCCTCTTTGCATCCAAGATAGCTCTACTCAATCCTTCAACAACCAACAAGAAAAGTAAAGGGGATAAGGGGCATCCTTGTCTCAATCCTCTCGAGGGTCTAAAGAAATTGGAAGTTGATCCATTGATGAGAACAACAAAATATGTAGAAGAGATGCATCCCATAATCCACTTTACTACTGCATAGCTAAAACCAACATGTAAGAGCATTAATCTGAGATACAACCAACTAGTTCTATCATAAGCTTTAGATAGATCTAGTTTAAGAACCATTGCAGGAAGATTTTTAGTTTTAATAGAGTGCAAGCCCTCTTGAGTGGCCCCTATGGCTTCAATGATTTGTCTCCCTGCTATAAACCCAAATTGCTCCTGAGAAATAGATTCAACAAAAATATTCTTCAATCTAAGAGCTAGAATCTTAGCAATGATTTTATAGATACAGTTACACAAGGAGATTGGTCTAAATTCATCAAAGTTTTTAGGCTTCTCCTTTTTGGGAATCAAAGCTAAAAATGTGGAGTTAAAAGCCCCCAAAACCTGACCACTCAACCTGATTTCCTCCATAACTCTAAGAAGATCCTCCTCAAGAAGATCATAGAATACTAGAAAGAACTCCACAGGCCATCCATCAGGTCCCAGGATTTTGTCCTTTTTGAGAGAGGTCAGGACAAATTTCAATTCTTCTTTTGTGATCTCCTTCATAAGTAACTGATTATCCTCCTTTGTCACAAAACTAGGAAAGAAAGTGGTTAACTTTATAATTTTCCCAATGTTGGCTCTATCAGGTTCTTTGTAGATAGATTGAAAATGTTTTATTCCCAAATCTGCTAAATCAGAGAAACTCCTAACAGAGACCCCTTCTTCATTTTGCATCTCCCATATAGTATTTACCTTCTTCCTGTGATTAGAAAAATTATGAAAGAACTTAGTGTTTTCGTCCCCTTTTTTTAACCATACAACTCTACTTTTTATTCTCCATTCAGCCTCCCTCCACTGCAAGAATTTGTTCTTCTTAGCTTCAAGTTCTATAAGTTTAGATTTCTCCTCCTCTTTAAAAATACCGACCTCATTATTTTTATGAATTTTTGATATTTCATTCTCCACCAACTTAAGATCTCTATGCATGCTCTCCTTTTTAGTTGCAATCCAAGATGCTACAAATTTTTTTAATTTTTTTTAAAGCATTAGCAAATTGGAGACTCGACGATAACCTGGAACTTGAGTCATAACCAATCCATTCTTTTTTAATTAGTTCTTGTAATCCCTCTTCCTCCAACCAAATTGGATTTAGCTTAAAAGGACTGGAAGGTTTTGCCTCCTGATTTTCTAACTGAATAAGAATGGGAGAATGATCTGAGCCACCTCCACTCTCAACCCATGATCATTTTTTATCTATTTCATTGTATAATGACTCTGAGATAAAAAATCTATCCAATCTCTTTGAGATTCTAGCTTCCCCAACTCTGTTGTTTCTCCACGTAGGCAATAACTTTACTGGTTCCAAATCCATTAGACCCGCTTCTTCAATATTATGCCTGAAATAATATACAAGTCTATCAAGTCTTGCAATTTTCCCCCACACTTCACTTTTGTTCAAGGTAAAGTTTAAGTCCCCACCAATGATAACTCTTTCATCCCTGACACATCTTTGGGAAAAAAATCATCCCAAAAGACTTGTCTATCTTCATAGGGACCATAACAATTAATGACCGATAACCTCAAACCCAAGTCTTTAAAAAAGAATTCTATCCACAAACATGAAGCCAATAAGGAAGAATTAATTAAGGATACTAAGTTCTTCCAGCCAGTCAAAATACCCCCTAAATTTCCAGTCGCATCTAAGGCCAGGAACTCCCAGTCTCTGAGAAGTTTACTTAGCCCTTCAATGACTTTTGTACTTGATCCCATGGTTTCTTGAAGAAGGATAACATCCGGATTATGAATCTCCACCAACCTGGCTAAGGCAAGTCTTTTAGAGGGATTGCCAAGACCTCGGATATTGATAGACAACAAAATCATTTGACACTTTTAGAGGGTTTTTGCCCCGCTCTAAGGACCCCTTTAATAGATTTTTGTTTGCCTTGTTGAATTTCCTTCATAGTCTTCTCTTGTGCATGGAATAGAAGATATTTTCTACCTACTAAGAAAGAGGAAGATTCCTTTATATGATCCATACCTAACCCTAATATTCCTATAACTATGCAATATTACGACTCGCTTTCCCATTTCCTCGGATGTAACAAATATTTACAAGAGGATCCAACCTCCAAACCATCCCCTGAATTAGAAACCTCCCTAGGAGAGTCACCTGGTAGATCAGAAAGACTTCCCCTTGTATCAGAAATATTTAACACACAATCCCTATTCAATTGATTTGTATTTTCTGTCCCCTTATCCAAAGCCCTAGAAAAGTCCTTATCCTTGGGTTGGGATTCATGAGGGAATGTCCAGTCTTCTTTACTTCCTGATTCCATATTGTTCTCCACTTGAATTTTATTGAAAGTATCTTTAGGCTTCGGTGATTGACCAACATAATTTGTGCATTCAGGATCCAACCCTTTCACAAAATTCTTTATGGCTTCTTCTCCTTCTCTGGCTTTCTGCGAACATTGCAAGGGAGACAAATCCTGGCCCAAAGTTTCTTCCTCCTTTCCCAACATTTTGGTTGTAGATTCAAAAGCATCCTTTTTGCTTGTTTGTGTTGTATCAATAAGCACCATTGGATTTTGAAGGTTAGATCTCTCCTGAGTGTTGTTAGCTGACTTGGACACCTCACTAGTCATTTGTTTTCTCCTCCAATTTTTTTGTGTGAAGGGTTGTGTACATTCCTTAGCAATGTGTCCATAAATGTGACAACGAACACATCTAAAAGAAATATTCAAATAGTCCAGGATTTAATTATGAGATGTATTTCCCACCACTATCTCCATACAATTTGGTAAGCCTTCATTGATATCCATATCAACCAAAACCTTGGCTACAGACCAAAAAACACTAGATTTGAAGGAGACATCTATGTCTATGGTTTTTCCTAAGGAATCTCCAATCTCTTTCAAAGATTTTTCTGACCATAATTCCATTGGCAAGCCTGGGAGCTTCACCCAGATCGGGATTCTCCTAGCAACTTCAGTCCTAGGATCAAAGCAAGTCATCCAAGCCTTCAAAGCCAAAAAAGTGGACCCCCAATACCAATGACCTCCTAGAATTTTATGTGCATCTGCCTCAAAGCAAAAAATAAAACCAATCCATCCTCTGGCAAGTAAGTGAAATATCGGCCCATATCCTAGAATTGGGACCCACACCTTCTGCAACCACTTATTTAGTGTATTATTTGCTATTTGACGTCCATAAAACTTCCCAATAAGGGCCTTTCCTGAATACTCTAGAACTTGTTCCATCCTCAAGTCTTCCCCAAGTACCATTTTGATCTTTGACCTTCTTTTCTTAACCACTTTGTGTGCTTTGCCTACTCTAGTAACCTGAGTTGTAGACTATGCTGATTGGATATTTGGTTTCACTCCACTTAGAGCCTCTAGATCAAGACCTTTACCAATAAAACTCGAGCCAAAAAGGGAAGACTCTGTCAAACAAATTGGTTCTAGAATATTGTGATCCTGCTCAAGTTTTTTTCTTTTGTAATGAGGTACTTGTTCATTTATTAGTCCCATCACTTGAGGAGTGTGTTCTGAGACTCCTAAGATTGAGAAGTCACTAGAATGGTCAATCTGAAGTAAGCTTATTGATGTAGACTTTTCTCTATCTACTAAGATCTGATGATCAATAGTCTTATTTTGGTCATTTGAACTATCCAAGGGCCCCCAATTCTCAGCTTTTGATCCATGACAAAAAAAAGGGCCCTAGCCCATGGGATTGAAAAAATGCTCTGCCCTTCTAAGGGATCCTTCGAATAGTCCAAATGTTCCTCTTCATTTTCCATCAAATCAGAAACCTCCATTGCTTTTTTATTCATCATCTCCTGGAAATGTTCATCTCACATCGCTAATCTCGCTCAAGACCCACTCAAAAATTACTTGTAGGAGACTTGCGTACCATAGCAACCTTACTACCTTTAGAAAAATTGTGCTTTGTAGAAACCCTACGCACTATAACAACCTTACAGTTTGTATAAATTATGTGCACCGTAGGAATCTTGCACACTATAGCAACCCTACGCACTGTAGAATCCTATGCACTGTTATAATATTTTATAGAAAATAAAGAAGGAATGAGCCCCAAACTGTAGCAGTCACCTTGTAAAAAACCACACTATAGTAGTCGTGCACTGTAGCAACCACATTGTAGCAGCTGCCCTGTAGTAACTCACACTATAGCAGTCATGCACTATAACAACCAACACTATAACAACCTTGAACTATAGTAGTCACACACTGTAGCATCCATACTATAGAAACCTGCACTGTAGCAACCGCCTATAGCAAATGCTTCCTATAGCAACCTCGCACTATAGCAATCACTCGTAAAAACCCAAACTATAGCAAAATACTGTAGCAACCACCCTATAGATACCCACACTATAGTAGTCATGCACTGTAGAAACCTACACACTGTTGAAATCTTCTATAGAGAAGAAATAATGGACCCCATACTAAGTTTTCCTATAGGCTTAAGATAAATCTCACCAGCCACTCAGGTTATATAAGTGAGTACCACTCTCTAGTTTTCAACACTATCCCACTAGGGAATAAATGCTAAGAAACTAGTCATAGATTTACTTCTAAATGACAACTCCTTGTATACACTATTAAGGTGAAAAATACTAATAGGGTGTGGGGTCGTTGATCCTTTTTGCTAGCGATACACTCAAACCAGTTACTTAGGGGTTCCACCCAGGTGTTTTAGGTGAGTTGGAGAGGAGAGGGCAATCCTCCAAGGGAGGTCCCAGGTTTGAATCTCCACCCTACCAAAAAGCTTAATTGGGTACCCAAAATCCAATTGATAATGTTGGTGCGGGCAGGGTCGGGTGTGACTCCCGGGTGACTTTGATGGTGTAGAACCCCCTGTTCGTGGTCTCTCAGACCAAGGCGGCCCCAAAAGGGGTTTTTTGCTTTTAAAAAAAAAAGTTACTTAGGGGTTCTTGGGATACTCCTCATAGTGAGTTTTAGGGCGAGTATTATCCCACATACTTCCTCTAATTGTGTGATCGGGAATTGCAGTCGATTTATTTAGTTAACAAAAAGATACAAAACTCTCTAGTCAGAGATCAAAGTGAACAAAGCATTCTAGAAAATAGAACATGAAGGCAAAAAATGACCTCATTATTTGAGTCCTCGTCATCCTCGCATACCACCCCTACCCTTCCTTTTCTTGATTATTTGGTGACAAAAACTAGGGTCTATATTTATAGCTTGATTCGATAGTATTTCGACCTCTTTGTTGAATTCCCACCTTAGGTGTCGATAGGATATTTTACCAATTATCCTACCTAGTTTTCTAATCTTGTCTTGAATAATATTCAGTTGTAAAGATCTAAAATCCTTATTTTTAGCAAGAGTTATTATTAACAATTTAGAATCCCTATAAACTATGGCCTAAGTGATTCCTTGTTTTGCCACCAATTTTAAGCTGATTTTACATCCAATAACCTCTGCCACATTATTAGATGTTGCTCCCAAGTTGATCATGTATTTGATTAGGATCTCACGAGGTTCTATAAGAATCAGTCCCCCTGTCATTGTTTGATCGGAGTTGAACTTGGAGGAAACATTAAAGAAGAGCATATGAAAACAAATGTTAGGTAAGGAATTGTTTGCTCTGTAGCCTCCCTGTGTTAGGAAATCTTGGAGATTAAGTTGGTAGATCATTCTTATTTATGTGGGTGACAAATCTTATTCAAATTATTATTGGAAAAACTATATTTAACATTTAGGACCAATTCTTCTTTTATCCTTCGTATTATATTTTTATTATACTTACCTTTGCCTTCAAAATTCCTCTAGTTTCTATCCAACCAGATGTGCCAGATGATGAAATATGGTATAAATATCCACAAATATTTCAAGAGGGGCTTACCTATCAGTCTAACTTTATATTCTTTGTTCCACTTGGTAAAACATGTGTCTATGGTTAACCTTCCAGAGTAAGAAGTGCCAAGAATTTTGGTTATTCCTAACCAAATTTAAATTGCCTTTGAACATTCAAACAAAAAAAAGAAAACTATTTCACTATTTTGCATGCACCTGTAACAAACATGGTACCATCACTTATATTAATAAGGAATAGAATGAGAAAAATTGCATCTAGGTGTTCACTTTAAATTCTTATTTAGAACTTTTAGTATTTTAAATATAATGAAAAAAACTTCAATTGTAATTTATACCTCCTACCACTTTTAAAAGTAGTATTTCTAGAAGTAATATGGTTATAAGAGAACAAAAATATTGTACAGCTTTAGAGAATTCAAGACCCTTAAGAGCCCATGGATTTTTCTTACTATATAAAACATTTGGAGGCTTACTATTAGCTTTGGAATGAGAACCAATCTTCCCAAGATACTAATTTAAAGTAAGAGTATTTTTTTATCAATGACTTGAAATAAATGTCAAACCACTTGACTTGAATGTATTTAAGAAGCTTTTCATAGGAATATTGGAGCAATATACTCATTCTCACTCTAAAAAATGGTCTGCAAATAAACATTGTTGGTTAGAATTTCTCCTTTTTGGTTCATTTCCAAGTTTCTATTGTCACATACTTGCAACTTCTACACACTTGCACACCTAATTATATTGTCTTACCTACAATACCTTATGCTATGATGTGTAGTTACATAGGTCTATCTTGCAACCCTCACCAATAGGTACAAAGCTTAGCATGCGATACTCATCAATAAAATGAGTGATCCATGGAGGTTATCAATCAATTTGCCTAAAGCAAGTTTAAAGTCATTGCACAAAGCATTCATAGAGTATTTTCTACAAAAGACAAAAAAACATTTAAAAATAAGTATTTTATTCATAGAAGATGCATTGAAGGAAGTAAATTGATTCATTACTTATAAGGTAATTCCTATTGAGTTTGTCTTAAAATACATTTTAATCTATGAAATTCTAATTCCCATCCTAGGTATTATAAGATACTTTGGTAAAGCAAAGAGTCATTTGGAGTTTTGGACTTATATGTTAGGAAATATGGTTATTGCTTTGGAGATATTGCGAAAACTCCAAAACTTTTCATTTTTTTTATTACAAAGTTGATATGACCAACTCTATTATTAAAGTGAGAAAACGTTTATATTTGGTAATTCTTTAGTCTTAGGACATGTTTTCAAGTGAATGTGACTTGCTAAATCATTGCATACACATATAAAACTTTTCATAATCTATGAATTTTTCTTTGCAATTTGTATATTATCAAATTCACTCGAGGATTATAGGACTTCAATACCTATATGTCTTAATATATTTTATATGAGTTAAATTAAAAAGAAGTTTGCTCCCCCTGAAAAAAAAATAAAAAGGTGTGGGGGGTGCAGTGGGGGTGGGGGGATTGAAATGACTTCTATTTGTATCACATCATGACTACTAATAGTGTTATATAGTTTTTGTCAACTAAGCATATTTTTACTGACAATTTTTGAACCTACGTCTTCTCCTTAAAATTAAATGCATTTAATTGATTGAGCTCATACTGTTTAACACAATTGGTGTTCTCTTGATTGTTAGTATTATTTGGTTTTGTTAGTAAAATTTAGATTCTTAAAATTTATTTAAAGCACTCCTCATGGTTTGAGATTTCCTTATACATGCATGACATCATCCTTCATCCCTCCCCCCCTCCCTCACAAAAAAAAAGAATAAACTTTTAGAATTATTTATCCTTTTAGTACTACGCTTAAATAGGTGATTATTTTGATAAATCTCATATATAAGACATTTGAAGTATATATCTCAACACGACACTGAATATATTTGTTGAAATATTATTCTTGGGTTGTCTCAGAGGGAATTTTTTCAATTACAAAATCTTTGATTAGATGACATCATGTTATTAATATTCCCAATAATAAGAATACATCTTTAGTCTTTGTAAATAGTAATTTTGTTTCTTGAATTTATCTTCAAAAGCTTGTGAAAATATTGAAAATCAAAGAGCCTTTAATATTTTTCCATATATGAAAAGTAAAAATGATAAAAAGCTTTTAACCTTAATATGACCTATATTTTCTTGTTTAAGATTAGGGTTTGACAAAGAAGAATCTCATGACAACCTGGTATGTTGAGAACTAACTAGCCAACATACAAGAAATAGCCAAGTCAGTTTTAGTTGAAGGTTTAGATTTTGAGTTGTTGATGAGGAATAATGTGTGTGTTAGTTTGTTTGCTTAATATTTTGTTTCACCTATTTGTAGTTGGTTATATTTGCTTTTGTTTTTGGGTGATTTTTTGTAACTCCTCAAACCACCAAATCTTGTTTTATTTTGTATTTGTAAATCTATTTAAGGCTCCTCTTGTCAATAAATTAGACAAAAATATTGTCATATCAGTTGTTCTTATTTCACTCCAATGGACTTCCAAAAGTATCTAGTATATTTGATGGCTTGAAAAACTAGTCATCTCAAGATCCTAGTTTCGCTACTAAATCATACAAAAGATTTAATAATTATAGGATATTAGTACAAGATAAATCACTTGGTAAAGCCTATGTTTGACCCATGTTTGTTTTCGTAAAAAATACTTCCTAATAAATAAAAGTGAGCAATAAGGTTACATCACTACCCCTTCCAAGCAAATAGGGCTTTCATGCAGAGTTTTATAAAGGACTAGGTATAATATTCTAATTACACTAAGATATTCCAAAGAAAACGTAATATAGTAATTTCTTTTAAGTCATGAGACATATCAATCAATGTTAGCAACATCAAGATGTAAGATATAGCAAAGGTATTTCTTGATTTGTAGTATCCACCATCTAGGGAGGTCTTCATAACAAATTAGATTTCCTTGGTCTAAGGTCCAGTTTTCCATAGCATCCACTACCTTGTTTTGCTCGTAGGGGACATGAAAAAATATTTTTCCTAAATATAATGTGAAGGCTTTGTATATTTTCTAGTACTCTATAGATGCTAGTCTTGAGAAGGGATCTTAATGGGATATTTTCACTAATTAATGAGCACTTGGGACTTTGACTCTACATGTACTGAACTCTGGCCAACCTTAGCAGCCTCTTGAAGGTCCTAAAGGATAACATAAGCTTCTTCTATATTATTAGAGAGAACACCCAAATTCTCCACAAATATGACAAGATTGTCATCTAAAAGTCATCCTTTACCCCCCATACTTGCTCTTCTTGGATTACTTCTTGAACCTCCATCCATGTTAATCTTCCCAACACCATTAGGATGGGATTACCAATAACCATATTGATGCATATAAAGCCA
Organism: Wollemia nobilis; assembly: GCA_028583015.1. Taxonomy (NCBI): domain Eukaryota; kingdom Viridiplantae; phylum Streptophyta; class Pinopsida; order Araucariales; family Araucariaceae; genus Wollemia; species Wollemia nobilis. The sequence continues at coordinate 1,542,322 of JAQPPZ010002555.1, read as the reverse complement.
ATTTTTTTGAGGATTTCTTTGTCTCAATTCATCCAAGGAAAGATTCATCTTACCGAGAATACTATTCCACTATTGGGATGGGGAGGAGAGGGCATGCATTACATGCTAGTAGTTTCATTGATATTAGCTAAGGCCCTCTTATAGATATAGTTAATATCTTGTTGAACATATTTGAGGATCCTATTGTTTATTCCTTTCCAAAGATTCCAGATCAATAAATAAATGTTGATATATACCATCTCCTTCACAAAACTATCCATGGCATTCATCCTAGGCTAGGTACACCAAGATTGATCAATGGAAGTGAACATGCGAGGTCTAAAATCCAAGAGGAAGGCCAACATTTTCCTTGAGTGGGTAGCCAAGGGATAAGAAATAAAAATATGATGTAGATTATCTCCATATCCACAGCACATCACAAATCTATAAGGTCCAAAAATCCTCATTTCATCAACTAATCTCTTATAAGAAATCACTTATAGAAAGAAAGCTAGATAAAAAACCTCACTTTAGGCCATCACGGTAGCTTCCAAAGTTGATTGAAGACATAACTAAGGGGGTTGACAACATACTGACACGATGAAGAATATTCCAAGGCTACTGTATAAACACATGTGGAGGGACCTAACTAAAAGAGTCATTTGTTTGAGTCTAAGAAAGAGATCAAGCTCAAGAACCATTTGAATAACTTCCTTCTAAGCCTTAAATATTGTCATAGACCACTCATTAGTTGGGATCTACACTCTTTCATGCCAATCACCATCCACAATGTACTAGTGTGAAAATTTTATCGACCTTCCCTGTGAAGTTGTTCCATGAGAGGTCTCCATTTAGGAAATTGATGAATCAATGAAGGATACCCATCCCATGCCTTGGTCTAGAAATTTTCTTGGCGATTGTTGTGGATAATATAGAGTAGTTATCTTGATAAAAATTTCCTCCATATTCAACACCAATAGGATCAAATATCCTCTACCAGGTAGTTGATATCTAGTAAATTATTTCGATATCATATTTTTTGCATATTTAGTTCTCAAATTCCGAATTCAAAGTGCATGAGGGGTGTTGATTAACTACTAGTAAAAATTAGCTACCGATGCCTTATATTTATTTATTATGATCTAAAGCCCAACCCCCTTCTTTTTTTAGAATATATAACTTCCACTTCACAAGTACCCATTTGCATTTTGCTTTTGCTCTACTCTGCTACATAAGAACATTTTTGATTACTAAATTATTATAATCACTTCATATATCTAATAATCATGAATCAAAACATTAAATGTAACAAGAATTAATTAAAAACAAAACCTCCACAAGTGTTCCTAGCCAATATCCCTCCTTCCCTCTCGATCACTAAGATTACCTCCTACTAAAAAACATAAAATAATGAAAATAGGAAGTTATTTCTTTATGTATGTTGGTACTATCAATGAAAAAATATCAATGGAAGTAATTGATATATGTCTCAATGATAATATGCTTCATGCTATTTGTCAAATATTTATCCCATACTAAAATAAATGTTGTCCAATATGAGATACCAAGGCAAAGCCTTAGGCTTGTATGAACAAGACATTAAAGAAAGCCTACCTAGGTATTTTTGGGATAATATTTAATTTCAATCATACTAAATCCTATCCTGAGTCATCTTCTAACATTGAATATATTATTGGCCATGAAGACCATCTTGATCAAGCTTGTTTAGCCAACACTATATCTCTCTATGAGTTTGATTTGAATGACAAGGATTTTGACAAACTAAATCTTACTTTTGTTAGTACCTATGATCATCAATTTACCAATCATCTTGGGATAAATTTCTTAATTGTAGATTATCCCAAACTAATTGCTCATGAATCATTTTGCAAATTTAAAGGTATTGATATCAATTCTTCCCTAGTCAAACAACCAAAAATATAAAAATACCTCATTCAAAATCAATTCTATTTTGCAGGATATTTCTCTCAAATAGCTAATGTGGACACATCACAAGATTCAAGTAGAAATAAACACCTTAAAAATTTAGATCTAGTAGACCTAAAAAAATTAGGTGTTTACCAACTCCTTAGTTAGAGAATGAATCTTAAATTTTGATAGAAGAAAATATCGATGTCAATATTGAGGCTCTTGATAAGCCTAAAATCCTTATATTAATTAAAATTTTAACCATAGAAGACTAAGATCAATACAAGAAGCTATGAATGGAATTAAAAGGTATTTGTGCTTGATCATATACTAATATATCAGGTTTAAGATCCAATTTTAGTTATCCATCATTTGGTTGTTACTACCGATGCAAAACCTATAAAATAGAAATTATGGAAGATGCATATAGAAGTTGCTCTCCTTGTTAAAGAGAAGGGCCACAATAACAACATCAGCTTCATTACAACATTGATTATTTTTATTGGATTTCTAACATCATTCTAATCACCAAGAAAATTGGGAGCATTAGAATATGCATAAATATTATTCCAAGGATGACTTTCCTCTTTCGATCGTTAACATGATTGTTGATTTCATAGATATTTATGGAATAATGTCTCTAATGGATGATTTTTAGGATATAACCAAATTATCCTTACAACCCCATGGGGAAATGTATACTATCAAGTAATGATGTTTCAGTTTGAGAATATAGAAGAAACATACCATTGAGCATTGACCTATATTTGTTGTGACTTGATGTGTAACATTATAGAAGATTATATTAATAATCTTTTGAATCACTTAGTTAAGTGTAAAATAATGTTCAATATCTTAGATGGATATTTGAATGGTGAAGGGCATATAACATATGCTTAAAACCTTAGAAGTACATCTTTGGTTTGAGATTGTGCAAACTTCTTGGTCACATGGAGGCATAGAAGTTGATCTTGATAAAATAGAAATTTTTGTCAATATACCACCCCCTCGTATATTAACCCAACTTCATAATATTTGATTCAAAATCCAAGCCATTCAAACATTTATCTCTCAACTTGTTGATAAGTATCAACCATTTATAATTGTTTTATAAAAGATATACTTTTTAAATAGGATTATCATTGTTAAGCAACATTCGATGCTATCAAATCATATCTTAAAAATTCCTCTAGTCCTTATCCCATCCAATATTAGTAAACTATTCCTTAGTTATATAGCTACAACTAATTACACCCTAGGAGATATATTGGATTAATATAATAACCAACATAAAAAGTGCAATCTTCTACATTAGTCAAATATAAGTCAATTATGAGACTAGATATAATCACATAGAAAACATTTACCTTTCTAAAGCATTTTCTTCTAAAAAACTTAAAAAATATATTCTAAGCCATAAAACGTTTATTATTGAATGAGTAGATCCATGACACTATCTTATGACGAAACCACATATTTTTAGGAGAATTTCTAAGCGAGTTATGTTGCTTAGTGAATTTGATTAAGAATTTATTAGTCAAAAATATGTGAAAGGTTAGGTGAGTGTTGATTAGTTAGTAGATGCATCTTTATAATATAACTAGCCCTTAGTAGTAGAGTTCCCTAGAGAATCTATCTTCACCATCTACTGTGAAGATGAAGAGGAGAGTTATTGGACATTATACTTCGATGGCATGCAATGTGTCAAAGGAGTAGGGGCAAAAATTATCTTGATTATTTATAAGAAACAACTAATCCTTAATTTTTCAAACTCAATTTTGCTTTGACCAATAATATAGAAGATAATGATGCCCTTATTTTAGGACTTCATGCTACTAAGTTCCTTATATAAAAATACTTGCCATATTTGAGTGTTTTGAACTAATTTTCAATTAGGTTAATGGTATTTACCAAACCAAAGATGATAAGTTAAAACTGTATAAAAAATTATGAATACATTAACAGTAACTTTTGATTAATCACTATCAATTCTTTTCCTTGATCTAATAATTGCCATGTCTACACTATGGATTCTACAACATCCCTTATCCCATTAGAATTTAATGATGAACAAACCACAATTATCATTAGAAAAATTAGAAATTTCATAACTATAGAAACCTGTTTGATTCCATTAGAGGTTTTCAATATTGAAGCCACTTCATCATATAATATGTGGTATTATGACATCTGCAACTATCTCAAAGATGAAATAGAAATGGACATAATAACCTTATGCAAAGGTCCTACACACATGTAATTATTGGTGATATTTTATCTCATTGCACCCTTGATGGAATCTTACTTAGATCTCTAGATTAAATTGAATCCCAAAAGGTAATCGAGGAATCCCATGATGGGTCTTGTAATGACACCTTAGTGGTATTGTCATTTCTAAGGAACTTATCTAAATGGATTATTATTAGTTATTTATGGAGATAAATTCCAATGATTATGTCAAGAAAAATGATAAATATCATAAACATGACAACCTAATCCATGCTTCATCTAAACCTTGCAATCAATCATCTTATCATAGTTGTTTTCTATTAGGACAATGGATATCATTGGAAAAATCAATTCTTCATCCTCTGATGGACATAAGTTTATCACCACTACAATTATATGCTTTACCAAATGGGTAGAGGCTATACCTTTAGCCTTTACAATAGGAGTCCAAGTATCCTAATTTATTCAAAATCAATTAATTTCCTACTATTGTATCCTATCAATCATCATCGTAGATAATAGCATATCATTTGGGAGTAAGGATGTTAAGAGGATTTGTATAAAAAAAATATGCCACATAAATGGTCTATATTATATTACCCACAAGGTAATGGTCAATTCAAATCATCTGATAAAACTCTTATCAAAATCCTCAAAAATCTCATTAACAAGACCAAATAAGATTGACATATCCAACTCTATCTTGCTCCTTGGGCCTATTGTAATAGTTCTCAAACCCCAACTAGACCTACAATTTATGCCTTGTTATATGGTAATGTAACTAGAATACTTGAGCACTCACAAATATTATATCACACAGACACAAAGAGATTGCCCAAAATAATGAAATTCATTATATATTGACTCTCGCGATACATATTTACAATGTTTTGGATTGTCCCAAGTAGCTTGGGTATAATGTTACAATCTCGGCCTTGATGTGACACAAATTTCTCTCTGGAAGTTTTCCAGATCTTTCGTAATGTACAATGCTCTCCTCGTATCCAGTTGTAGCTTCAAAAGGTGAGTGGGCTTTGGTATCCAACACGAGACCACTCTAGCTTCAAAAGCGTATCCAAGATACATGTTACCTGTGCACATGCAAACCAACAAAGGGGATTAGTAGCACCCGCATATTCAAAACAATAAATCCAATGCTACACATAAAAACCTATTACCGATATGGATGAAAAGCAGATAGCGCAAAACAATTAACAAATAAAACCTTGCTTACTATTTGAATCGCTAATCTCTGTCGATGAAACCTGCTTCTGTTCTCAAGACCGTGGAACCGCGAAAGAGAAAATGTGGGTTGGAAACTACGGACCTACGATTGCGAAACCGTGGATGCACGTTCTCGACTGTGGACCCACGGACAGGCGGTTTTGGCTAAATGAAAGATTGCCTCGAAATTCGAGCCAACGATCAGATTCTGGCTTGCACCCTCAACTTCTCGTCGGGTCTAGATCTAATTCGATAGCCTGTCGATGTGCAGATTTAGGTCCCTCTGCTTTGTGGATTGATGGTGTCTTTATAGGTTGACTGGGGCTTTGGAGGGGAATGTGAGGTGGCAAGCCTGATTTGCCAAGTGGCAAATCTGGACTGCCAGGTGGAAGGGGCAATTATAGTGAGTCACTCAGTGTGGCTCACTTAACTAGGGTGATGTGGCTCCAAGTGGAGTGGGATGTGGGATGTTGTTTTATGTGAAGGGACAAGGGGAAAACAACAAAGGAGTTGTGGCATGGGTGTTGGGAATTTGTCTCATGTGCAAGGAAAAAGGGGACAGGAGTGGGTAAGATGTGGCATGGATGTTGGATGAAGTGTCCAGGACACATGTCCAATGGGTAGACAGGGTATCCTAGGGTGATTTTCCTAATTAAATAAATTAGAAAAGTATAATGATGTGCAGGATTTTATATCCCTAAGTTAGAACTTAGGCATATATCTTTATTATGCAGGATTTGATGGTGAGGTGGTGAATGTGAATTGAAGGGTGCTAGATTTTGGTGTCTATAGTTGCCCCTTTTTGTACTATGTTGTGTACAACACAATGCGGTGCAAAAACTAATGACATCTAACTTTATTAAACGAATGGGTTCACTCCTTTTTGACATACAGAATGAATGAATTATTTTTCATTTTGATTTTTGCTTATTTGCTTACCCCCTCAATTGGAGAATGGGTAAAGGATGAAACCCACGAGCCGATTGACCAATTGTGGATTTTGAACGGATGCGTTTGTTTGAATGATATGGATGTGATGCAAATGTATGTCATGTTGACCAACTTGATGCCCCAAGTTTGGGATTTTGTGTGTTCTTGCAAATTTGCCTTTGGTTTCGTTGATGTGCATAATATGTGGTAAAATCTTAACCACATTTGGAGTTCTTTTCCACATTGACTTTAGCAATTCCTTCCAAATGATGGGTTCAAGGAACCAGTCGTTCGAGAATTTGATACTCAAGTGATTTTTGATTATTACCAAATTGTGTTTGTTTGTTTTTCGCTTTTGACCCAATGGAAGGGGTTGAAGGATAACCTTGTGCAAATCTATTTTAAACACATCTATCTCAAAGATTTAGGGATCTAGCTGATTTAATGTCATAGTGATTTGATGTTGGATGTTTGAATGAGTTTCCTTATGGTGAGCTACCCATCCGACCGGTTTTGCATGGATTGCTAGTCACTGCATCCGCGACGTATATAGGGTAATCCACTAGATACAAGGTTCACTTGAGATGATGATGCGAGATGATGATTTGGTGGGGTTTGCTATATTTGTTTTTTGTTTTTGTGCCTCAAAACATAGGTTTGCATTTTATTTCGCTACGAAAAACGCGGGTGGGCGTTTTTTTTTTTTGCTGCGAAAAACGCGGGCGCGCGTTTTTCGTCGCTGTGGAAAACGCGGGCGCGCATTTTTCATCACAAAAATCGGCTATTTATAGGCTATTGTCATTTTCAAAATCATTCTGCCAGTTGTCATTTGTTTATTGGCTGAAGTGATGAGTGAGATGGAGGTTGGCGAGGGGAGCGATGGTGGTGGCTCGGTTGGAGCGAAAGTCGGCGACCGGTTTGTAGAGGTAGGCGATTTGGCCTTTTTTTTTTGTTTTGGGTTTGTTTTGCTTGTTTGAAAACTAAGCTAGGCTGGTAAAAATTATTGTTTACTCATTAAGCGGGGCTGATAATGAATTTGTAAAAAAAAAAAATCGTTTTTGCTTTATTACCTAGGTAGGTAATTTTTTTTTTGTTTTTATTACCTAGGGTAGGTAAATTTTTTATTTTTGTTTTTATTACCTAGGGTAGGTAAAAAAAAAAAATTTTTTTTTTTTGTTTTTATTACCTAGGGTAGGTAAAATTATTTTTTTTGTTTTTATTACCTAGGGTAGGTAATTTTTTTTTTGTTTTTGTTTTTATTACCTAGGGTAGGTAAATTTTTTTTTTTGTTTTTATTACCTAGGGTAGGTAAAAAAATTTGTTTTTGCTTTTATTACCTAGGGTAGGTAATTTTTTTTTTTTTGTTTTATTACCTAGTGTAGGTAAAAAATTTCCTTTTTGCTTTTATTACCTAGGGTAGGTAAAAATAAAAAATTAAAAAAATTGTTTTTGCTTTTATTACCTAGTGTAGGTAAAAAAAAATTCGTTTTTGCTTTATTTTTAGCATGTTGTGCTAACTTTCATTTTTTTTTTATATGTTTTCTTTTTAGGTTAAGCTTCTTGATGCTTGGCATAGGTGGCCGAGGACCATTCGAAAAGTGTGAAAAGCACTTTCTGACGATGATTGGGCTCTACTTCAGACCATTGGTTTGGATGGTTACGGGCAATTAGGCACCGTCCGAGCTGATGAGGATCTTCTTTTGGCGCTTGTTGAGTGTTGGGATCGAGATAGAGGCACATTTCAGATCCCAATGAGGGAGCTAACTATCACTCTCGAGGATATCTACCACATATTTTGCATCCCTATCGAGGGTCCTACCGTTTGTGTTGGCCTTGACAAGAAGGAGGCCATTTTTCCTCTATTTGGTGAGATGTGGGACATCGATTGCATCAGTGGGGGCATTGCGTATTTGGATCTCTTTGTAGCTGGCAGCTTGGGTGCATTTTTGGCCTTCATGATGTACATTTTGAGCAACATTTTGTTGCCCAATTCCATGGGATCAAGGATCCCATGGAATCAGGTGTCTATTGTTCTTGACTTGATAGTTGATCCTCGTCGGTTAGCTTGGGCTCCTTCTCTTCTCTACGAGGTTTATAATGAGCTTTATGAGGTGAAGAGGCGCGTGTGCAAGGACCTAGGCTACAGTTTGTTGCTCTAGATTTGGTGTTGGGAGCATCTCATCATTGGTCGCCCTACTGGTTTGTCATGTGGCGTGGATGCCACCTCTCCTTGTGCGTATAGGTGGTTACTTAGTGAGGAGGTTAGTCGATCTACTTTGAGCGCATCAGAGTTTAGAGATACCTTGAGTTCTCTGACCAGGGACTTGATGTGTTGGCGACCGTGGAGGGGATTGGATTGGGTGACGGATGCAGCAAAACTTTGTCGCATTAGGCGAGGGCGATGGGTTGTTGGTGCCCATTTGAGGGATATGGAGTTTATCTAGTTCTCTCGCATACTGTGACAGTTTGGTGTTGTTTAGGACATTCTAGATGTGCTTGTTACGTACAGGTGACACGAAAATGAGTTGGGGTTACCTGTTGCTCCTAATTTTTGGCGAGTTGACAATCCTACTGATGATTTAGACTTGGAGGTACTTGAATTTGATGATGTTGGCATGACTGCTGAGTATGATGCTTGGTTTATGAGTCATCCTCTATGGACTCCTAGCGTCATTGTAGATGACTATGAGAGTGATGACAATGCTGATGCGGGTGGATGGGTTCCTTCGTCAGCAAAGAATCAACATGGTAGCTCTTCAAGAATTGATATGGGGATGGACATTCAACCACCTGAGGAGGGTGGTGATGATGAGGGTTTACCTCCTCGACGGTCCGAGGAGGAGTGGGGGATTCTCTAGGTTGAGCGAGATAGCCTGGATTTGGAGCTGGGTCGAGTGAAGGTCGAGTTAGCACGATATCAGGGTGAGGTTACTCATCTTTAGGCTGAGGTGGATGGGCTATGGGTTGGACCTAGCAGCACTATTATGGCTGCTAAGGATGTAGATATCACTAGACTCGATGGTGAGATTACCCGTTTATAGGGTGAGCTTTCTCGATTACAGTCAAGTGCTGGAGGTGATGATTTAGCTCTGACTATTGCTTCTCTACGAGCAAAAATTTCTTAGAGGGTCACTTGCCAGGGTACTGATTTGAGGAGCATGTGTAAGCAGGTTGTCTATATCAAGATGTTGGAGAACATTCCTCATGAGCGTCAGATTCCTTTACTTGTTCCTCCTTCATCATCTTCTACCACTGCTACCCGAGGGATTGAGACGAGTCGTAGGACTCATCTCACTTCTAGCTCTCATGGGGCTTCTACTACTCAGGGTCCACGGAGGGATCCTACTGGCACTAGCTAGATGTTGTATTTACCTCATTTTTGTTTTTTGTATATTTTATCTTAGTATGAGCCTCAGTGCTCCGATGTATACTGCCTTCGGGCATTTTGTACTTTGTAGACTTTCGTATTTATATATATACATGGCATTTTATTCTGGTATTTGTATATGTATTCTTCTTTTTTATGCTTTTTGCAATGTTTATATTATACAATCCTATATTTGTATGTTAATGCAATGATAATGAATGCAAGTGAACATGTAAAATGCATTTTGATTTATAGTAATGTAACTGAATGAAGGTATGCATGATGCTCATGTAATCTTATTTAGCTTAGAGTAGTTGACCTTTACTCATTCTTATTTGCAATTGGGGGTTCCCACTTGATTATTCTTTGTTGTGATGTATGTGGTATGTATAAATGGTATGTGGATGGTGATATGGATAATGATTTTTCTTTTGGTATGTAACTAAAAATATTCTCAAATACTCAAAGAAGCTAGTAACGTTAACCATTTTTCTTGAATGTTGTCTCACTTTCTTTAGGACAATATTGTGTGCAAGTGAAGTTCATTTTCTAAATATTTTGTGTCAATGACCCTAAGCAATCCAAAACTAGTGCATGTGATTGTGATGTTTATTGCCCCATCTTGAGTAATTTTTGGACGGTGCCTTTTTGGGTTTTCCTTTTTTTTTTTTTGCTAGCTTACTCGTATGTGCGTTAAGAGGTCTCCCTCTTAAGAGAGAGACATGTCGCCCTACATGAGTTTACTCCACTTCCAGTCAAGCGTCTATAGCCCCGATGGAGGCTCACTCCATAGTCCAATGGTTTTGATCTTTAAGCCTTTGTGATGACTACATAACTTTCTGAGGGGAACATAGTACGATCTTTTCAGCTTTAGAGATCTGTGGTGTGTGTTGTTAATTTGTTTTTTTTGTGTAGAGTGTTGGGGAATCGGATTCTCAACCGAAGTATGATGAGAATTTTACCCTATCCTTACTACTCTACATTTATTTATATTTGTTGTTTCACTGTGGTAGTGGTGATAACCACTATTTTTGTTTTTGGACTATGTTGCGTGATAGGGTAAGTGAAGAATTTGAATTCTTTTTCGCTTTGAGGTTTACCCAAATTGGCATTATCTTTCTATTATTCAAGATGTTTTAAGATTTGTAAAAGTGTATTTGGTTCCGGATTGCTTTTGGATCAATCTACCATACTCAAGATTTTCTTAATGTGATGAAGGTGCTTTGGTCCTAAAGAAAATTGGACACTTCATGAAGTTTGGTTTTTCACTATACATGTTTGAGTGACTGAAAATTGTATGATGTGTATGATTTGTGAGTTGTAAAGAATCTTAGTTGAATACCCCCAATTCTTGGAATTTGTTTTCTTGGTCTTATCATCACCACTATTAAAGATTACTGAGCAAGGGATGGGATGGATGCAACTATATATATTTTTATTTTTATATTTTTTTTTTTTTTTGTATGAACATATAATTGAAATGCAAATGCCATATAAAAAATGCAATTTGAAATATGTCTATTTACACTGTGAAATGCATGCAAAATTTTAAAATGAAATATTTTGTTTATTTTATTTTATTTTATTATTATTATTTTTTTTATTTTTAGCCATGTACATATATATACATATATTGAAAGTCGTTTTATGCATAAAATGCCTTTAGGTGCATAATGTTTAGTGGTTTTGGCTCCAATTTCCCTTCTAAATTGGAGAGTCTATACGTTCCTTTTCCCAATTTTTGCTTTACTATATATGGGCCCAACCAATTTGCTGCAAATTTATCCCTTAAGTGCGGTAAAGCATTGGTATTTTGTTGATTTTCTTTGAGCACTAGGTCCCCCACTTGAAATTCACGAGGATGGAATTTTGCGTTGTAAGTGCGCTTGACTCTATCTTGATATACTCGTAAATGTTCTAGAGTGTTAATACATTTCTCATCTATAATTGTCAATTGGTCAAGATGCTCCTGTCTAGTTCTATCATCATTCATGAATTCCTGTATCTTGATTCATAAGGATGGTATCTCGAGCTCCAATGGTAATATTGCTTCTGCGCCGTAAACTGGTGAAAATGGTGTTGCTCCTATTGGTGTTCTTATGCTTGTTTTGTAAGCCCATAGGAAGGCAAGTATGCCAATATCGATGATTATCTTTTACCACTTTCTTTAGAATGGATATGACTATTTTATTTGTTGCTTCAGCTTGCCCGTTTGCTTGTGGGTAATAAGGTGTTGAGAATTTGTGTAGTATTTTGAATTTATTGCACAATGCTCTAACATCTTTATTCTTAAATGACTTTCCATTATCTGAAATTATTTTTGAGGGTATTCCAAAATGACATATAATATGCTGAAGTATAAACTCCCCTATTCGAGGTCCAATCGTAGTTGTCATTGGAATTGCTTCCACCCATTTGGTGAATTATTCTATAGCAGTTATGATAAATTTATGTTGCCTTGATGAAGCAAGTGTTATTTTACCGATCAAGTCAAGGCCCCATTGTGAAAAGGGCCACAAAATTTGAATGGGTTGCAAATTTTGTGATGGCATATGGGTCAAGTTTGCATGATGTTGACATTTTTGGCATCTTTTGACATATTTGCAATAGTCATTTTCCATTGTCGGCCAGTAGTATCTCATGCACAATATTCTTTTTGCAATTTCCATTCCACTAAAGTGACCACCGCAAGTACCATCGTGGGATTCTGATATTGCTCTTTTTATTTCAATTGGATTTAAACATCGTAGTAGTATTCCATCATAACTACGTTTATATAATACAATTCCAAGTAAAGTGAAATGAATGGCTCTTTGTTTGAATATTCTTTTTGCAACTCGTGTTATGTCCATTGGTAGTGTGCCTGTTTTGAGAAAATATTTTATCTCATCAAGGTAAGAATTATAAGGTTTGACATGTATCAAACAAACATTTTTCTCACCCACAGATTCTGCTTTTTGAATTGATGGTTTAGACACTGTTGTTATGATTAGCGATTGCATTTCTCCATGTTCATTTTTAGGAATGAGAGATCCCAAAGAAGCCATGCATCCACAAATCTATTTGTTGATCGTGGCAAGTTACTAATTTCATACCAATCAAAATTTCCTAGCAACTGTATTGCTTTTTCGTGATATCTTTTTAATACTGGCTCTTTACATTGGTATTCTCCTTTTATCTGGTAGACAACTAATTGAGAATCACCAAAAATGCTTATTATTTTTATTCCCATTGCTATAGTTGATTTAAGACCTAGTATTAAGGCTTCATATTATGCATTATTGTTAGTGCATGTGAAGTCGAGTTTGAATGATAAAGAAATGAGAATTCCTTCAAGTGTGTAAAACACAACTCCTACACCTTGCCCTTTTTCACACTTTGATCCATCAAAGAACATTGTCATATCTGCTTCATACTCAGGTGAAACTATTTCTTCTTGCTCTGTGATAGAAAATACTAAATCATTGGGAAGTTCAATCACTAATGGTGTATCATTGCACAGTGGAGCTTTCGCTAATTGATCAGCTATTACTTGCCCTTTTATGGATTTTTGACTTGTGAATTCGAGGTCGAATTCTGTTAAAAGCATTATCCATTTAGCAGTGTGGGTTTTGTTGTAAGTGCGATTCATCATGTACCGCAAAGGGTTTTCTATAGCTATAACATAGGTGGTATTGCTTAGCATGTAATGTCTAAATTTCTTGGTGGCAAAAACCTCAACTAAGCATAGATTTTTGACATAAGCAAACATTTTTTCGTAACTTACCTGTGTTCGACTGATGTAATAAACCACTTGCTCTTTATTTTTCTTGTTCTTTTGTGCAAGCATTGTTCCTAAGGCAAAATTTGTTGCAGAAATGTATAGGTGAAATGGAACTCCTATTTTTGGTGGTGTAAGAACCGATGATGAGGCTAGATATTTCTTTATATCATCAAATGCCTCCTGACATTTAGTTGTCCAAGAAAATATCACTCCTTTTTGTAATAGGCGATTAAAAGGCCTACATTTATCTGAGAGTTGTGCAATGAATCGATGAATAGATTGGACTTTTCCTTGTAAACTTCGCAACTCTTTCAAGTTTCTAGGAGGTGACATTTCTAAAATTGCTTTTACCTTTCCTAGGTCTACTTCAATGCCTCTCTTGGAGACAATGAATCCTAGAATTTTTCCTGATGTTACACCAAATACACACTTCTTAGGATTTAACCTTACCTTATGTTCTATTAATCGATCGAATGCATTTTCTAGCACGTCTATGTGTTCAAGACGTGTTTTTGATTTAGCAATGAGATCATCTACATAATCTTCAATTATCTTATGCATAAAATCATGAAATATGTATGTCATGGCATGCTGATATGTAGCTCTTGCGTTCTTTAATCCAAAAGGCATCACTTTGTAGCAGAATGTCCCCCAAGGTGTTGTAAACGCTGTTTTATGTTGATCTTCTGGATTAATCCGAATTTGGTTGTATCCGAAGAAACCATCCATTAAAGAGAGCATTTCATGACCAGCACAAGAGTCTACTAATTGATCTATGTTTGGCAAAGGAAAATCATCCTTGGGACACACTTTATTTAAATCTCAAAAATCAGTGCATACTCGTATCCCCCCATTCGATTTGCGAACGGGGGGATATCTGAGAGTTGTGCAATGAATCGATGAATAGATTGGACTTTTCCTTGTAAACTTCACAACTCTTTCAAGTTTTTGGGAGGTGACATTTCTAAAATTGCTTTTACCTTTCCTAGGTCTACTTCAATGCCTCTCTTGGAGAAAATGAATCCTAGAAGTTTTCCTGATGTTACACCAAATACACACTTCTTAGGATTTAACCTTATCTTATGTTCTATTAATCGATTGAATGCCTTTTCTAGCACGTCTATGTGTTCAAGACATGTTTTTGATTTAGCAATGAGATCATCTACATAATTTTCAATTATCTTATGCATATAATCATGAAATATGTACGTAATGGCATGCTGATATGTAGCTCCTACATTCTTTAATCCAAAAGGCATCACTTTGTAGCAGAATTTCCCCCAGGGTGTTGTAAACGCTATTTTATTTTGATCTTCTGGATTAATCTAAATTTGGTTGTATATGAAGAAACCATTCATTAAAGAGAGCATTTCATGACCAGCATAAGAGTCTAATAATTGATCTATGTTTGGCAAAGGAAAATCATCCTTGGGACACGCTTTATTTAAATCTCAAAAATTAGTGCATACTCGTATCCCCCCATTCGGTTTGCGAATGGGTATCATGTTCGAAAGCCATTCAGGATAATCGATTGGTACTATGAAGTGTACATCCAATAACTTTTGCAGCTCTTCTTTTACAACTAATGTGATCATCGGATGAACTTTCCTAAGCTTCTGCTTGAATGGCTTGGCATCACGTGCCAACGTAAGGTTGTGGACTACAAATTCTGGGTCTAAGCTAGGAATGTATTTGTAGGACCATGCGAATACTTCCTTCTTTGTAATAAGCATGTTTATGAGGCTATCTTTTTCTTCTGTGGATAATTCTTTTGCTATTTTGACAATTTGGGGATTATCCATGTCTTCATTATGGTTCACATCTATAGACTCTTTTTTTAGCATGTGAGAACCTTCTTCTAGCAAATGTGGAGTTGGGATGAGGTGGATATCATCTACTACATTTTTAAATGTGTCTGGGGTGTCCCCTTATATCTTAGTTTGAAAAACTGAATTGTTTGATGATGAAGGTTGTTGTAAAATATAAGCGTTTGAAGTGTGCAACAACTCTTCGGACAGGATGAAGTCAACAGTGGATGGTGGGGATGAAATCTTGTCCATGGCTATGAGACTGGTGTTGATATAGATCAGTTTTATCTCATTGTATGGATTGTGGAGTGGGGTGAGAAAATCAACAAAAAACATGTCGACTTGATGGAAACGAGATGGTCATGATTCAAGAATTGATGACTCGTATTCTCTAGGTTGCAACTAACCTAATGTGTGTGATTGATTTTGTTGTATGCTTTGCCAATGTGATGGAGGAGGTTCTAGTTTAGGACCCTCATGCTCTTTTTTCAGTCAAAAAAGTACGTGGTCTATTGGAAACTTCTGCTGATACCAGTTACCTTTTTGCATGGTTTCTCCATATATTATCTCTTCCTAAGGTTCTTCTTATTCTTTATTAAACCATTCAGGACATTCTTCATCTTGGAGCATTCTCCTAGATTGTATCTCAAGAGCATGGTTGATAAAAATCATTTTAGTTTCATCATCATCACTATCACTTATCCAAAATCCATTAGTGTTTGTATGAGGTCCTAGCATTAGTGGCTCAAGGTCTTGCCTAAGGTATGCTATCGCAGTAGGATCTTCATAATCTGCCTCTCGTTGTAAAGCTTGCTCTCGAGGGTAAAAATTGTATATGTGGTATCTACTTTCTAGTTGTTCACCCTCATCATTATGTTCATCCTCATCATTAGGTTCATCCTCATCATTAGGTTCATCCTCATCATCACTCTTTTCCTCCTCTTGTTCGCATTCTATGTCCAGTTCTTGGAAAGCTTGATTAAGCGAAGAGCTTGCGATGGAAGGTTTATAGCCTAGACCAGAGCGGTCACTTGGCTCTCTATATTCCAGTTCAATGATGTGGTGAGGACCTTGTTCATGTCTTCCAAGTCCATATCCTTGCCAAATAACCCTTTGAAAATATCTAACTGGGAAACTTGGGTTCGATAGATAATCAATGTTTTCAGTAAACTCTTGTAAAGAGTTGTAATTTTGAGGGGATGGATCCGATGAAGAATCCATCACTCCATATATGAAATTGATTGCATTTGTTTGAGAACCCATTCTATATATATCACCAATAGCTAAAAGTGGGTCGCGAGGGTGATCATAATCTTTTACTGACTCGATAGGTGGTGTAACCGTGACACTCTCAATGATGTACTCACCAATACTTGGATTGGCGAGGTGTAATGCAACTCTAGATGGTTATGTGGCTAATGGCTCGACGGATGAAGAAGGTTCTTGAGCCTTAGCTCTTGGCTCTACTGATGGTGTTGGATTATCTCTAATAGGCAGCCCTATTTGTGAGACTACAGGTTCTAATGACTGTGAAGTAGTGGTTGATGATATGGGTTGTGCTGTGAATGTGAAAGGTGGCTTTGAATCTAGAAGTGTGCTAGATGGAATTGACCATTGGTTAGCAGGATGAGTGGGTGTAATTTGAAAATGGGATGCAATGTTTGAAGGATGCACTGAGCTGACGCTTTTGGATGCAAAAGTTGGATCAACTATAGGCAAATCTTATGGAATGGGTGCTTTTGATGATGTGGTGTTTGATGGAATTGTTCTAATGACTAGTGGTTGGATGGTTATATGTGCTGATGGGAGTAAAGGCTCATAAGGATTTGAAATAAAGTTGCAATATTTGAAAGGTTCAGTGTCTGCTGGTATGCAATGTACTTTGCCTTCATGCACATATTTTAAGCATTGATGCAATGTTGAAGGCACACATTTCATTTCCCTAATCCAAGGGCGTCCAAGAAGTATGTTATATTACATTCCCCCTTCCAATATGTGAAAGAGAACATGTATTGTTTTCACCCCCACTATGACGGGAAGGACAAAATTCCCTACAGTTGAGCATAAAGCGTCATTAAAGGCCCTAAGAGTGAATGTGGATGTTGTGATGTGAGATGATGGAACATTAAGCTTCATCATGGCAGGTGTGGTAATGAGGTTGATTGAAGAACCTGCATCAATAAGCACTCTCTTGAAGGGTTTCCTATCAATGTGAGCTACTATGTGCAATGGTGGGTCAGGTGAATCTGCTGATATTTGTTTTTCCTCAAAGTCATAGAATACTATCGAGGGTTCCATACACTTTTGCACACTACCCACAAAGGAATTGAATGCATTTGGGTCTTTTGATTGTACATGAATAGACTTTAAAATTTTCGTCAATACTAACCTGTGAGGTGTTGATTGTTGTATTAGTTCATAAATTGACAATTTTGCTGAAGCCATCTTCAAACTCTGTGTCAACCGACTGTTCAATGTAACAACATGGTGGTTGTGGAATGGTAGTGGTGGCCCACTCGATCCAAGTTGTATGGGCACATTAGTTGGTGATGCTACCGGAGCTTGAGTTGTGCGATTAACTTACCTTTGTCCAAGGGTAACTATACTGATAGCCCCTAAAAAACCTTGTGGCAGTTGAGACACATAATTAACCTGGTTGGGAGGAACTTTAGAAGTTGATGCTCCCGTCGGTTGTTGATTCACATCTCGATGTGGCAAAGGTGTCTGATATATGCCTAGGTTTTGGTTATTTTGGGCTAGTGGGTTGTCAATTTTGATTGTACCCGCTTCCAATAAATCTTGCACAATTCCTTTAAATCCATGACAACCTTCAATAACATGTCCTCTTTGTCTATGATAGATGCAAAATAGGTGTTCTTTGTAACCTTTTGTCTTTGGTTTGTTAGGATCATCAGGTTTCATTTTCGGTAAATTAAAAAGTTTTGCCGCATACAACTTATGAAATACTAATGAATATGGCTCTTGTACTGGCATGTAATTTATTTGTGGTTTAAAATGACAATGTTGCCTTTCCACAGGTTGTGTCTAATTTTGTGCCTGTTGTGGGGGTGGAACTGCTTGATAATTCAGTTGATGTGGTTGCTGTTGTTGTTGGGGTTGTTGTATTTGTGTTTGAATCGGTTGATTTGACTATGGTTGGCTCAAAACTATATGATTAACTTGTGTGGTCTTGGAATGATCGTGGTTATTCCCATTTTGATTCTTATTATGCCACTCTTTCTTCTTAGGATTAATCTTACCTTCTTGAATTTTTATTTCTTCAATCAGTTTTACTTGGACGAGTGCCTCATCGAATGTTCTATATTGTTGTAGCTGTAGTAATAAAGAGATGGGTCTACCAAAACTCTTTGTGAACATTCGTATTATCTCTGTCATGGAGAGTGAAAATGGTAACTTGATCATGACTAATCTCCATCTGTTGCCAAAGTCATAGACTGATTCATTGTCATATTGTTTTAGATAAATTAAATCAGTCAATGTTGTTTGTCTTCTAACATTTAGGGCAAATCTTTCTAGAAAATGGTCCGCCAGTTGTTCAAAGGTGAAAATACTTTGATGCGGGAGATGATTGTACCAATCTTGGGATTACCCCACTAATGTTTGTGGAAATGTATGTAATAGCAATGCATCGCTTCTTTTGATTCTAAAGCGTGCATTCACAAATCTCGTTACGTGCTCTCTAGGATCCTCTTCTCCTTTAAATTCAAGCTTCGGTATTTGGAAATCATGTGGATATGGCGGTTCTGGTACTAAAGCATGAATAGGGTGATTGAGTAGTTGCCTTAAAGTTGGTTTTTGGTATTGCAAGCCTAGGGTTTGCATGGCAAGACTATTAATATGACTCTGTAAAAACTAGTATCTAGGATCATCTACAGGACTGACACTCGAATGTACTTGATGCTGCTGGTAATGGGGTGGATTGTATGTAGGTTGGGGATGATAAGATGTGTTTGGTGGAAATGTGTTATGTTATGGATGTTGGGGGCTATTATGATATGGATGGGGTGATGAAGGTATGGTATTATGCTGACCTATTGCATTAGCATATGGGTGTGGTGGTTAATTGTGAACAACAGTGGTAGAGGGAGGACGTATTATCCAAGATGGATCTTGGATAAAGGCATTAGGTTGATGAGATGTAGGTGGAATATTTTGCTCAATCCCTTGCAAATGTCAGGTAGGGTCAGGGTTTATGCTACGGTTAGCATTATCTAAAATCATTTGCTACAACTGTAAGAAATCTTGTTGCATATCTATTGCATTTGACATAGGGACTACTACGTATGATGTGGTGGACTGAGTTGGTTGTAGAACAACCATGGTAGTGGAGGTGGATGGGGGTAAGTAGCAAAGGGTATCACCACTGACTGTGGGATGGTATGAGATGTATGTCCTACAAGTGTGGATGGAGGAATGAATGTTGGGACTTGCAAAATAATAGGGATTGTTTCATACAAGGGATTAGTGGTAATGGTCATTTATTATGATAATGTGGGGGGAATTTGGTCAGATGAAAATGGTTGATTGGCTAATGCTACAACGACCAACTCAAAGAGAGGATTGGTGAAAATCCGTTGTGACTATTGTGGATAGGTGAATATGGATTCTTGTTGTGATGGGGGTACAACATGTGATGGGATGGAGAGTGGTGGTAATGATGGGAAGACCATTCCAACTACATTCAAGTACATTCTAATAGTGTCCATATCTATTATGGTGGCCTTGTTGTCTATTGTTGTAAGAGGTTCACTCCTAGGTGTATCAGGTATAGCTGTGTGAGTAGCTTTATGCATAATTATCTATGTTCCTGTTAGGGGCATTAGTAGAAGGCCCTATATCAAGACTCAGGGATATAGAAAGGGGCACCTCTACTTGTCCCACCATTGAAGTGTGAGGGACATTGCCAGACTGAGAGGCCATAGGGGATGACCACTGACTTCGGCTTGACACTAATCTCTTAGCTTGATTACTAGTCACTACCATATGCTAATATGCTATCTATGTGAATGAAAAAGAAAGTATAATGCAATACAACAAGCCAAGCAAATAAACATACAAAGTGTTTGACCCTAGTTTGCACTAAGTTTTTGAATTTTTTTTTTCGATGTGTTTTTGTGTGTTTTTTTTGAAGAGATTTTTTTTTTTTTTTGGAATAGAATAATAGAACTCAATGAATATGGTGATTAAGAACACTAGCACCAAGCGTGATTTCTCAAAAGAGGCTATGGTACACCGCTTAAATCCCAGTGGGGGGTTCGCCTAGCTCTTCCACTATGATTCAACAATCGTTCCAATAGTGGGAGACAACTTGAATACCAATTACTTATACCAGCTTAAAGAGCACTTTTATCCTATCTACAAATGATTTAGGGGGTAAGCCGATGGAAGGAGATGAATTTCAACATCACCGGTTTGAATTGGGGGTTGGTGATGAAATCCAACTGGACCAATGTTTTAATTATATGTGTGTGTGTGAATGTTTTGTTTTCTATCGTGCGATGCAAATCTAACATGCAATTCTATTTTTATGCCTAATGTAGAAAGCAGGAAAGACATAGAATAGCAGACAAAATCATATCAGGGGTAAAATTGCAAATCTAGGTAAGACTCGGCCTAATTCTATTTAACAGGGCTAACCATGGGTGGGCGGTTAGTTTTGGTAAATCGTGGATACATGGTTTGCCAACCGCGCATGTGCGTTTGGGAGATCCCAACCATGGGTGTGTAGGTCCTTTTTGTAAACAGAACAAAAGCTAAATACAAGCCCAAACCCTAAAACCTGGGTTATTTCTAACCTAGTACATGCAATATGATTATTACCTACTATGCATATGTAGATTTTTGTTTATTTTTCTTTGTTATTGTGTTTATGAATGCAATATTTAAGTAGATTTTTCTATCCTAAGACCTAAATGCAAGAATTGGCATACAAAACTAAAACCCTTAATCTACTTAAATGCAGCCTAAATCCAGAACTAAAGGAGAAATTTAAAAATATGACATAGGGTACATAAATGCATTCCTTTCGCTGCTCCTTCCTACTTTCAACCGCCAGTCCACGTTTCAACAATGCAGCAACCGCGAATGCACGTTTCCTCAAATTAGAAAACACGGATGCACGGTTTCACAAATTAGAAATCGCAGATGCACAATTTCACATATTAGAAACCGTAGATGCGTGGTTTCATAGTGATAGTTTAAGCACAATCCAGACTCACCAACCCAAGATTAAATTCTCATGCGCTTCAAATTATTAGCACTTGTACATGCAAATAGAGATTAGTAATATTAAAATAAAGCAAGGCAAAACAAAATGAAACCCTTGGGAGGTCCCATCGTGATCGCCATTCTCTATAACTAGAATACTTGAGCACTCGCAAATATAAAATCACACAAACACAAAGAGATTACCCAAAACAATGAAATTCTTTATATATTGACTCTCGTGATACAAATTTACAATGTTTTGGATTGCCCCAAGTAGCTTGGGTACAATGTTATAATCTTGGCCTTGATGTGACACAAATTCCTCTCTAGGAGTTTTCCAGATCTTCTGCAATGTACAATGCTTTCCTCGTATCCAGTTGCAGCTTCAAAAGGTGAGTGGGCTTTGGTATTTAGCACGGGACCACTCCAGCTTCAGCAACCTATCCAAGATACCTGTTACCTGCACACATGCAAACCAACAAATGGGATTAGTAGCACCCGTATATTCAAAACAATAAATACAATGCTACACATAAAAACCTATTACCAATATGGATGAACAACAGATAGCGCAAAACAAATAACAAATAAAACCCTACTTACTATTCGAATCGCTAATCTATGTCTATGAAACCAACTTCTGTTCTTGGGACTGTGGAACCGTGGAAGTGTCGTTGCGGGCTGGAAACTGTGGATGCGCATTCTCAACTATGAAATCGAAGATGGGCGATTTTGGCTAAATGAAAGATTGCATTAGAATCTGAGCCAACGGTCAGAGTCTGGCTTGCACCCTCAACTTCTCATTGGGTCCAGATCTAATTTGACATCCTGTCAGTGTGCCGATTCAACTCCCTCTGTTTGGTGGATTTATGATGTCTTTATAGGTTGACTAGGGCTTTGGAGGGGAATGTGAGGTGGCAAGCCTAATTTGCCAAGTGGTAAATTTGGACCGCCAGGTGGAAGGGGCAGTTACAGTGAGTCACTCGATGTGGCTCAGTTACTATCATATTCTAATGTAGTAGGTCAGCATAATACCATACCTTCATCACCCCATCCATATCATAACATCCCTCAACATCCATACCATAACACATTTTTGCCAAACACATCTTATCATCCCCAACCTACATACAATCCACCCCATTACCAGTAGCATCAAGTACATTCTAGTGTCAGTCCAGTTAAGTGAGCCACACCGAGTGACTCACTGTAACTGCCCATTCCACCTGGCGGTCCAGATTTACCACTTGGCAAATTAGGCTTGCCACCTCACATTCCCCTCCAAAGCCTTAGTCAACCTATAAAGACATCATAAATCCACCAAACAGAGGGAGATGAATCTGCACACTAACAGGATGTCGAATTAGATCTGGACCCAATGAGAAGTTGAGGGCACAAGCCAGACTCTGACCGTTGGCTCAGATTCTGAGGCAATATTTCATTTAGCCAAAATCGCCCATCTTTGATTTCACAGTTGAGAATGCGCATCTGCAGTTTCCAGCCCGCAACGACACTTCCACGGTTCCACAGTCCCAAGAACAGAAGCTGGTTTCATAGACATAGATTAGCGATTCGAATAGTAAGTAGGGTTTTATTTGTTATTTTTTTTGCGCTATCTGTTGTTCATCCATATTGGTAATAGGTTTTTATGTGTAGCATTGGATTTATTGTTTTGAATATACGGGTGCTACTAATCCCATTTGTTGGTTTGCTACTAACATACCTTTATGCTACCTATGATATGGTGGACTGAGCTGGTTGTGGAACAACCATGGCAGTGGAGGTGGATGGGGGATAAGTAGCAAAGGGTATCGCCACTGATTGTGGAATGGTATGAGATGTATGTCCTACAAGTGTGGATGGAGGAATGAATGTTGGAGCTTGCAAAACAATAGGGATTGTTTCATACAAGGGATTAGTGGTAATGGTAATTTTTTGTGATAATTTGGGGAGAATTTGGTCAGATGACAATGATTGATTGGCTAATGCTACAACGACCAACTCAAAGAGAGGATTGGTGAAAATCCATTGTAACTATTGTGGATGGGTGAATATGGATTCTTGTTGTGATGGGGGTACAACACGTGATGGGATTGAAAGTGGTGGTAATGATGAGAAGACCATTCTAGCTACATTCAAGTACATTCTAATAGTGTCCATATCTATCATGGTGGCCTTGTTGTCTACTATTGCAAGAGGTTCACTCCTAGGTGTCTTAGGTATAGTTGTGTGAGTAGCTCTATGCATAATGTCTATGTTCATGTTGGTGGCATTATTAGAAGGCCCTATATCAAGACTCAGGGACATAGAAAGGGGCACCTCTACTTGTCCCACCATCGAAGTGTGAGGGACATTGCCAGACTGAGAGGCCATAGGGGATGACCACTGACTTCGGCTTGACACTAATATCTTAGCTTGATTATGAGTCACTACCATATGCTAATATGCTATCTATGTGAATGAAAAAGAAAGTATAATGCAATACAACATGCCAAGCAAATAAACATACAAAGTGTTTGACCCTCGTTTGCACTAAGTTTTGAATTTTTTTTTCGGTGTGTTTTTTTTTGAAGTTTTTAAAGAGATTTTGTTTTTTTTTTTGGAATAGAATAATAGAACTCAATGAATATGGTGATTAATAACACTAGAACCAAGCGTGATTTCTCAAAAGAGGCTATGGTACACCTCTTAAATCCCAGTGGGGGGTTTGCCTAACTCTTCCACTATGATTCAACAATCGTTCCAATAGTGGGAGACAACTTGAATACCAATGACTTATACCAGCTTAAAGAGCACTTTTATCCTGTCTACGAATGATTTAGGGGGCAAGTCGGTGGAAGGAGATGAATTCCAACGTCACCGATCTAAATTGGGGGTTGGTGATGAAATCCAACTAGACCAATGTTTTATTTATATGTGTGTGTGTGTGAATGTTTTTTTTTCTATCATGCAATGTAAATCTAACATGCAATTATGTTTTTATGCCTAATACAGAAAGCAGGAAAGACATAAAATAGCAGACAAAATCATATCAGGGGTAAAATTGCAAATCCAGGTAAGACTCGGCCCAATTCTGTTTAACAGGGCTAACCGCGGGTGGGTGGTTAGTTTTGGTAAACCATGGATACGCGGTTTGCCAACCGCGCATGCACATTTGGGAGATCCCAACCACGGGTGCGTGGGTCCTTTCTATCAACAGAACAAAAGCTGAATACAAGTCCAAACCCTAAAACCTGGGTTATTTCTAACCTGGTACATGCAATATGATTATTACCTACTATGCATATGTAGATTTTCATTTATTTTGCTTTGTTATTGTGTTTATGAATGCAAGATTTAAGTAGATTTTTCTATCCTAAGACCTAAATTCAAGCATTGGCATACAAAACTGAAACCCTTAATCTACTTAAATGCAGCCTAAATCCAGAACTAAAGGAGCAATTTAAAAAAGATGACATAGGGTACATAAATTGTTCCTTTCGCTGCTCCTTCCTGCTTTCAACCGCCAGTCCATGTTTTAATAGTGTAGCAACCGCGAATGCATGTTTCATCAAATTAGAAACAACAGATGCATGGTTTCACAAATTAGAAACCACAGATGCATGATTTCACAGATTAGAAACCACAGATGCACGGTTTCACAGTGATAGTTTAAGCAAACTCGCCAACCCGAGATTAAATCCTCGTGTGCTTCAAATTAGTAGCACCTGCACATGTAAACAGAGATTAGTAAGATTAAAATAAAGCAAGGCAAAACAAAATGAAACCCTTGGGAGGTCCCACCGTGATCGCCATTCTCTGTAACTAGAATACTTGAGCACTCGCAAATATAAAATCACACAGACACAAAGAGATTGCCCAAAACAATGAAATTATTTATATATTGACTCTCGCGATACAAATTTACAATGTTTTGGATTGTCCCAAGTAGCTTGGGTACAATGTTACAATATCGGCCTTGATGTGACACAAATTTCTCTCTGGGGGTTTTCTAGATATTTCACAATGTACAATGCTCTCCTCGTATCCAATTGCAGCTTCAAAAGGTGAGTGGGCTTTGGTATCCAACACGGGACCACTCTAGCCTCAAAAGCCTATCCAAGATACCTGTTACCTGCGCACATGCAAAATAACAAATGGGATTAGTAGCACCCGCAAAACAATAAATCCAATGCCACACATAAAAACCTATTACCAATATGGATGAACAATAGATAGAGCAAAATAAATAACAAATAAAACCCTACTTACTATTCGAATCGCTAATCTATGTCGATGAAACTTGCTTCTGTTCTCGGGACTATGGAACCGTGGAAGTGCGATTGCTGGCTGGAAACCATGGATGCATGTTCTCAACTGTGGAACCACATATGGGCAGTTTTGGCTAAACGAAAGATTACCTCAAAATTTGAGCCAACGGTCAGAGTCCGGCTTGTGCCCTTAACTTCTCATTGGGTCTAGATCTAATTCGGTAGCTTGTCGGTGTGTAGATTCAAATCCCTCTATTTGGTGGATTGATGATGTCTTTATAGGTTGATTGGGTCTTTGGAGTGGAATGTGAGGTGGCAAGCCTGATTTGCCACGTGGTAAATCTGGACTGCCAGGTGGAAGGGGCAGTTATAGTGAGTCACTCGATGTGGCTCACTTAACTCGGTTGATGTGGCTCCAAGTGGAGTGGGATGTGGGATGATGTTTTATGTGAAGGGACAAGGGGACAACAACAAAGGAGTTGTGGCATGGGTGTTGGGAATCTGTCTCATGTGCAAGGACAAAGGGGACAGGAGTGGGTAAGATGTGGCATGGATGTTGGATGAAGTGTCCAGGACACATGTCCAATGGATAGACAGGGTTTCCTAGGGTGATTTTCCTAATTAAATAAATTAGGAAAGTATAATGATGTGCATGATTTTATATCCCTAAGTTAGAACTTAGGCATATCTTTATTATGTAGGATTTGATGGTGAGGTGGTGAATGTGAACTGAAGGGTGATAGATTTTGGTGTCTACAGGTAATGAGGTTTTATTCCCTTTTGAACTTAAAGTCACATCCATTCAAATTATTTTATAGGATGTATTTGTGGGTGATGAATATTGTCTCACCTACCATAATCAATTGAAATTGCTTGGTGAAAAGCATATCTATATTCTAGAATATTTGTGAGTCTACCAATAAAGCCTTAAGCACATCTAAAACAAAAAGGAAAAATCCTAATCATTTAAAGTTTGTGATTTTGTTCTTAAAGAAAACCAAAGAAGCACGAACATCGAAATTGAGCTTAAAGGTAAATTAGAACCGAATTGGCTAGGTCCTTTCATCAATACTATAAAGTATGGTTCAAGAACATATTGTCTTGTCATACTTGATGACCAAGAACTCAAAGAAACCATGAATATCATGCATCTCAAGCAATATTATGCTTTAGATAAATACAAATTTTTTTATAACTTTCTTGTACATAGTTGCTTTCATTTTGTTTGTTGATTGCCTATGAGTACTTGTTTCTAATTCAATTGTCTAGTTGTTTCTGTATTTCTTGCTTGTGGCTACTCGTGTTGATGATCTAAATCGTATCAACATTAAGAACATTATACTTGCTATAAGTGTTTTATTACTAATTAAAACTTTTGTCTATTCAACTTTTGTTTCATGTTTTACCTTGTCTTTTGGATATTATTATTGAACTAACGTTGAAAGTTCACGAGAATATGCATGATAAGATACTAGCTAGAATTAGTTATTTTCTATTTTTGATAGGAAATAATGTGAGTGGATATCCCTATTAAGCTTTTATTATCTATGCTTTCATTATTTTCTTTAGAAGTAGAATCCACAAGGATATGCATATCATAGATGTGAGAGTGGACATATATTTTACTTATAATCCCTTTAAATTGTATGCTTTTCCATGAGGATATGTGCCGTATGGCATGAGTGGATATCCTCTATTTCCTTATCATAAAAGCTATTTTCTTTATTCATCAAGTTTCCAAATGTTCTCCAAATATCTCATGATGGTGAGCTTGGTGGCCTTGTCTTTAAATAAAGGATTTATGACTTGTTTTATTATTTTATTACATATAAAGCATCTAGTGTCATTAGCATGTAAACTAACAATTATTGTATCAAAATTCCTTCTTTTCATAATAATCCTAAGGCCCATTAGCTTGGCTACTTTATTAGCTAATATATAGAAATGGAATATAATTTTCTTCACTAAATTTTAAAACACTCAAGTTGATAGGCATAGGAATTCATTAATTTATCTTCCAAGTTTTATTTCTTGTCAATTTTTCATGTCAACTCATTAGAAAGGGATGACTCTAATTATGATTAGTTTTATTTATTTTTTGTTTTTCTAGCAGTCTAGTGCTAATGGGTCTAACATCATATCAAATCTCATTTATTTTGTCTTATGTGTGTGTGTGATCCTTGTTGCTTTATACCTAAGTTAGAGAAAGAGGACACACAATTCTTATGTTAAATTTAAAGCATTTGAAATGATAGACATAAAGACATATCACAATATATTTCATCATCACACCTTTTGCACCCTTTAACCTTGTTGATTTTTATTTAAAAGAAGTATCAAGTTGTACATGCTTTCATTAAATCTAAATCATCTAGGTTTATAATCCTAAGAAATTCAAATCCCATCTATCTCATTATATTTATGACCAAAATAACTATATGACTTGACTATTGCTCCTCTTAAATCCTCATTCTATATCACATGATGAATACTATGATATTTATCAGTGTTGATGGCAGTAATCCTTCATTGCTATCTGTTTCTATGTCCATCAACATTTTAGTATACATGAGTTATACTTTTTCATAGCCTTTTTGCACTTAGGATAGAAATACAAAGTCATTATTTTCTAGGATAAAGCCAAACTATGATAAAAAAAAATGGCTACATTATAATTTATAATAGCATGCTATGTTTTCATATGAATTTTAAGATATAAAAAGATCATTTATATTTTTGTTTCTCATAATTCATTCTCAAACATTGCTTATTTCAAATCTTGATTTCTTGTTACAATCCCTTAATCTACTTATCTATTCCACTTGGCATTCATAATATTGTGTGATGAATATTTCAATATTTATAGGTGTTGATGATGGTGAATGTCTAACAATTTTTGTCTCTTCAATCATCCAACAAAATTATGCCATTAAAATATTTTTACACACTATATCTACTTATCTCCATTCATATTAACTATAATTTGAAACTCATATCAACATTTTTCAAAGGATAAAAAATTGTCATTGATTAGATGACAAACCTTGATTTATGTTGATAATGATGGATTCTATCTTATCAACAATATTTCTACTTCTAATACTCAAGGATGCTTTCCATGCACCATATGAAGTTTAAAATGATTATTTTTCATGTCAATCTAATGGTTGCATATATTCTACTCCAAATATTGGTTTTGTACCTATGTGGAACATAGGATGACGTCAATAGGAAATAACTATAGCCCTTGTGTAGGATCATTAAAACTTCTCCAGTCACATATAGACAAGAGGTAATATAAAATCAATGACATCATTCCCCTCTCCAATATAACATTATATTGAGAGGGCCAATAAGATATATCATATATTATCTTATTCAAATATTGATTTTGTACCCATGTAAAATATTGGATGGTCTCAATAGGTAGTCTCTTTATTGCCTTTATGGGAACACCAAAACTATTCAAATTAAATACAGATTTGGGTCAATATAAACCTTATCTCTCAAAATTAGAAGATTTTCTTATCCAAAATATAGTCTCCTCTTCTAACTTATCTCATATTTAACCCATAAAATATTGCATTTCTACTCATATTAGATGTTTGATGGCCCTAATAGACAATCTCTTCAAATGTCTATGTAGAATTACTAAAACTATTTAAATCACATAAAGGCATGATGGTAACATAAAACATCATATTAGAGTTGCAATCTTACTGTAGTGGTAAGGGATTTGGCCTCTTTTTGAGAGATCCAAGTTTCAAACCTCACTCAGTATGAGGGGACCATGACCCCTCATAAAAACCTATGTAAAACTCATTGAAAAATAGGCTTGTTAGATATATATATATATATATATATATATATATATATATAACATCATATCATCAAATGGATTAGAATTTTTAATTTATTTTGCAATTAGGGGTAATTC
The DNA here is from genome assembly GCA_028583015.1 of Wollemia nobilis. Lineage (NCBI taxonomy): Eukaryota > Viridiplantae > Streptophyta > Pinopsida > Araucariales > Araucariaceae > Wollemia > Wollemia nobilis. Next base: position 1,512,678 of record JAQPPZ010002555.1, on the reverse strand, counting down.
ATTATCTCTTTTATTGTCAATTACAAATTTAACACAAATAATAATGAGTCATGAATAATATTTTTTATATACATCCTCCATGTGTATAATACAATCAATACATAAAATTCATGTATCAAATCCTATGTCTAGAACAACTCCTCTTTTTGCTTCACCCTATGGTGGTGGTATCATCACAAACCATTATGAGTAATATGTTTGCATGTGAGTGCAAATATACCATCTCGAATTGTACCAAGCAATAATATGTGTTGGTGAAGGTAATCATTGGTCAACTAATATTGAAACATGATAGAGGTCCAATAATAAGTTGATTAGGTCATCTTTACTATTATATCCTCATATAGCTATATTATCTTTGACTATAGCCTCACCAACACTGTGTGGTGTGCTTGGTCCTCTACAACTAGTTGATCTAGTCATGACTACAAGAGTTGGTTGTCACCTATACTAATGCTACCCTAAGCTGTGCCCTTAGACAACTACATTGCACTTCAAACTTACCACCTGTAGACACCAAAATCTAGCCACTTGTCGTCCATCCAGGTCTTCCCACCATCTTTACCCATTTATTTATATATTTAGGCATATTTGTTAAATATATGTTTAATATAATATTTTATAAATATTTAATAAATATAAATAAATCCCAGACATATGATTTGACTTAATCCTAGTCATCTATCCACATTAATCCATGCCACATACCCAAATTTAATCTCCACCCTTCGTCGTGTTTTAATCTTGACTGCACAAGTTGTGTCATCAAAACCCTAATGTGCCCTAGTGTGGATTATTAGTAGAGGCCATTTTTATGGCTCAACCCTGGAGTTTTCCTAAGAATTTGATGATTGAATTTGAGTTCCCTAGAGTATCCAAGCACCCTCGCCATTCGTCCTTACTCCCCATAGTCTTCGCCTCTGTTGCCACCCATTTTGTTCAACTAAATCTACTTTTGTAGATCTTCACCTCAGATCTCAAACACCTCCGTACACTTCCTATCATCACCGAGTGCCTCTAGGTGCTTCCCTCTACTACCAAGTGCCTCTGGGTGCTTTTTGCTATTATCGAGCATCCACGGGTATTTTTTGCTATCATCGAGCACCCCTAGGTGTTTCAGAAAAAAATTCTGCAGCCCTACTTGCCCTCAGACGACATTAGGGCATCGCCACACCACTTCCTTGCAACAACTACAATAGATCAAAAAATGAATAGTTCAACAAGGTAAATATTTTATTGTTATACTACTTTCATTATTTTCATATTTGTATGCAGTTTATTACTTGGAATTTAGGATTTTTATTGATTCTAAGGGTCTCACATAGTGGAGCCCTCACAGTTACTACTAATCATATTCTATCATTCTCTATGTAGGTTTGGAGATACACAAGCATTGTGCAACTGCTTAAGCTGGAGTGACCTAGTATTGGATAACACGAAGCCCGCTCACCCCTGTTAGGATCAGAAGCAATATTGAAGACACCACCATAACTATTTACTAAGGTTTCAGAGAACCCTTGTATTGTAAACATTTGTATTAAATAAATCAATTATTTTATTGTAACATTGGATATTTGAGGCTCCCCCCATATTAATAAAACCATCTCTTTTTGTGCAACCCACTTGGTAATCAACATACATGAACTTGACTTTCATCCTGGACACCATCTTATCCCAATTTTTAATTTTCTCATTTCCTTTCCTTGGCCTCTCAGCCTGGACGCTATTCAACCACAACAACGCATGACCTTTCAGCCTTGAACTTGCATATTTTACTTTTTTGTTATCTTCTACGGATTCCAAGTCAAAATATCTATCCATTTCGTTGATCCAATGGATTAATTTGTCAGGGTCAAGACTTCCTTCATAGCTAGGGACCTCAACTCGGGGTTTACCTCCAATTTTTGCTATGGCCCGAATTAATTTTTCACTGACATTATCTAATTGCTCCCCTTGGACTTCCTCAAATTCTGATTCCTCATCACTTTCCTTTGCAACAGGTGTTCCTCTACGTTGTGCTGCCTCAATAGCATCTAATATGGTTGTGAAAGTTCTCACCATTTCATTCAATTCTTCTCTTCCTAGTGCCCTTCTTCCGACTCTACCCCACTGTGCCATACTGTTGCAAGGTTTTCTTCTCCTTTCAGCTTTACCCGTAAGTGTCTTTTTTTTTTTCGCCACTTACCCAATCAATTTCTCTCACTGCCCTCACCTTGGTCTTTTTCACCCAAGTCTATTGGTTACAGTTTCTCTCCGCAAGACCAACCTTGCTTTGATACCAAACTGATGCAAGTACAAACTATGAGAAATAAAACAGAGGGTTTATACCCTACTGCTAATCACACAGAGGCATACCAACAAGACACACAAAAATAAAATACTAGCATATCTTTTGTATTAATTCAAAAATGGCAACATACAATCTTTGATTCTTCCACTACAAGCTTCAATGGTCTTTTGTCTCTTTACTGCTACTCTATATATACTTATTTATTTTTATTTATTTATTTTTTATTTATTTCCTCTAAAAACTTCTTTAGCTTTTTCCTCTATAATTCTCTATTCTTCTGGAAACTTCCCCTTTTATCTATAGTTCTATATTCTTCCGAAAACTTCCCTTTTATCTATAATTCTATATTCTTCCCTTCTTCCTTCGGGAAACTTCCCTTTTATCTATAATTCTATATTCTTCCCCCTCTTCCGGAAACTTCCCCTTTAAAGCTCTTGTGTCACTCTACATGTGTCTAATTGTAAATCTCTTGCTATTGAACTGGATGCAATCTCTAAGAGAACTCACACTATTTTATTGTGAAAATCTCAAGGAATTGCCTCCACTTCCAAAAGGTCTTCTAAAACTCACACTAGACGGGTGTGAGAATCTCAAGGAATTGCCTCCACTTCCAAGAAGGTCTCATTAATCTCAGCACACAAGGCTGCTATCAACTGCGGACTTCCGAGCACCAGAGACGATGGAAAGCGCGTGACTTCAAAGCCAAATAACGAGACAGAGCCATTGGCCATGGGATATTTTCCGAAACGTCGTCGCACTTACTTTTCTGTGCATAATTTCTTGATGGAACAGGGATCATCCTCCGTTCCTCCTCCGGCAGATCCAGATTATGAGATTCCACATAATGTAGACACTGCCCTATCCTTAGCCCTACCTGTTCCTGAACGTCCACCAATGACAGAGGCATCACCCTGCTTTTTGCACGGCATAGCAAAAGAGAAGGTAAGAGGCGGTCCAGGATGTACATATGATGTCTATAGAACAAGATGAGTCCTCTGTGCCTGCAGCAGAAGATCTCCATTATGAAAATCACTGCTGGGCTTTCTAATTGTTTCAGAAAGCAGAGACAATTTTAGGTCACTTCACTGCTGGTCCATTTTGCTCTCTATACTTTCTGGACTTTCTAATTGTTTTTGAGACGTGTGGCAGAAGCAAAACATATCAGAAAACATGTGGAACCATATCTCTGCTAAAAGTTAATGAGCATGTAATAAATGGGGCCATCGCTTGGATGCATATTGAAATTTGGCTTTGGAATGCACACTTTCTTATGTTATAAGTAACCATATGCCTCGTAATTATTTGTACGATTGTTTTTTTACTGCAATCTCATTCTGGTTTTCATTCCAAGGCAATCTCCAGTGCTCTCTTTTGCCAATGTTGACAATGAGATAATGTTGTTACCTAATCCTATCCATGAAGCAACGGCTAGTGTTCGTCAGACCTTAAATAAATTCAGGTTTCCAGAAGATCATGGACATTAGTGCAACTCTCTTTGTAAGCGTTTTAAATGTAGTTTTTAATGTTATCTGGCATTTTTATTTCATATATTTTTCTCAGTTTTTCACTACCATCGTTGTTATGCTGCAGGTTTATCATATAATTGACCTTATAATAAATATCAATTCTTTTGACGATAATGATTTGATTTTTGTTTGACAATTTTTTTATAAATAAAATAATATTTTAAAATATTAAAAAAAGTCGTTTATGAGGTTTAGACATATAATATTTACATAATCTTTGTTTCATAGCATTTTGGTCTGAGTATTGTATGAGCTAAAACGACAATTTTCTTGTTTTACAGCATTATAGTATGGGTGTTGCCTTGGCTAAATCAACAACTTTTATAGTAAAAATATATCAAAGAATTATTTTGCCATAGTACCATCACTTATAATGAAAAAAATTTGCATCTAGGTGTTCACTTTAAATTTTTATTTAGAACTTTTAGTTTTTAAAATATAATAAAAGAAGCTTTAATAGTAGTCTATACCTCCTATCACTTTTAAAAGTAATACTTCTAGAAATAATATGGTCATAAGGAACAAAAAAAATTGGACAGCTTTAAATAAGTTTCTTAAGAGTCTATGGACTTTTCTCACTGTATAAAATGTTTAAAGGCTTACTATTAGCTTTGGAATGAGAATTAATCTTTCCAAGATACTAATTTAAAGTAGAAGTGTTTTTTTTTGTTAATGACTTGAAATTAATGTCAAACAATTTGACTTGAATGTATTTAAGTAGCTTTTCATGGGAATCTTGGAGTAATATACTTGTTCTGTAAAATAGTTTGCAAATAAACATTGTTGGTTAAAATTTCTCCTTATTGGTTCATTTCTAAGTTTTCATTGTCATATACTTGAACTTCTACACACTTGCACACCTAATTGAATTGTCTTCCTTATATGCCTTATGTTGTGATGTGTAGAGTTACATAGGTCCATCTTGCAACCCTCATTGATAGGTACAAAGCTTAGCATGTGGCACTCGTTGCTAATAAAATGAGTGATCAATAGAGGTTATCAATCACTTTGCCTAAACTAAAAATTCTAGAGCAGGTTTAAAGTCATTGCACAAAGCATTCATATAGTATTTTCTACAAAACACAAAAAAACATTTAAAAAGAAACTTTTTTTCTTCATAGAGGATGCATTGAAAGAAGTAAATTGATTCATTACTTATAAGGTAATTCCTACTGAGTTTGTCTTAAAATACATTTTAATCTATGAAATTCTAATTCCCGTCCTAGGTATTATAAGATACTTTGGTAATGCAAAGAGCCATTTGAAGTTTTGGACATATATGTTAGGGAATATGATTATTGCTTTAGAGATATTGCAAAAACTCAAAATCTTTTCAGTTTTGTTGATTACAAAGTTGATATGACCAACTCTTTTATTGAAGTGAGAAAATATTTATATTGAGTAACTATTTAGTCTTAGGACATATTGTCAAGTGAATGTGACTTGGTAAATCATTGATTACACATAGAAAAATTCTCATAATCTATGAATTTTCCTTTGCAATTAGTATATCATCAAACTCACTTGAGGATCCTAGGACTTAAATACCTAGAGGCCTTAATATATTTTATATGAGTTCAATTAAAAAGAAGATTGCCCCCCCCCACACCCCCCCAAAAGAAGGTGGGGTTGGGGAGGAGGATTGAAAAGACTTCCATTTGTATTACATCATGACTGTTAATAGTGTTACATGGTTTTTGTCAACTAAGCATATTTTGACTGACAAGGTTTGAACCTAGGTCTTCTCCTTAAAACTCAAGGCATTTAATTGATTGAACTCATACCATTTAACACCATTGGTGTTATTTTTATTTTTAGTATTTTTTAGTTTTAGTAAAACTCATATTCTTAAAATTTCTTTATAGCACTCCTCATGGATTGAGGTTTCCTTATACATGCAGGACATCATCCCTCATCCCTATTCTCTTCCACCCAAAAAAAGAGAACTTTTGGCATTATTTACCCCCTTAGTATGACACTTAAATAGGTGATTATTTTTACAAATCTCATATATAAGACATTTGAAGTATATATCTCAACATGACATTGAATACATTTGTTGAAATATTATTCTTGGGTTATATCTCTTAGGGAATTCTTGTCATTTACAAAATATTTGATTAGATGACATCATGTTATTAATGTTCCCAATAATAAGCATAGACCTTTAGTTTTTGTAAATGGAAATTTTGTTTCTTGAATTTATCTTTGAAATATTGTCAAAATATTGAAATTCAAAGAGCCTTTAATATTTTACGGTAAAATATTTACCATATATGAAAACTAAAAAATATAAAATTCTTCGCCTAATATATGGTAAAATTTTTACCATATATGAAAACTAAAAAATGATAAAAAGCTTTTAACCTTAATCTGACCTATATTTTCTTGTTTAATATTAGGATTTGACAAAGAAGAATCTCATGTAAACCAGGTATGTTGAGAACTAACTAGCCAACACAAAAGAAATAGTCAAATCAGTTTTAGTTGAAGGTTTAGATTTTGAGTTGTTGATGAGGAATAATGTGTGTTAGTTAGTTAGCTTAATATTTTGTTTCACCTATTTGTAATTAGTTATATTTGCTTTTGTTTTTGGGTGGTTTGTTGTAACTCCTCAAACCACCAAATATTGTTTTGTTTTGCATTTGTAAGCCTATTTAAGGCCCCTCTTGTCAATAAAAATTAGCCAAAAATATCGTCATATTAGTTATTCTTATTTCACTTCAATGGACTTCCAAAAGTAGCTAGTAGATTTGATGGCTTGAAGAATGAGTCATCCCAAGATCCTAGTTTTGTTACTAAATCATGCAAAAGATTTAATAATTATAGGAGATTGGTACAAGACAAATCACTTGGTAAGGCCTATGTTTATCCCATGTTTTTTTAGTAAAAATACTTTCTAATAATTAAAAGTGAGCAAGAAGGTTACATCATTTACCCTTCCAAGAAAACAAGGCTTTTATGCAATTTTTTATAGAGTATTGTAAAGGGAGAAAATTGCCCTATTGTGTATAATTCTCGGCTAGATCCATTGGGAGCCAAGGTGACCTCAAGGGTGTGTTATACTCTCTACACTCAATGGATTGGGGATCAAAGGTATCACCATAAATTGTTTAAAGATTCAATCAAAGTTCAGGGATGGAATGTTTGATGTATATATCAAGCAAGCACTTGTGTTTGGCTTTCCTAAAATCTAAGCCATAGAAAATAAAAGAACAATGCAAGACAAAGAATGATGCAAGAAGACAAGAAGCTAACCCTAGTGTGGTTCTTGATTTTCAATGATGATTAAACCCTAAATTGCAATAAAATAAATCTTATTTTTTAGAAAGGATTTAAGAGAATGCACAAATAGAGTTAATATTAGAATGTAAACTATATGATTTTTCTCTTTTGAATACCTATAAATAAAATCAAATTATTTTTCTTTTGTTTATGATCTGGATCTAGAATAGAAATGGATAGAAAGAAAAAAAAAATAGTCTAAGAAGTTTACTTAGGGCACTTATTTGATATGGTGGTTGACCTTAGCTTTTAACTTGTGTCTACATATATCCAACAACTTTGCAACCTGCAAAACAGCTGCACAAAACCCTATAAAATTGATCAACATTTGGGGGTCTACTTAGACCATTATATGACTAATATTGGAGGCACAACAATCAAGCCCCCTTGGTCCTTTTAGCTGACCGTTAAAAAAAAAGCAATTGTTGACCTTCTTGGGAATGAACAGGACAAGATGCAATAGAATAATATAGTGAAAAAAAATAGAATACAAACAACAATATATGATCTAAATGAAGCATGCAAACACAAATTGGGGGTTTGGGAGCGAAACTTTACCCCCAAATTTGATGAATCCGAAATAATGCCCCATAAGGGGCAACCACGAATTTGGATCTATCAAAATTATGCCCTGTATGAACAGAGCACACAACAAGAGTGATTTATTAATATGAAATTAGACACATAATGTAGAATTAATGATCTATAAATATTAAAATGTAAGAAAGAAACTTGGTGGCAGTGAAAGAAGAGTCATAAGGGTAAAAATCTCCATGAAATGGTAGACTCCACCTCAAGGCTTCAACACTTATCCACCAAGAACAACAAATCAAAGTAGAGCAACAAAAGAACACCAAAAGACACTTGATTTTGTTAGGAGAATTCATCAAAGCCAAAAATCACTTAGCACTTAGGACCTCAAGATAGCACCTCTAACACTTCTAGAATCACTTAAGAGAAAATAGGATCCAAACCCTATATTTATAAGATATTTGGAGGTCAAAAGGGAGAGAAAATGAAAAAGCAAGCCTAGGGGAGGGTTGACATCCTAGGGGTCAGCCCAAAAATTGGGTTTTCTAAGAGAAAACCCTAACTTGCCAAAATTGTACCTCATATTGGGCGATCATGATTTTGTGCCTTGCAAGTATGGGGCACAAATTTGGTATAAGAAGGAAGGGGATGAATTCATGCCCAAAGAGAATGGGGTATGATTTCAATCGATAGGAGAGAAGAACAAAGAATAGAGCAAGATAGACAAAGAAAACTAGAGGAAGAGAAAAAGAGAGACAAGAAAAGCATGTTTAGATGTTATTAAATTTATTTTATTTTGTTTTTTTATGTGGAATTGATTAATTTTTTTTATATTTTTGGTTGTAGCATGATGTACTAGAGAGTCGAGATTGACAATTGAGATCCTTAGAGGAGGAGCTACATCGGATCACACCAGCAAAGAGGGACATCCTAGGGGTAGTGGGGCTATTGCGTATCAAACAGAGGGCTACTAACAATGCTAGTGGAGAAGTGGTACCCAAAGTCATATACCTTTCAATTATTGATAGGGGAGATGACAATCACACTAGAGGATGTGTGGTGCATATTGCACATCCCCATTAGAGGGAGGGCATTTTATAGAGTATAAGGACAATGGATCACATTGTAGAGATTGTCAAGAAACTAGGCTCATGAGGAGGTCTAAGATATTTGGATCCATGTTGATGAGTTTATGGGGTGCTACAAGGTCAATGCTCTAACAATCGTGCTTTGTGGGGTGGCAACAAGATTCTTGGTGTACCACATGACTAGGAAACACTTGCCATGGGTACTAACGGGAGTAGTGGTAGACATGTAAGACCAACATGTGTGGTTTTTATGGGATCCATATGTGTTGGCTCATTTGTATAGGATATTGTACAGTGTCATTTATAAACAACATACATGGTTGGTTTAGGTGTGATGTTGGAGAACATAGTATTCAAGAGACCATATACACTACTAGAGCCATTACCCAATCCAAAGAAGCTAGTAGCATATAGGTGGTCCAGAAGCTTTGAGTAGGTTTAGAGGATGTATACTGGGATCCTGCCACTAGGGAGGTGGGTGATAGACGAGTTTTTGGAGCACAAGATTGTATGGAAATCATGGTTCCTACACCCTAACTAGAGAGAGAATGTGAAGGAGATGACAAGGGTTAGGAGTATCAAGTAGGTCTCCATGGATAATGAGGATCTAGAGCTCTTTTGATTTGATCAAGTCCAATAGTATTTTGGTATCTTTTAGGAGATACCAAACTTGGATGACTACTGGTACAGGTGGATGTGAAGGGACCCATCAGGAGTCAAAGGGGATCCTAATGTAATAATATGGGTAGAGGAGAACTTGGATAACCCACTATACATGGACCTAAGGGTGGATGATGTCAAGGTGGCTCTTGAATGCAAGAGATGGTACAAGAGAATTGTGCCCTCGAGGATCTTCCCATTGGTGTTAATCTAGAGGTGCTAGGTTATGGGCTGGAGGGTGTAGCTAACACTTCAAGAGGTGACTCAATGCATCATAGGGAAATGAAAACAAATCCAAGAGGTCCCACGGTAGATACAAGCACAATTCTAGATAGATATGGTGGTAGTGACCACCATCATCTCTAAGACCAAGGAGGAGGAGCAGCAAGAGATGCCCCCATGATATCCAAAGTTGGACCGAGTAGAGTGATTGAGGAGCCTTCCACATCGATGATAGTAGGACCAAGTGGTACCATGGATTAGGATGACCTAGAGATAGATACAGAGATACTATAGGCTTGAACAAGAGCCATGCAGAGGGATATTGACCTACTCTAAGAGGATAGGTCCAAGAGAATAGAGGGTCTATGGAGTGCCTTGAGCACGACACTAACAAAGTAAGACATAGGGAAGGTTGAGGCAGATTGCCTCATGAGAGAGGTGAGCTAGCTTCACTAGGAGTGGTAATAATCTCAATAAAAAGGGATGGCTATCATGACTGATAACCAATAAAGTGACAGGATCTGCCTATTATAGGTAAATTTGTAGAGGGTAGGGGAGAGACTAGAGGTGGTTGTATAGAGAGAGACCTTCTATCAAAATTTGTACTTCCAGGTGGTTCCAGTGGAGTAGAGGGTACCTCAACCTTCTCCTCTTCAGATACAAGGTTGGTAGTGGTTGAGATCATAGACTACTATGTGGTCCATGAACATGCCCCCACCAAGACCACCTTTGGTAGGTAGAGTAGAGGAGATGGGATTACAGAGCTAGGGCTAGTATAAGGGTGACATGCCAATTTTTAGTGTGGCATGCATCCCTGGAGAGCGTCGAGTGTGTCAGGCTTGAATTGTGGTACACTGACCAAATTGACATGTGTACTCTCTCTTTTTTCTTATGTAACATCATGCTATGTTATTTAAATGTGTGTGTATTTATGTGTGTTTGTAATTTTTATGGTTTTTTAGTTTTTAATTATGCATGAATGAATGAAAAGAACTTAACTATGGAATGCATGAAAGGACTAAACTAATGCATTGCATGGATGAAATGAGGTTAACTAATGCATGGATGGATGAAGGGATGGAAGAAAAGGATGATGGAATAAGGAAGAGAAGGAAAAGGATAAAAAACATGGTTTCAACTAAAATCGTACCCCGTCAAGATGAACTATGAATTTGACGTAGAGCGAAGTCATGCCCCATATGGATAAGGTGCAATTTCATAAAAGAGGAAAGAAAAGAAAAGAAGAAAAATCATAAGAAGTAGACAACAAAGAGGGTCAAAAACAAAAAAGTGCTTGAAATAGGATGTTTGAATTAGCATAGACCACAAAAGATTAATGTGATCAAACAAACATAAACCAAGCAAAAAAAGAGTGGAGCGGGGACCTAGAGGGGTGTATACTCGTAAATTACTGAATGGAGGCTACCCCTCACTTGTGACCATGAAGCTATCCCGTAAGGGTTTTATGCTCACAAAAATGGTCAAGTGTGAAGTGATATCCACTATGGATGTAATGCTCGCTAATAGCAAAATATTAAGAGATAACTGCTAGGATGTATGCTCAAAAATGGTCAAATGGAGGCTATCCCCCTATAATGACCATGAAGCTATCTTGTATAGGGTGAAATATTGATTTATTTTCCAAAACAAGCACTACCCGATAGGGGTGTGGTATGTGCAAAATATGAATTGTCAAAACAAAACACAACAGAACAATGTGAGTGTGTGTGTGCATGTGTTATATGAAAAGAAGAAAGAGACAATCAAGGCAAAAATAATAGTGTGTGTATGTTCTTATTGAAATTTCAAGGTCTAAGAGATGTGTGTAAGATAGTCAGTGGTTGTATGAATACCATAAATGATATTCATGCGGTATCTACCCTATCCCACGAGGACCCCTTAATAGGTAAAATATCAAGAAGGAAAAGTGTGAGCAAAAGCAAAAAAAAATAAGAAGAAGAAGGAACATACATCCTTTATATTGGGGAAAATAAGAAAAGAGTAAAACTTTCAAAGTACAAAGGACATACGATAGATGAAGAACTATATCCCTTGACTTGTGGAAATTAGAAATTATGAAAACTTTCAAGGTCAAGGAAAATAAGAGAAGACATGAGCAAATGCAATGATGAAAGTGTGTGAATATGGGCCCTAGGTTGGGAATTCATTAGGCATCAAAGCCCTAGTATCAGTGCAATGCATGTAAGCTATAACCTAACTAGGTTTCATAACTTTCTATCCTCATGAAGTCCTCAAAAATCTATATGATTAAGCAGTCATGCAAATATGATCAAGAAACACTATAACTACATGACAAGAAAAATGCAAGTGGAATAGAATGTAAAGAAATTCATGCAAAATATGATAGGCAATCATGCAATATAATCAAGCAAACCAAAATGCAAGATGAAGAATGAAGATGCTAAATCATGCATAGTATATTTTTAGGTGCATTACGTTAATTGGTTCTTTAAGTTATTTACCATCTGAAGAAGCTAAATGATAGGCTCCTGAGCCAAAATTGGTCGTTATGACAAAGGATCCTAACCAGTTGGGCTAAAACTTGCCTTTAGGATTAGATCGAGCATTAGTGTTCTTTTGGTTCTCCTTGAGGACAAGGTCCCCAATCTCAAAATAATGATGGTGAAATTTCTTAGAGTAAGATCACTTGAGCCTATTCTAATAGGCTCAAATATGCTCTAAGACATGAGTATACTTTTCATCCAATAACTTCAATTGGTTCAAATGATATAAATGATACTCATAAACAATTGAGACATCTTGCAACAAGATGCAACAAAGGGACCTCTAACTCAAACAAAAAAACCACCTCAGTCTTATAGACTAAGTCATATAGAGAAGCACTTGTAGGCACTCTCACACTGGTACAATAGGCGTATAAGTTAAAATAAAGCTGGATATGCCAGTTGTGACTGATATTACTAATCAACTTCTTGAGGATCTTGACCAAAGAATTTTTGGATGCTCCAGGTTGACCACTACCTTGAGGGTAATATGGAGTTGAAGACCTATGCTGAATCTTGTACTTAGCATAAATATTATGGGTATCCTTGTTCTTGAAAGGAGTGTCATTATAAAAAAGAATCACTAAAGGAATCCAAGGGAAAACCAAAATTTTCTCATTGCAAAACAAAATGTTAGTGGGATGAGATGGTCCCTCATCCTCATCAATCCACTCCAAGCCTTGATGATCCAAATATTTGATATAAGTAATGAGGTAATCATTATCATAAAATGATAAAGGTTGGTTTTTATTGGGTATGTATCCTATGCCACATCTCCTAGGCCAAATATCAACTTCTAAAGGCTCTTGAATACCTTTCTATTATGGCCCTAGACCTTTACCTACATATCCCATACTAGACAGGATCTGCTAAGGAAGTAGGTAATCATTGGATAAATAACAATGGGTAAAAGGCCACTCTACATGAATAGGGTTTCTACTACAAATATTTTATTTAAGGGATACACCTACGAAGATAAAGGTATACGTGTCAATGTGCACTACTTCATCCTTCTTATGAGGCAAACCCATAGTTCAAGGTGAAGGTGGCAGCTTGGCTAAATCTAGAAGAGGCTCTTGAAGAAAAGGATTGACCTGATATTGTGATGAAACTTTGATTAACGGTTCCTCACTTACCTTTAAATTTTCAATTTGCTTATGTAGACACCAAATTTTAGTCATTTGCACTCAAATTTTTAAAAATTAACCAAAACCCCCAATTTACCACAAAACCGCCACCGATTGCCCAAATTTGCTCAAATCATTCCAAAATCAAAATTTTCATCTTATTCATCTAAATTTCTCAAAAAAATTGTCTTATTTGTTCGATTAATTCAAAAGGACTCATTGGATCATTAGACTAGGATTTTCTTTATTTGCATTTGACTCAAAAAGCACAAAATGACTCATTAGTTTAGGTTTTTCTTATTTGCACTTGGCTCAAAATTTTAATTGGCTCATTAGGTTAGATGTTATTTTCTTGTTTTGGCACATAGGATTTAATGGCTCATTAGTATAGTTGTTATTTTCATTGTATTTGACTCATTGGCTCAATAGCTTAGCGTAGACTAGTTTTTTTTGTACAATGGCTTAGTTTAATTTTAGTTCTTTAGATTAATCAATTTTCTATTTTTGGACTTAGTTTGTTGTCATTTTGTAGATTAATCACTTTGCATCATAGGCATAGTGCATTATCTTGTAGAATAGTTGCATTTTAGCATCCTTAGGATAGGTTAGTTTTACTTACCTTACGATAGTTTTACTTATCATCATCCTTAGCATAGGACTTCCTGTCTCTATAGGATAGTTGCATTACATTTCCCTAAGATTTTTTCTATTTTTGTGAGGAGAGACCATTATGTCCATATACTATATTTGGGACATAGGTTCAATCGTCCGTAGCATCTAGAAACCACCATTGAAAGTTAGGCTATTATGTAATAGTCATTAGTAGTCTAATAGCCATCGGTTGTGGTTGGGTTTATGATCTAGATCCCTTTTATGGTTTCATTGGGTGGTTTTCCCCTTCTGCCCATAGATTACATAGAGGACACAGGTTCAACCACCAATGGTAGCTAGAGGTCAGTATAAATGGTTAAACAACCATCATAGGTAGTTAGCTAGTTGTCAGCTATGGTTGGTCCTATGATTCAGACCCATCCTATGGCTTCTTTGGGCATTTTTTTGCATTCTACCCCAAAACAATAGCCTTTGTCCTTTCTGTTACCTGCATCTTGCCTTGCATAAGAGTCTTAGGTTCATCATCATTGGGGTAAGTTATTCTTGTCTTGTCTAAAAGTTAATTTCAAAGTATTTTATAGCTTGCATACTAATATAGTTGCATTTTAGTGTAAAATCATTCTAGGGAACGCCTATCTTCCTCTAGCTTACATTTAGTTTTCTTGCACTTAGTATTAAAAAAAAGAGATAACCTAAAAAAAAACTCAAAAAAATTGAACAAAGCATCAAACACAACAAACTTTTTTGTTTCACACACTTTTGCATGTTATTATTCTACACAGATATATCATGCAAGAAAAACCTCATGGTGAGTTGGAATTCATCCCCAACCATTGGTCAAGCCCTTAGTATCACCCTAGTTAGTACGTATAGTTTCTTCGACTTCATCACCAAGAAGTTGGTTACCCTTGGGACTAGCCCAAGGTAATATTGAGGTTAGATGCCCTTTGACCATGGGACTTAATAATTAGTAGATTCATAGCTATTGTTTTTGTCCAAGCCCAACTGAAGGTGAAGCAAAATCTTGGGTAGGTTGATAGCAAGACTTAGACAATATGGTCTCCTTAAGGAGGTACTTTTTATTCCATTAGGATACCCATTACCAATCATCCATCCTAGGAAGCCGCATTAGCCGTTTGTATCTCATTCCTAATAAGGGGACGAGTACGAGCACACCCCTTATAGATTTCACCCCATCACCCACATTTTATAGTTCTTAGGTTTAGGGAACATAAAACACACAAAAAAACAAAACAAACTCAAAAATCACACACAAAAAAAACCAATTTCCAAAACATTCTTCCATTTTGGCCTACATTTCCCAAAATCATCTCAACATATTCCAAAAATTTTCAAAATTTAAAAAACATTCGAAAACACCAAAAATCCTAAAAACATTCCAAAAAGCACCAAAAATACCAAAAAAATTCCAAAAAGCACCAAAAATCCTAAAAAAGCATTACAAAAACTTTAAAAAATCATCTAAAAATATTGCAAAACATGAAAAAAACTTCAAAAAAATTTATTTTCTTGTTTGCTTGATTGAATGCTTGGATTTTTGTTTGCATAGGTAGTACCTCACTCTCACAAAAACCTTCTAAACCACCATCACAACCTCCAAAACCATTTCCAAATCCATCTTTCTTAATTCTATCTCATACCCATCCACTTATGATCTAAACCCAAATCTTAGTCCGTGCCCACTTTCATATCGCACATAACCACCAATTAAATTCATCAACATCAATCATGCCCTTCCACCCCTTGTCACTAGTCACCATTGCATCAACACATTCCACACCACCCCATCTT
Source organism: Wollemia nobilis (assembly GCA_028583015.1). NCBI lineage: Eukaryota > Viridiplantae > Streptophyta > Pinopsida > Araucariales > Araucariaceae > Wollemia > Wollemia nobilis. Next base: position 1,497,000 of record JAQPPZ010002555.1, on the reverse strand, counting down.
CGATCATCCTCTCACTTGAGTTGGACGATACTTTCAAATCAACACTACCTCGAATCTTGATCAATACCTAAAAACCCATTTTAGACTTGATATCTATCCTAGAAACTTGCTTGAGGCTATCATAAACCCTACTCTACCAGGTCAAACTACAAAATTTCTCTTCTCAACACAAACTCTAATCCACTTTTCTATGGATTATATATGTCTATAGGTTATACATGTGTATGTTACAATCGAGGTGGTAAAAATGGCCTCCTTCTATAATTGATTATAGCATCATGAGGAAACCTACCATATGCATGTATCATTTGCTAACTTTAATATGCTCAACAAGCCATCAATGGCAAGGTTCAAAGACTCTTGTCACTTCCATCACTTGGACATCCCACATCGATCATAATTCAAGATGATCTTATGTTACCTTTTGAAGTGTCCAATCAATCCACTTGGCACCCATCATTGACCACATTATCATCCCATCGCTCATCAATTCCATCCTTCCGCTCTTTCCTCCTCCTATAGCTTGGGGGGACTCATTCAACCTTCAATTTTTTTTTTATTAGGGGGTTCATCCTCTATTTTTTCCTCCTATCGTCTTACCCTCAGTATAGGAGGGGTGTCATACCTTCCTTTACCCCCAATTTTATCACATCTCATCACAACTACAACAAATCACACCACAAATGCACAACCCACTCATATTCAATTTTCAACCCGCTCGCATTCAATTTTCAATCTACTCACATTTGATCTCTAATCAACTCATATTCAATTCACGTCTATTCTATCTCTCATTTTATTGTTTTATTTCATCATACATCACCCTCATACATCACTCCTACTTGTATGGACACGCTTCAATTGGTTACATACCATAGAGCATTATGCCTTCCTTGCTTTCTTCTTCTTCTCCTTTCTCCCCTCCTTTTTTCATTCCTTGTCTTCTTTTCCATATTCTTGTTTATTATCCTTCATCCTTCATCCTTCTCCATATTTTCTAATAGTCATTCTGTCTCATCTCCTTGCAATCTAATTTTGACCTCAAAGCAATTTTGATCATTGTTCAGATTAGTTTTTTTGTGCCATTACTCCTGGATTATTTGACTTCATCCAAGGCATCTTCATGATCGTAATCGTCCTCTCCTTTCACATGTATTTCACTTTCATGCTCATTTCCCTTACATTGTCACCCCACCACCACCATTATATATTCCTACACCATCCCTATGACACCTTGTCTTTTTTTAAGTCTCAAGTTTGAAGAATCTATAGGTTCTTTCAGTCACTCAACCATTCCTAGTGTCTCAATCAACCTATATTCAATGTTAGTCAGTCCTTGAGTGCTATATATTTTTCTTGGTTAACTTGGGTTTATTTTGGACAACGCACATGTATCATACATTAATTACATTTTGTGCATCGAAAAGACAAACTTATGAGTCGCTATCACCATAAAGTGAATGGTTTTCCCTGCTCATCCTATCATGCATATGACTGACCTTGAGAATTGGAAAAAGGACAATTGCAAAAAAAAAAGTCTTAAAAAGAAAAGAAAATAGAAGATCAAGCAAAAATATTGAATCCTTGAAATTCTTAGGTCCTTATATTATGGGGTTAACCTCCATCGGGGCTATAAATGCTTGAATGGTAGTGGAGTACACACCCTGCACATGGCAACACGTCTGTCACAATATCAACCTTCATTTGTATAGACCTATGTATGATCATGGGTGAGCTAGCTTATTAGCATAATTCACAAGTGATTAGTTCACCCTCGCTCAAAATTGGTAATGAACATTCATTGCACACACTATTGGTCCTTCAGGGAATTGACTCCTTAAGGGAGTCTTAGTATCTTCGAGGATCTATTTGATTAGTAGATGAGTTTTATTGAGGTCACTAGGGTGTTTGAGTCTTTTGAAATCACATTTAGATTCTTTGTTTCTATAACACACTTATTGACAAGTGGTCTCATTCTCATTCTATTTTTTAATCCATTCCATCCATATTTTGTATCCCATGTTGCCAACTATATCATGGTCTAGGTTATTACTATTGTGTTGACACCCCTAATTAAGAAATTAAAGTCATGCATATTGATACGTGTCTATGCATTTTTTGAACAATTATCAAACTTGCATACATGTATTTATCTTATCATATCTATCACACTTGCTTTCATCTATCACTATCCATAGCTACTACTATCATATCATATATTCATAATGCATAATTAATCACATATATCCAACTACATTCATTTATCAAACACCATAATCTACATAACATCATCCATATATCACATCATATCACAGTATCCATCGCTCATCAATACACTTGACACATATCCATGCACATCCTCATCATTAAAAAAATGATTGATGAAAATGATTACAAAATAGGGCTCTTTTAGGCCTCAAACAAAGTGATTCCCATTTTTTTTGGCTCCTAGCTATCTTTCCTATTATAATCTATGCAGCACATGCATCATTTTTCACTAGCCTACCTATTCAACACATTTTGGTCAAGAACCTTTTTGTTTGATCCAGCCACCATGAGCTCTCAACCATACTTTTGCTAGGGAAAAGATCAAGCCATTCAATCATCATTTACCCTTTTGTAATGGGATAACAACTATATTATCTTATACAATCCATCACAAGTCATAACTCACAGTTACAATCATAAGCACACATGCATAATCACATAGGTACAATCACCCAAGCACAATCACATAGGAACAATCATGATCATAGTCATATAGGCACAATCACAAGCACACAACAATATAGTACCAAGAACATAGGCACATAAGCATAGTCACAAGTCACATAGGCATAGGCACATAGATACATAGTCACAATATCAGTCACAGGCATAATCATAGTCTCAATCACAAATATAGTCCTAGGCACAATCATAGTCTCAATCACAAACATAGTCCTAGGCACAATCACCATTATAAACACACAAGCATACTATAACATTGACACAATCACAACCACATATGCATAGACACATAGACACACAATCATCATCCCAGTCACAAACACATAAGCATAGTCATAGTCACATAGACACAACCACATAAGCATAGATACACAGTCACATTCCTAGTCACAATCATACATGTAAAATCACAATCATAGTCACATAGGCAAAATCACATACATAGTCACACAGTCACAACTCCCATAAGCACAATCACAACCACATGGTCACAGGTTTATTTACTTGGATTTAGCTCAAAGTACTCAATAGAATCATTGGCACATTAGCTTAGACATTTTCTTTACATTTGGTTCAAAAGACTCAACGGAATTATTGGCTCATTAGTTTAGATGTTTTTCTTGATTTGACTCAAAATATTAATTTGGCTCATTAGTTTACGTTTCTTTACTTGCATTTGGCTCAAAAGACTCATTTCGCTCATTAGAATAGGTTCCTTCAATTTCTTAGCATAGGTTTCCATTTTCCTGGCTCACATCTTAGCTTAGATATTTTTTCCTATCCATTATATTAGCTTTTCTTTTTCTGTGCATTAGATTAGATTTTTTTTTCATATTAGATTAGATTTTCCTTTATATCCTTAGATTAGATTTAATTTTGCTTTCATAGATTAGATTTCCTTTCATGTCATTATATTAGATTTTTCTTTCATGCTCATAGATTAGATTTAATTTTGCTTTCATAGATTAGATTTACTTTCCTATAATTTATTTATTTTCTAGATTATATTTACCTGGTCTCAACCCTCGAGGGTACCTTGTACCTAGTAATCTACTCTAGATACCTGGTGGTTGCAATGACTGATTATCCACGTAATATTATAGGATGTGTATATTACCATAAGGACACTCTTATAAAAAACACAAACCCTACTAAACAAGCAAAACAAATAGTAAAACACCACTATTTCACCATCGAATCATGCCAAACCTTACTCTTTGATCATCTCATCTCCTTCCTTCCATCACTCATCTCACTCTTCTTCATAAAATTAGTCTTAAATCAGTTCAATACATCAACACCCACTTTTGCAATCACATGTACACTAGGATCTTTTCCCAAGGCTATCATGCTATGGAAAATAGCAAAACTTCTCTTCTTCAATCAAAACTCTGACTCAACCACTTTGGTATGCACCATGCCAATGTCTATAGGGGTTTACATGTCTATGCTACAATCAAGGTGGTAAAATTGACCTCCACCTATAATCAATTTCAGCATCGTGAGAACACCTACCTTTGGTTGGTTAGCTTACTATGTTAAATACATTCATCAATATGTCAAGGGAAAACATTCAAGAATACTTGTCCATTCCATAATTAGGGAATCGTACATTGGGCTTGATTTATGATAATATTACTTCACACTCCCCAAGACAAAAGCCATTTTTTATCACTTGCATCTTCACCATTCACCTTTTTTCAATCAGCTCATCATTATCATTCGTATCATCTTCCATCCGCTCATCGCTTGAGGGGGTAGACAAAAACCAAAATTTTGAAGAATCATTTTCCTTTTGTTGGGGAAACAAAAAATACTTTCATCCAATGGATCAAGTGTCTCTTGTTTTTACATCAGATTGTATTTCATGCAATGCGGTACAAAAAGGGGCATCTGTAGACACCAAATTTTAGTCATTTGCACTCAAATTTCTACAAATTCACAAAAACCCCCAATTTACCACAAAACCATCACCGATTGCCCAAATTCACTCAAAACCTTCCACAATTCTATTTTTTCGTCTTATTCTTCTAAATTTCTCTAAATTATTCCATTTTCCTTCTAATTTCCCAATTTTGGTAGGTTCTTCTCAATTCCCTTAATTCTTGGTAATTTCTTCTAATTTTCTTTCAATTCCTTCTAATTCCTTTTACACTCTACTAATTTATCTTTCCTCTCCTCTAAATGAATCAAGTTCCCTCTAACTCCTAACTTCTCTAAATTATTCTGAAAGTCCCTCTAAGATTCTCTAATTCTATCTCAATTTCATCTATTTCTTTTAATTCTTCTAAGGTCTCCCTAAGTCTTCTATTTTCCTCTAATTTCCCTTTTCCCTCTAATTTCTTAAATTCTTCTAATTCTCCCTAATATTTCTCTAATTTCCTCCTACTCTGTTTAATTCTTCTAATTCTCTCTTAGCCTCTCTAATCTCCTAATTTCCACCTAATCCCTCTCATTTATTCCTCCCTCTCCCCTCAAATTTCTCATAATCCATCTTATTCATCTAATTCCCCTAATCAAGCCCCTCATTAGCCCCTAACCCCATTTTAATCCCTCATCCAAATCCCTAGGAGATATGCACTCTAATTTAAAAATCCTAATCAAATCCCTAGATCTACCCAAAATCCCCATCTAAATCCCTCATTTAATCCACCTTGTCTCCCCATCCACTTTCCCTCCAAATTTGGATGATTTAAAAATACAATGAAAATCCCCAAGTCAAAAGGAATTAAATTGGCATATTTAATGGTTTGGTCCTTCTCAACCTCCATGTCACCTTTTTAGCAATTTTAAATTCCATGGGAAACCCCCAAGGTACACTTATCTCTATGCACATCTCATCATCCCCTAGGCCAGTTTATGGCACTTGGTAGGTAAACCAACCCACATCTACAAGTAAGCAAACCAACAACTATGCCACATAGTTGGTTGAGTTTGAAAGACCACGTTCGTCCCTAAGTCAAATACCCCATCCATGATAATGAGAAAGTGGCTCAAAAGGGTTTGTAGGGAATCAAACCATTGACTAGGATGTTGTAAGGGTGTATCCCAACCATTGTTCCATCGACATGGATGAGAAAAAGAAAGGAGAACCTATTGAGTGCCTAAAGCAATGCATGTACACCAAAAGGTTTGTCACTAGCTTTCAAACCACAACCTTCTAGTCATAATGAAAAAAATCCTACCACTACTCCATTCCCTTCTAACATGAGTAGAAGACCAAGCAGTTCCCTAAAGACCTAAACATGATAGTGAAAGAAAAGAATGACAAAATTTTTGAACCTGATACCTCCCAAAAATAAATGCATAGTTCTACCATTGTGTCCATCATGTCAATGCAAGTACTTTTTTTATGATAGAGTCACATAGACATATGGGGATATGAACATACATGTTGTGCATTAAGAAGAAATAAACCAATCACTTCTAAGTGGAAAAAATGATGACAAACATATTTAAAATTTGGTGTTTTGAAAATGTAAAAACTTATAGACTTGAGTATAATACCTTTAATCACTAATGAACCCATGAGTGATGCAACTCTGAAACTTTCTCTAATACCATGTTTGTATTTGAAATATTTTATAGAAACATCCCAAAACATGCATTCATCACAAGCATATGCCAAAAATAAGAAAAAGGTAATTAAAACTATAAGCAAAATAAGACAACACCTTGCAAGTAGAATAATGAAAACAAGCAATTGCAACGAAATGATCTTTTGTATTAGATTTGTATTTGAAATACACAGGAGCCTTGGCCTCCTTTTCTGTTACAATGATTTTGCCCCAAAGTATGAGGGGTCAGATTACAATGCTTGCTTGCTTCGTGAAATAATAAACAGGACCAAATAAGTGAGGTCTCTTTGGTGCATCAATGCACGATGGTGTCTTTAGTCTTCTTTCACTCCAATCCAAGTGGTGAGTCGGCTTTGGCATCCTATGAGGGGACCACTCCAGCTTCAGTTGCTCTCCAAATACCTGCCTCCTACACACATGAAAATCAAATGAGAGTTAGTAGCACCTGCATATATGAGTAGAAACCAATACATATAATAACCCTTGAAATAATATTTATAGAAAACATAGAAATAGTAATCAAAATGCCTTGCTAATAGATGAACGATTTTTCTGATCTCTAATGTGCATGATTTTGTTCTCGGGACTGTGGAACCACGTACGCACGATGATGAACTAGAAATCGTGGACCTGCGGTTGTGAAAATGTGGATGTGTATTTTTGACTATGGAATCGTGGACGAACAATTTTGGCTGAGAAACAGGATGCCTCAGGAATCAAACCAGTAGTATGAAATGAGGATTGTGCTTGTGATTTTGCTCTATATTTGGGCCAATTTTGGCAGCCTATCTGAATGCCAACTCAACTCCCTTTTCTTGGTGGAATAATGGTGCCTTTATAGGCCTCTTAGGGTTTTTGAGGGAGGTGGGAGGTGGCAAGTTCAACTTGCCAAGTGGAAAATATGGGTTGGCAGGTGGAGGAGGTAGTTATAGTGAGTCACCTAGTGTGCCTCACTTAACTAGGGTGATGTGGCTGCAAGTGGAGTGGAATGTGGGATCATGTCCTATGTGAAGGGACAAGGGGAATAAGAAAGGTGATATGTGGCATGGGTGTTGGAAATTTTCCCCATGTGCAAGGACAAGGGGGACAATAGTGGGTGAGATGTGGTAGGGGTGTTGGATGAAGTATCCAGGACACATGTCCAATGGGTAGGCAGGGTATCCTAGGGTGATTTTCTAGATTTTATAAATCTAGAAATTAGGGTAGTATGCAGGATTTTATATCCCTAAGTTAGAACTTAGGCATATATTTTTATTATACAGAATTTGGTGGTGGGGTGACAAATGTGGTTTTTAGGGTGTTGAATTTTGGTGTCTACAGTTACCCCTTTTTGTATTGCATTGTGTACAACACAATGCGGTGCAAAAACTAATGACACTCAACTTTATTTGATGAATGGACTCAAATATTCTTGGTGTGATAGAATGAATGATTTTTGATAATATTTTTGATTTCTTGTTTACCCCCTCAATTGGTGAATGGGTAACGAATGAGACCCAAGAGTCAATTGAAATGTGGATGATGAAAAATGTTATCGTCATTTTTTTTTTTGCAACTTATTTGAAATCAAAATCAAATGATGCCCCAAGCTGGGGGTGGACTTTTGTTCTCACAAATTTACCTTTTGGTTCATTGACATTGAGTATTATGTAGTAAAGGAACCAATCATCCTAGGGACTTGTCCTAGTGATTGTTAGGAATTCCTTAATACAAGTTGATTGAGTTTAAATTTACCATGTTTTGTGACCTCATGGAGTAGGCATCAATTTCACTTGTGGGTTGCTCTGGTTGAACATTGGTCATTTAAACTTGAAGCACAAATTCTATTTGATAAGTTGTTTCTTTTTTTATTATATATAACCGTGTTTAGGCGGTTGCATGTTTGTAAAATCGTGCACATGCGATTTATCATGATACACGTGTGTTTGCGGTTGTAAACCATGAACCGTGGGTCCGTATTGTGGTTATGATAACCACGCTCTTGCAGTTGCTTGTGCTACCCGTATGTTTGCAGTTGTATGTTGTAAACCATTGATCCGTGTTTTTATGCATTGCGAGAAATGTAGATGCACATTTTTTGCTGCAAAATGCGGCTATAAATAGGCCATTGACCTTATCATTTTTATTCTGCCATTTGTCATTTTCATTCTATCATTTGTCATTTTATGATTCGTTTGAGTTGATGAGTGAGATGGATATTGGTGAGGGGAGCTATAGCGGTGGTGACACTGGCGCGAGTGGTGGTGGCTCGGCTGGAGCGGAAGTCGATATCCGCTATGTCCAGGTTGGTGGTCTTGTCCCTTAGTTTAGGTTGTATTTATTGTTTGTTGCTTGTTTTGTTTGTTATTTGTGTGTTTTGTTTATTTATTTATTTTTTTGACATTAAGTGGGGTTGATAACGAATATGTTTGTTTTATTTGTTTTTTTCATTGTTTGTTTTTTTTTGTGTGTGTTTTTTTGCCTAGTTATTTATTTTCACCTAGGGGTAGGTGAAAGTTTTTTTTTTTTGTATTATTGTTTGTTTTTTGCTTTGTTTTTTTTTTTTTTTTCTGGTTTTTGACTACCGCTTAGGGGTAGGTAACATTTTTTTGGATGTGATGTGATAAAATGCATGTAAATTTATTTACTATGTAACATTTGTAAAATAGAGTGTCTTTTTTTTGTACTAATGCATCTCATACTTTATGTTGTTTTCAGGTGAAGCTACTTGATGCTCACCATAGATGGCCTCACACTATTCAAAAAGTGTGGAAGGCCCTTTTAGATGATGACTGGATCTTCCTTGAGGTAGTTGGTCTATATGGATGTGGATGGTTGGGTATTATTCGAGCTGATGAGGATTTTCTTTCTACCCTTGTTGAGCATTGGGATCCTGACTAGGGCACATTTTAGCTTCATATGGGGGAGCTTATTATCACTCTAGAGGACATTTACAAAAATTTTTGCATTCTTGTTGAGGGTCCATCAGTGAGTGTTGGACTCGACAAGGAGGCCACATTGTAGCCTATTTTTAGTCACTTGTGGGATGTGGACTACAGCAAGGGATACATTGCGTATATTGTTTTTTTCTAGGTAGAGAGACATGGCGCAGTTCCAACATTTATGATGTACATATTAAGCAAAATTTTGTTGCCCAATTCCATGGGGTCAAGGATCTTGTGGAACTAGGTGCCTATTATCTTATATTTTATGGGTGATCCTCAATGGTTGGCATGGGCTCCCACTCTTCTATGCCAGTTTTACAATGAGCTCTATGAGTTGAAGAGGTGGGGGTGGAAGGGACTTAGCTACATTTTGGTACTTCAAATATGGTCTTGGGAGCACATTATTATTGGTCACCTCGTTGGTATTCCTTGTACTTGCAATGCTTCTACTCCTCATGCTTAATATTGGCTTCTTAGTGAGGAGACAAGTTGGCTTGCAGTGGATGCTACAACATACATATATTTTCTTAGTTCTTTGACAAAATATTTGATGAGTTGGTGCCCATGGAGGGGTGTGGATTGGGCCACATATGCTGTAAAGCTTTGTCATATTTGATGAGGGTGATGGGTCATTTGTGCTCATCTTCGTGAGATGGAGTATATTCAGTTTACCCAAGTGCAATGATAGTTTGGTTTGGTTCAAGGTGTTCTTGATGTGCCTATTACTTATAGGCATCAAGGAGAGGAGCTAGGGCTTCCTATCACTCATTATTTTTGGAGGGTTGATGATCCTTCTAACGATCCTAATATGGAGTTGGTTGACTTGGATGATGTGGGTACTACTCCTGAGTTCGATGTCTGGTTTGCTTCTCAGCCTCCTTGGACTCTGAGTTTGGTTGTCGATGATGAGAGGAGTGGTGATGAGGTGAAGGTGGGAGAATGGGCTCCTCGATCAACGAAGCATTGATGAGGTAGTGTTTCTAGGGTTGAGGCTGTAATTTATGTACAACAACCTAAGGAGGGATGTGGATATGGGGATGGAGAGGGGGTTGCACCTCCTCGATAGACAGAGGAGGAGTAGGATATGTTATAGGCTGAGCATGATAGCATGGATTTAGAGGTGACTCACCTAAAGGGCAAGTTGGTATGGTACCAAGGTGAGGTGACTCATCTGTAGGTTCAGGTGGATGGTTTGCAAGATGGACCCAGTAGTTATGCCATTGCTACAAAGGATGCAAATATTATGAGGCTTGAAGGTGAGGTGACTTGGCTACAGGGTGAGCTGAGTCGCTTATAGGTAGGTTCCAATAGAGGTGACATCTCAACTACTATTATTGCTCTATGAGTAGAGATTTCTTAGTAGATGTCTCGATAGGGTGCGGATGTGAGGAGCCTACACAAGTAGGCTACCTACATTGAGATGTTGGAGAACATCTTGCATGAGTAGCAGATTCCTTTTCCTGTTCCTCCATCATCATTAGTTTCTACTACGAGCTAAGGTACTGAGACGAGTCACATGATTCATCAACCAACGAGCTCACACGTGACTTCATTAGCATAGGGTCCTTAGAGGGGTCCTGCTAGCACCAACTAATTGTGCCTTATTATCTCTTTTTGTAAGTAAAATAAGACAACACCTTGCAAGTAAAATAATAAAAACAAGCAATTGCAATGAAATGATCTTTTGTATTAAATTTATATTTGAAATACATAGGAGCCTTGGCCTCATTTTCTGTTATAATTATTTTCCCTAAAGTATGAGGGGACAGATTACAATGCTCTCTTGCTTCATGAAATAATAAACGAGACCAAAGAAGTGAGGCCTCTTTGGTGCATCAATGAACGGTGGTGTCTTCAGTATTCTTTCACTCCAATCCAAGTAGTGAGTGGGCTTTGGTATCCAATCAGGGGACCACTCTAGCTTCAGTTGCTCTCCAAATACCTGCCTCTTACACACATGAAAATCAAATTAGAGTTAGTAGCACCTGCATATATGAGTAGAAACCAATACATATAATAGCCCTTGAAATAATATTTGTAGATAATATAGAAATAGTAATCAAAATGCCTTGCTAATAGATGAACAAATTTTCTGATCTCTGTTGTGCGTAATTTTATTCTCGGGACTATGGAACCATGGACGCACGGTGGTGAAATGGAAACCGTGGACCTACAATTGTGAAACTGTGGATGCACGTTTTCTACTATGGAACCACGAATGAGTGGTTTTGGCTAAGAAATAGAATACCTCTAGAATCAAACTAGCAGTATAGAATGGGGACTATGCTCGTGATTTTTCTCTGGATCTTGGTCAATTTTGGTAGCCTGTCGATATGTAAACTTAGCTCCCCCTTTCTTGGTGGAATAATGGTGCCTTTATAGGCCTCCTAGGGCTTTGGAGGGAGGTGGGATGTGGCAAATTCAACTTGCTAAGTGGAAAATCTGGGTTTCCAGGTGGAGGAGGTAGTTATAGTGAGTCACCTAGTGTGCCTTAATTAACTAGGGTGATGTGGCTAAAAGCGGAGTAGAATGTGGGGTCATGTCCTATGTGAAGGGACAAGGGGGACAAGAAAGGTGAGATGTGGCATGGGTGTTGGGAATCTGCCCTATGTGCAAGGACAAGAGGGACAATAGTGGGTGAGATGTGGTAGGGGTGTTGGATGAAGTGTCCAGGACAAATGTCCAATGGGTATGCAGGGTATCCTAGGGTGATTTTCCAGATTTTATAAATCTGGAAAATAGCGTAGTATGTAGGATATCCCTAAGTTAGAACTTAGGCATATATTTTTATTATGCAGAATTTTGTGGTGGGGTGACAAATGTGTTTTTTAGGGTGTTGAATTTTGGTGTCTACAAAAACATAGCAATAGTAAACAAAGTAAGGAAACAAATGGAGACAACAAGGAGTATAATGTGGATGTCCATGGGAACCCTAATATATCACATTTTATTCACATTTATAATTCAAATGGATCCTCATTGATGGGTATTTATAGTTATACAAAATATTAAATAAGAGATTAACCTCAAGTCAACATAGACTTAACCTTAAGGTTAACCTTACAATATAATAATAATAAATTATCCTTTTAAGCAAGGTTATCCATAAAGATGAATTAACCAATACCACTAAGTGTGAAATATGAAAGGGGCATGTAGGCTTACATACCCATAGGATTACATAGCTGATGAATACCCATAGGATACATTAATACTACTCATAATAACTTCTTCATACTTATATCCTTGACCTAAACAAGATCACATTACACATTTTAACATATCTAGCCTCTAAGCAGAACTTTTCATGTAGTCAATTATGTTGACCATTGTCTATCTTAATGATCATAAAAAATCCTCCAGTAGTGTTCTCCAATGTTGGATATCAATGAGGTCAATTATACCTCATACTTTAAATGTTTCCATCCTAATAAGTGACATTCACATCAATGTATGACCATACCATGGGGAAATATTGGTGGCCAATTAGTCTCTATAGATATTGTTTCCATGTTCAACTAAAACTCAATGGGGTATTATGAATTGCCATCCATAATATCCACCAAAAATTCTCTAGTATGACAATCATATCTCCCTTCAACAACTAAAATACATTAAATACCATCTCTTTGCTAGAGTTGCTAGAGAAGCTCTATCAAACTCTACTTTGGGATTTATAGCCATAAAGTCCAAATGTAGATAACATTTCATAATCAAATGTGTCCATGATGTATATCATTATCTCTAACATCTTGTACCATATCCAAAATTTCAATTGTAGTTATATCTACAATCAAATATTCAAACATTTCAATCATTATCACTCATCAATTCAATTAAAAACATAATTTAAACATTCACTTTATTCAAACAAAATATAAATATATGCCAATGATTCAATTATTTTCCATTATGATTTATCATTAATAAAATTAAATATCAAATAATATTTTCAAAATAATCACTCAATAAAGATCATTTAAAATTTCAGCCCAATTATTTCAATCTAAATGTAATCCCTTTGTTTTACCCTTAAATTTATCAATTTTTGCTTTTGTGATAAATGCATAGTCAGTTTGGAAAAACACTTGCACATTTTATTTTTGGTTGAACACTTGAAAAAAAAATGTGGCATACTTCTATTAATGCCAAAAAAGAGGTGGAAGTATGTAAAATTATCAAAAAGTTTTTTAAAAATTAAAAATTAGCTTAAAAATAAAAATGTTCTCAAATTCCAGGCCTCATATCTATGCAATGCCAAATCCTCCTATCATTAACAATCAAATTAGAGTATATAATTAGTGGGGTACAAGTTTTGAGCCATCATATAATGTGCTACAATCAAAGGATCATAACTCTATTTTTGTATATCTCATAGTGAAAATATATGGCTTTCTATCTCATCTTTTCAAAATTTTGAACCAACATCTCTCATCCTCCTCAATGTGTAAGTTTATTGGAGTATATTATATTATTTAATAAATTGCAAGTATTTTTGTCAATACTTTGTAAATATTTGGAGTCTAGGAGTCTTGTAAATATTTATCATTTAATAAACATTAGATATTTGTAATTAAGGAGTCAATTGATATATTTATCCTATGTGAAATATGAAGAGTTATATCTCTGAAGAAGTTTGAGGAGTTTAAGGAGATGAATATATAGTTAAATATGAAATTTCAAGAGCCTCTTTGTAAAGGCTATTAGTAGAGTAGCACATGACATTGTTTTGTAACTAGGAATTATAGTGCATATTCTTGTATTATAGTACTTTATAATCTTGTCATCTGTGTGAATATAGTGTGAGCATTTTACCTTGAGTTATGGGTTGATTATATGTGAAATTAAGTTCTATCATTCTATGATAAATTCTTTAATATTTGTATCTAATATTTATTGGTGAATATAACTCATTTATTAATAGTGTTCTTAGAGCCACAATTGAGAGAAACTACGTTGAGAAGTCAAGGAATCCAAGGTTGAGAGAAGCCCCAATTAAAGAACAATAGTGAGAGAGTCGTGGTCTGAGAGAGCTACAATGGAAGAGTCATATTGATATTGTTAAGGTGTTATAGGTAATTTTTATTAAGTCTACCATTTATTTGTGTTGCATTTATGTTTTTTAACACTTGTAAGTCCTTTGTAGGTAGAGTGAGAGTGCAAGAAGATATATATACCTATAAGTTTTTTTGAGAAGTAAGAAAGCACGGAGAGATTCTGGGAGGAACGTGTTGTTAGTGTATATGTCTAAAATTGTAGAGGAGAAATAAATCAAAATATGATAACATTATGTTAAAATCCAAAGTATGCTTATTATTTATAGAGGAGAATCAAACCAACCTATGAGAAACTTGTGTTAAGAGCCAAAATATTGCTTTACAACCTGAGAATATTAGTTACATGTTTATTTACATCAAAGTAATGTGATTATTTTAAAGTGTGAGTTTTTAAAGGTGAAGGCATTTGATGCATGAGAAATGCCTAATGAGAATAGTCAAATTGAATACCATTAATTTACTACGAGATAATATTCAGACCTGAAGGACATTTAACACCAGAGCAAGAGTAATTAGAAAGACCATAGTAGTAAGGCACAATCAATGGATATACTCATAACATACAAAGACGTGCTAGCACAAAAAGCACACAAATTTTATAGTGGCATTTTATTTTCAGTTTGGAGAGAAATCTAGAAGGTTAAATTCAAGTGCATGCAAAGTTACAATGTTATTTTTTGGCCAAGGTTTAATTTAAAAGGTGCAAAATGGTTTAATTTATTAAGAGGCGCATTTTAAAGCAATACTTTTTAAAGGAGAATAAATAAATATTGGAAAATAATTCTATTAAAAAAAAATCAATTAAGAAATTTGAGAAAAGATAAAATAATTAAAAATGAAATATTTGAGAAGAAAGATTGAAAGTGAAATAATTAAAAAGAGATAAAAGAATATGAAGTAGAATTTAAAGTGAAATATCTGTGAAGAAAAAATTTAAAAGGAAATATTGCAAGAGGAAATTTGATTTATCCAAAGAAGATAAAAGAAAAAGAAGATTGAAGTGGAGAAGATTTCATAATAAGAAAGGTTTTAAAAAAAGACAAGGCTAAAAATAAACAAAGAAAAAGGATTTTTTTATTTATTTATTGAGTAAATACTTCTTATACATATACATATCCACCATGGGGATTGAATCCGGGTCACATCACCGATAATGCAAGTGGCGTCCTTGCCGGTAGACCACATCACGCTGATAAAATATTGGCTTGCTATTTGAGAAAGTAAAATTATTCAAAGTTTTTAAATATTGAAGTCCATAAAGTGCACTTGATTTTTAAAGGATATTTATAAAGGAAAAGTTTGAAAGACACATCGTTGAAGGAATTTTTTCAATGCAAAGACATTGAATATAAGTTAAAAGAGAAGGAAATATTATTGAGTAAGCTCCATAAGGTATGGAATATTATTTTTATCTTATCTTACATTCTCCAAAGTTCGTTGGAATATTGAAAAAAAAAATAGAGACAAAAGGAATTCATAAGTATTTTTTTGATAAATTTTAAAAGAGGAAGGAAGAAAATTTTCTTTTGAAGAATCAATCTCATTATTTATTAAAAGACATAAAAGTGAGAGTCAAGAAAAAAGAAAAAAGAAATCTTGAAAAAGAAACTTATAAGAAAAGAAAGTTCAAGGTAAAATATTGATTTTCTTTGTAAATTCCTATAAAACTATAGTGAATTAATTAGGGAGTCAAAAGGTTTTCTACTTGATAATCATATATATATATATATATATATATATATATATATATATATATATATATATATATATATATATATATATTCAGACTTGCCATTATCCAAGCAAATTACAAAAGAATTGAGATAAAATAAAAAATGGACATTAAATAAGGGATTCTACATTCATTTGAAGGATTGGAAAAACAATTGAAATAAATTATTTTTACAAGGAATCCTAATTATGTCTTCATCAAAAATCCCTCTTGTAAAGTCTCATATATTTAAAGAATCAAAATTTATTAGAAGAAAGACTCAAAAACAAAGAAAACAATTTCATAGAGAAGAACATGGTCAATTGGGTTAAACCACCACAATTTTCAACAAAAAAAAAGAAATCAAGAGGGTGATGTTTCGTACAATATTATTGCCAAGGCTTTGGCTCTTCATTTCAAGGATATTGCTGCTCGGATTGTGAGACATGAACAAACTGGTTTTGTGAAGGGGAGATTCATTTTAGACACAATTCTCACGGATTGGGAGACTTTGGAGTGGGCTCAAGAAATAAGGAAAAAGGTGATTGTACTTAAGATTGATTTTGATAAAGTATATGATCGATTGGATTGGTCCTTTATCTTTAGTATGTTGAAATGGCTTGGTTTTACCAGGAAAGTTGTCGATAAAATTCGGGTTCTTTTCACTTTTTCTTCTGCTAAAGTTGTTAATGGTAAGCTCACTAATAAGATTAGTCTCTTCAAGTCCATAAGACAGGGTTGCCCCCTTGCCCCACTTCTTTTTGTGATTTTAGCAGATGCCTTGGGTTATATAATGTAGGAGAGAAGTTGTGTTGGTTTGATTAAGGGAATTGATACTCCTGCAGGTTCTATTTTGAATAATCATTTGCGGATGATTCTTTATTTTCCTTTCAGCTTGATGCTTTGTACCTTACTAATGTTAAAATATGTTTGGATTAGTTTTACAAAGCTTGAAGAGCTATAATTAGTGAGAAAAAGTCTGATTATTGGTTGATTGGTAGTGACTCTCTTCCTATTGATTTTTACCCCGGTTGGCAACGGGTGAAGGATGATGAGATTGTTAGATACCTAGGAATCTCTTTTGATAAGGCTCTTTCTTTGAAAAAAATGTAGAATTGGTGTCTTGCTAGATTTGAAAAAAATATTCAGCTATAGAAAAACAAACTTATTTCTTTTGTTGTAAAAGTGGTCATTGTTGGGAAGGTTATTCAATCTTGTCACCTCTACTATTCCTCTTGTTGGATGCCTAATGCTTCACAATTTGGAAATCTTGAAAGGCTTATTCATGGGTTTGTATGGTCTAATTTTGATGGATTAAAGAAAATGCCTTCTATTTCCTGGAATTTTTGCATTGTTTCCAAGGATGAAGGAGGTTTGGGTTTGTTGGATATCCAGATGCAGGGTAAGGTTTTGTCTAAGAAATGGGTGGTTAGGGCTCTAGAAGGGAATGATGCTTTGCAACATATTTTGCGGTTCAGAATTATAAAAGCTTAGCATGTTGAAGGTTTAAAAGGGGCTTTTCATATTGAGGACATTGTGGGCCATCCTAGCAAGTTTAAAATCAGAGGTTGTATTCTTGTTAAGAGAATTTTGGGAGACTTGGAAGACTATTGGTTTAGATGTTTATTGGGCTTATATGGAAGAACGTCGGGGCTAGATTCTTCCGTATAGATCTATTTGGGTTTGGAAAAAAAATAGGATATATGCTTCATAACTCCATTTTCTCATATGTAAGAGGTTGATTAAAAAAGGGATTGTGAAATGATAAGATCTTTGGGATTCAGGGGTTTGAGGTTAGGTCAAGTGAACTGATTTATGCAGTAAGTTTAAGCTAAAATATTCTAACAAAGATGTTATTATGTAAATTCAATCTCTTCTTCTATTTGAGCAGCATTTTAAGTTAAATGGTGGGTTGTCGGGTCCCATATTGTACAATTGGAGTTGGAATTTTCATGGTATTATTATTTCTTATAAATCTAGTAAGATTTATAGAGCTTTTCTGCCTAAGGTTTCCTTTCATATTTTTTTGAATATGTGTTGGGGGATTGTTTTCCTTCAAAAGAAATGGAAAATGAGACGTAACCAAATATGGAAGTTCAAGATAGATCCTCAACTTAAAGTCTTCTTATGGTTATTAATTTTTTAGGGTATTCACTCTAAGGCTAGATTGGCAAAATGGATGAGGATTTCAGATCAATGAAATAGTTACAAAAGGAAGGAAACTATCAAAAATATCTTTTGGGACTGCAAAAATTTAAAAAAAGTTTGGAAGAACCTCGAGTGGACATATTTTCCTATTCTCAAGGATTGATTTAGCTAGAAAATAGTTTTGTTTGATGATGATTTTGGTTGTCCTCAACATTTTTTGGTGTGTGGACTACCATTAGAGAAGCAACTATGTGGAGGGCCAGGTGTAGTTTGATCTTCAAGGATGAAGCACTCAATGCTTTGGATATTGCTTCTAGGGATGTTATTGATATCCAAGATCAATGTAGAGTGTTTAAGAGGCTAATGATGAAAGACATTAAGGATTTTTCTGCTCAGGACAAATTTGATTGTTGGATGTCCTTGAGTAGGTTTTTGTAATCTTTATATCTGTGATGTATTATGAATTATTTTTAGTAATATAAGTAGTATTTATTCAAAAAAAATGGAAATCAAGTTTAGAACAAAACTTAAAATTATACATGGCATAGGAAATTTAGAGGATAATTATTGGTATATTGATTTAGGGGCAAGTAATCACATTACTGGTAATTTACATTGGTTTGATTCTCTTCAAGTAAAACAAAGCATACCTATCAAAATTGTAGATGATAAAATCTACTAGGTTCAAGGAGTAGGTAATGTTTCACTCAACCTACCTTTTCTTGAATGCACATTAGAAAATGTACTTTATGTGCTTAGATTAGCCAATAACTTGATATCAGTATCACAATTATTGGATAAGGGTAGAATAATTGAATTTAGGGTGGTCAAAGGAAGTTAAAAATTCTTTATCAAAATATAAAAAGAGATTCAAGCAATTGGATCTATCACAATTGACATATTTACTCTAAGATATAACATCACTTTATCATAAATAATTAAATCAATTACTTCCATGTGATAAATATCAATCTCTAGTGTGATAATAAAGAAGTATAAATAATCAAAGGGACAATATAGTACACATGGATTTCATGATGAAAGACATAAATCAAGATTGTAAGGTAGCAAAGGATAACTCAAAACAATGGAAAACACATCACAAATCACTCTATCCACACTTGATGACCTACAAAGAACAATGCCAAAAATAAAAAGAAGTTGCAAAGAACTTAAAAAATATACCCAATATGAAAGATGTTAAATGTCACACTAGTAATCTTCATCAAAAGAAAAATGTGATGCATGTAATCTAAAGCCCATGATGATAGACAAATATTATGATACAAGAGACCTTGTTAAAGGAAGAAACATAACATGTGACACAATGGATTTGAGCATTGAATGAGAAAACAAAGAGTGTGCAAAAATTATGTGTTGAAAATTGTGATAGAAGTAGTAATCCTTCATAGAAAATAGACACTGATGGTTTGAGAAATACTCTTAAAATTATTGATATAGAAAGTGGTTGAGTAAAACAATTATGCAAAAAGTGTTTGAGAGACAATAAATATGTGTGATAAAAACTAGATCGCTAGAGTTGATGATAATGATCGTTCATTTTTGTTTATGAATATTTAGATATTGTTGATGTTAACAAGGATAGCACTAGAAGGGTTTCTCTAGAGAATTATGATTTGAGGTTTTCTAAGTTTGATAGTGTTATTTTTAGATGTTTGATAAGAATGATATTACAAAAAATGCTAGCTTTGATTGTGCAAAGTGTGTTAGTAAATATATAGGCCAAATTGTTAGAGTTGGTGGGCAGTGTGTTGTTTTGGCATCTTCAATTAGTAATAGAATAATGATGGTATAAGCCAATTAGAATTTATCAACAATGATCTAAGTTGTGATAATTATGACTTACTGTATTCAAATCAAGATAATAATAACTTAAAAAACGCAAAAAAGTACTTGGTACTAAACAAGGATATAATAAAACATGGAAAGGAATGAAAGAAATTAGCTCAAGATACAAAAATCTAAGATTTACAAGATAAGCTAATGAGAGTGATTATGTGATAGGAAACACTAATATCGATTTTTTAATAGAGAATGTTGGCACAAGTGACATCAAATGTGTGACAAATAATGACAATAGAAAATTTATAAAAAAGGAATCAGGATAAATAAACAATTGTAACAAACATAGACATAAAACAAAGACATGTTGGAATCTCCAATGTAAATTTTGTGGAGAAAATAATCCTTCTCAATTTTTTTGTCAAGAAAAGAAAAACAAAATAGATGTGCACTATGTATGGATAAGCATGACGTAATAGAATAGAAGTATAGAAATGTTGAAGTGTTTCTACAAAATGGAAAAGATCTTGATAAGCACGGGTTCATCCATAAATGATGCTACAATATTTGTGCTTGTAGATGAAATAATATTTAAACATGTAAAAAATAAATAATATGATAATTTAGCAATGATCTAGGAATAAATTTTAATTTTAAATTATTAAGACAAAATAAAAAAGACAATAGCTAGATTTAGTACCAGAATCAATGCAGAACCAAAGCTGGAAAGAAATCCAGAGCCAAAGTCATTGCCAAAATCAAATTTGGATAGTCAGAACTAAAAATAGAGATTGAAAGTATAACAAATAATGTAATATAAGGGGATGTTGGAGTATCTTATATTATTTGGTACCTTGCAAGTATTTTATAAATGCTTTGTAAATATTTGGAGTCTAGGAGTTTTGAAAATATTTATATTTTAGTAATGATTAGATATTTGTAATTAAGGAATTTGTAAATATATTTCTCCTATGAGAAATATGAAGATTCATATTTTCAATAAAAATTGAGGAGTTTGAAGATATGAATATATTTTTGAAGATAAAATTTCAAGAGCCTCTTTGTAAAGGCTATTTGTAGAGCAACACATGAGGATGTTTTTTTAACAAGAAATTGCAAGGCATATTTTTTTATTGTAATACTTTATAACCTTGTCATATTTGTGAATATAGTATAAGCATTTTACCTTGAGTTATGGGTTTATTATTTGTGAGATTGTGTTCCATTATTTGTGATAAATTCTTTAATCTTTGTATCCAAGATTTATTGGTGAATATAGATCATTTGCTAACAAAGTTATGTGTTTCAATTTTTCTTGTTATCCCTAGATCATTTCTTCAAAAAATTGAGGGTATTAACATCCATGTATGCCATGATCATACATTACTGGTGACCTACATATTTTGAACTAAACTAAATTAAGACAACTAAGAAAACAAAATTAATTTAACAACCAAGCCAAAGTTTATATGAATATAATGTCAAGGAATATATGAGCTAGTTTTTGATGTGCTCATCTCATGACAAGTATATTAAAGGTGTAAAATATAGATATTAAAATGGATCATTAGAATACCATAAGTTAAACCATCCTTATCAAATATCATCAAACTTCATCAAGACCAAACCAGTCATCTCTACATCCTTAGTGGATAGTATACATATGCTTTTGTTAGTGCAGTTGTGCTATTGTCTTTGTTAGAAGATATGACATTATTTGATAAATTAGGATGAATAGGATATGTACATGTGTCATAAAATAAGGCTAAGAGTCTTCTATGCAAGTGGTAAGTTAAGAATCCAAAGATCATATGGAAGGGAACAATCAAGAATATGAAAAGTCATATTGTAAAACTATATCATGGAGATAAAGCTCCATAATTTGTATCTCTTATTTGATATTTTTAAGAAAGTGATATGTTATATTATGAGTATTTGTTTTATTTTTATTTAATATTAGTTTCATAATATTGTAATTATTGTGGCTATTTTTGATCCTATGAATTATTTCGAGATACTTTGTGGTAGATAGACTTAAAAATCCAATAATTGTATCATAGCTACCACCAAATTGTCCAGTGTGATAGATTTTATTGAAGCCACCATTATTAATTAGCTTTATCCATTTTTATAAGGTTAATATCTTGTCCACTTTAAAGGCAGTGAAGAAATGGGCTCTATTTTAAAGATCATATCAAGTAGAAAAGGCTAGGGTCTTTCCACTTGGTTGAAGAAAAACTAGCGAAGACTTGCACTCAACTATATTGATAGAAAGGGCCAACTTAGGAGAAAATATAGACATATTGATATTTGAAACCGACTTAAAAGAAAATTGGATATTGATATTTGAAACCAACTCAGAATATAGTTGGATATTGATTGATTGGAAATCAACTTGAAAAAATTGGAGATTCATGGATGTTCAAAGTCACATTAACAATATTTTGGATTCTCTAGTAAGGAGAAGAATTTTATTGAGATCTAAATACAAATATTTGAAGCAACATAAAGCATTTAGTAGTAGCAAGCAAAGAAGAAGAAGTAAGCATTAAGAGCTTTCTAAGATAAAGGAATATTAAGAATATATCTAGGCCAACATTAAAGAGAAAGGTATAAGAAGTCATATAGTAAGAATAATAGAGGTCCATGAAAGAATAAAGAGGTCCATATTGATAAAATAAATATAGAAAGGTTTATTTATACTACCAAGAAAGAAAATAAGAGTGGTCTATTCAGCCAAATCAAGATAAAAGACCTATTTTTCTATTCAAAAGGAAAAAGGAAGCTCACATCAAGAGATACATAAAGAAATAGCAAGTGCACATGAGTTTCCTACTACAAAATAAAATTATAGATCATCATATAGCTTGAGCACCATCATACAAGCTAAGCAATGTCAAACAACTTTTGCACCTACAAGTACAAATGCAAAGTCCTCTCACCAACAAGCATTGAAAGTAGTTTGTTCACCAACATCCAAAATGTACATCAAAGAGTTGATAGAACATACATTCAATATCTAAACACTAGCAAGTGATCTAAGCACTAGCTAGTAACACAACACAAGCCAATGATCAAAACATTGATAATTTACCTAAGATTATGCATTATCTAGATAAGCATAGATGAGAGAGAGTTGGCTAGAGCAGAGCTAATGAAATACAAAGTTGCAAGGGAGCAAGCCGAAAAATATGTAACAACAAGTAGACAAGCCTACAAAAGTCTAGCGGTAAGGAGGCAAGCCAACAAAATTGATAAGGAGCTAGTGAAAACTGAAGCAACAAGGAGAAGTGGAAGCCAAAGCAATGAATATAAATCAACATAAGCCAAAGCGATGAGGAAGAGCCAAAGGAAACCAGAGCAGTAAGTATAGTGAAGATCCAATAATACAAGGTGGATTCAAGTGCCTCAACAATACAAATAACTCCTACAAGAGTAACAAAGGATTATACAATGCTTAGGTCAACTTGTAAGATACAATACTTAATTCGGGAATGGTTAAATGAAGTTGAAGTAAATACAACAAATGTGCAAAGAGAGCATCCATAAAGCATGTGAAGTTAGTTAAAATTGAGCTCATTCATGGACATTAGGGTTAAGCACTTCATGGTTATTAATTTGAGCTGCCTAAGGAGGAGATAATAATTAGAATCAACGCTAATTCAAGCTGCATAAGGAGGAGATAAAGAAGCAGTGTTAATTCGAGCCACCGAAGGAGGAGATAAAGATGAGAAACAATATTATTTTCATTATTTTAGGAGTTATAAGGAGGCATTTTATAAGCTGGAGAGTTATTGAATAATTATGAGCTTAGAGTTATAAGCTTAGGAGTCATAAGATATTCTTGGTTTTTTGAAAAAGTTAAGTAAGAGTTATAAGGAATAAATTAAAGTTTTAATTTATTTTTTTGAAAAGTGTGGAGTGATAAGTATTTATACATTAATTATTTTATTTGGTTATTTAAATATTTGAAGTTTTTTGAAGATTATTTAAATTAGAATATTTTAATTTTAATTTTTTAAATTTAATATTTTTATCAATGAGTATTTTAGAAATCAAATAACTTTTGCATAAAATATTAGGAAATATAAGTACATCTTCATTAAATAAAATTAGTAAGTACCAAATGGTTAAAGAATTGCTTAAATTTTTTTGGGAATCTACTATATGTCCAGAATGTCTAGAAGGAAAACAACATAGAATTATTTTTGAACTAAGTCAACATAGAACTCAAGAACCATTATAACTAGTATATACTAATCTATGAGGTCCAATGAATATCATTAGTATTGGAGGAAAAATATTTTGAACTATTTTTTGATGATTACACTAAAAAATGTAGGTGTATTTTATGAAACTCAAGTCTAAAGCTTTCATTTGTTTCATACAATTCAAATTGCTAGTAGAAAAGAAAATAGGTAAAACAATACAAAATATTTCATCAGATAGAGAAGGAGAATTCTTATCAAAAGAATTTAATATCTTTCTAAAAACCAATGGTATAAAAAGAAAACTTACTACAACATATTCACGACAACAAAATGTATTGTAGAAAGAAGAAATAGATCAGTTATGGAAATGGTTTATAGTATGGTTTATTGTGTTGATCATCAATATTGGACAGAAGTAGTTAAAACAACTGTATATTTACAAATTTGATCACCTATGATAATATTGAAAAATGTCACTCTTGAAAAAGTATGAATAAGACGGAAATCTACAATAGAAAAATTAAGAACCTTTGGTTGTAAAGCATATATGTATATTCCAAAGAAAAGAACTAAACTAGATGACATATGTGCAAAATATTTCTCGGTTATAATGATTCAATAGGTTATAGAATAATTGATATAATAAAAAAAAATCTACATAAGCAAAGATGTAGTATTCAATGAAGGAATAAAAATGTTATTAAAGAACAAAAGGTTGATTCAAAAGCACTTCTAAGTTTTTTAGAAGAAGACTCATCAAGCAAATATTTAAAATAAATTATATAGGATGAACAAAATGAAAACACAAAGACTACTACAATCCTACAAAGAAAAGAACTAATATGGATTTTTTTTTTGGTAGATAAGATACTATGGTATTAATACCAGGTTTTACAGGTTGACCCAAAACCTTTTACAAAAATTAGCCCAGGGCTGTTGATGAACATATTCTTACTAAGGATCCTATATATGTAAAATCTACATACCACAAAAGACATTACATTCGGTAAGGCACATAGCCTGTTATCAAAAAAAACTTCCCATACAACATTTTGGGTATACCCCGAGAAAACACACATGCATCATAATTAAAAAAAAGAAACAAACACGGATCCCTTCCTTGAGACAATGGAGAAAAAAAAGTTGCAGACACACATAGCAGAGTATTGAAAAAAACTCCCACAAGCTCTGTATTGACAGTTACTCTTAATAATTCTTTGGTAATTGCTTTCTTTCGTATATGACATGCTTTGGTACCACATACTATCTTGGCCAATCAGCGTTGGAGAAGTGAACCTGCTGGCTAGATTTATGGCGGTGGCTATCTAGTGGTCCACGTGGCTTTGGTTCGAAGTCTTATATTGTCATTTCTTTCCTTCCCTGTGATTATCAACCAACCTCAAATTACTAAGATGACTAGGAGCCATGTTATCTAACATGTGACTGTCCCCATTAGTCTTTGTGGTATTTCCAAGTAGCATCCACGAAGACTGACAACTTAGATAATTTTTATTGTGAGTCCAATTCAAAAAAGAGACGAGAATACTCCTAGACTTTGAACTTACAGTGCCTTCCCTGTTGGTAAATTTGACTATCATTCTTGGCATTCTTATTGAATAAGCTCCTCTACTTCACTTGGGACACCATGTTCCCATTTGAAAAGTTCGTCACCATCGACACCCAAATTAGCTAGCTTATCAGTAATTTTTTTAGCTTCCGGAAAGACATGTTGGGCTTTTCTGTCCTGTCTTCCCTGGAAAAGGATCCTAGCCTCTTCAACAATTGTTTTAATCCTCCAAGGAGGTGTTTTCCAATTATTAAGGAGATTTATAACATGCATAGAGTCTCCTTCTACGATCAAATTGCCTTCTAAGTCTTGAGTCATTTGAAGGCCTCTCCACATAGCTCTAGCTTCAGCTTCATTGTTTGTCCTGGTTCCCAAATATTTAGAAAATGTAAGCATCGTATTTCCATTATGATCTTGCACAATGCCACCAACGCCTACTCTTCCAGGATTGTCCTTAGCTTCTCCATCAAAATTAAGCTTAAACCAACCCGTAGGAGGTGGATACCACTTAACATTGGCTCTAGGGTTGACTACCCTAGGCACAGACTCATCTAACAAGGTTAAGCTTAAATATTGAGCAATCGTGGTCTCCTGCAGATGAGGTTTACAACTATCAAAAGGGGTAAGGTTCACATTCTCGTTAGCAAAGGATAGGATCCTGACAATGATAGTTTTATGATCATGGATAAAATCATTAAAGACTCTATGGTTCCTTTCTAACCACACTTGCCAAATATAGTGATTGAGACAAATTTTCCACATGAATCTAAGTATTTGGATTGAAAAGGGGCAAGGCCAATGGATGAACAAATCAAGTACGATGGCTAGTTTAACCCATGAAATATTGAAGCCCTAAAAAACTCCACTTAGGACAGTCAAAGAAAAAGGGCACTCAAGGAAAATGTGATAAATGGTCTCCCAATTAGCCCTGCATAGATAACAACGATTAGTGATACAAATATCTTTACGCATTATATTATCAATGGTTATAATTCTTCCTTGGATAACCAACCATGAAAAGACTACAATTTTTAGAATTAAATTTTTTATCCAAACTAACTCCTTTTGGAGGACAAAATCCTCGTCATCACACAGAAGCTTGTAAGATGATTTAACATTGAACTGCCCATTTTTTGTAGGAGCCCATGTCACTTGATCTTCCTTGGATCTCATGGGGATAAACTATTGTCCGAGAATGTTACAAATATCATTTGATTCCACTTGAAATCCTTGAATTCTTATTTGTTTCCACTTCATTCTACCTCTATCCTCAACCATATAATCGGAGACTTTTCTGCCAATGAGTTCTTCTGTGATATCTCTGATTATGGCTAAGTTAGGATATTGCGTCAGTGGTTCATCCTTAGCCCACCTATCATTCCAGCAATTTATCCTCTCACCATTGCCTAAAACCCATCTTAAACCTTTTTTGATGATTTCCTTACAATTAAGAATTGCTTTCCAAAAAGCAAAACCTTTGATTGGAACTAAGTCACTTACAAATTCCATATTTTGAAGATACTTTCATTTGATGATAGCTGTCCATTCATTTTCTTCACCAAAAATGAGACGCCATGCCTACTTAGCAGTAAAGCTAAATTTATATGAGAAATTATCCTCAGACCTAAGCCCCCATTTTCCCTGGGTCTGCACACTTTGGTCCATCCTACAAGGTGTATCCTATTTTTCTCCTCTGATCTAGTCCATAAAAATTCTTTTTGGAGTTTCTCAATTTTTTGGAAAACCTTCACAGGGGCTTTGAAAATGAAGAGGAAATATACTGGAATGCTCTGAAGAGAGGCCTTAGTGAGGACCAGCTTTCCTGCTTGAGATAGAAGATGACATTTCCATCTAGCAAGTTTTTTTTGAATTCTTTCACTAACCTCGTCCCACATTGACTCTCTCGGAGAACCAATGAAAATAGGGAGACCAAGATACGAAGTGGGGAGGTTTGCTATATCACACCCTAAAATTTTTGTAATCCTTCCTTGCCTCTGAATGGGGGTGTTCAAGAAATATAACTTGTTTTTACTGAAATTAACTTTCTAACTAGTAGTGTCCTCGTAGAGTTGCAGGATGTATTTAATTATTTTGGCCTCAACCACTGATGCCTTAGTCAGAACTAATATGGCTTAGAGATACACTTAAGGATTCAAAACTAGAGCAAATGCCAGATCTTACTACTAAAAGAGCCCAAACTCGTAGTTTAACAATATTGAATAGGGGATTGAAATTTTTTGTAGTAGAACCTACAACAACACTAAATTCTTTAAATCATCCAAAATAGAAGGCAACTATGGAATCAAAATATGAAATATTGATGAAAAATAAAATATGGAATCTAGTTGATTTACCTCCAAGAAATAAAATAGTTAGTTGTAAATGGATCTACAAGATCAAATATAAATAAAATGGTTTGATTGATAAATACAAAGCTCGACTAGTTGCAAAATAATACACTCAAACATAACGAATTGATTATGAAGAAACTTTTGCACCAATATGAAACATAATAAAATTATGAAACATTGATGAAAAATAAAATATGGGATCTAGTTAATTTACCTCCAGGAAAGAAAATAATCGGTTTTAAATGGATCTACAAGATCAAATATAAATTAAATGGTTCACTTAACAAATACAAAGCTCGACTAGTTGCAAAAGGATACACTCAAACATAAGGAATTGATTATGAAGAAACTTTTGCACCAATAGCAAGAATGACTACTATTTGAACAATTTGTGCTTTGACAACACATCATGGATGGAAACTACATTAGATGGATGTAAAAAGTGCATTTCTTAATGGTAATATTGAAGAAGTATATATGTCACAACCAAAAGGATTTGTGATTAAAGGACAAGAACATAAAATTTACAAACTGAACAAAACTATGTATGGTTTGAAGCAAGCACAAAGAGCATGGTATATAAAGATTAATAATCATTTATTACAGTATAATTCTAAAATAAGTCTACCAAATCCAAGTGTCTATACAAAAAATATTAGAGGTGACATGATAATACTTGTGGTGTATGTTGATGATATAGTAATTATAGGAAGCTACAAAATAATGATAAATGAAGTTAAAAAATACCTAGAGAAGGATTTTGAGATGAAATATTTGGGACTTCTTCATTATTGTCTTGGTTTAGAAATTCATAAAAATGATAACAATATCACAATAACACAAAAAAAAATGCAAAAAACTTACTTGAAAAATATAGTATGCAAACATGTAAATTCAAATATACTCCTATAGAACAAGGGTTACCATTATCTAGATAGATGATACAACTATGGTATCCTCCATTATTTATCGTCAATTAATCATAAGTCTTCTATATCTAACAAATGCCACAATAGATCTTGTTTTTTTTTGTGAATTATCTTTCAAGGTTTATGCAAGAAACCAGGGAAAGTCATTGGAAAGATGCAAAAATAATACTACAAAATGTTAGAAAAACTATAGAATATGAACTAACATAGAAAAAGGATGATGGAAAATCCTATTTATAGGGATATTTGAATTTTGATTATGTAGGTTCTATAGACAACAAAAAATATACATTAGGATATGTGTTCTATCTTGGCTTTAGACCTATTTCATGGTACAATAAAAAATAACATGCAGTGGCACTCTCATATATAGAAGAAAAATATCATACAATAAAATATGCAGTTTGTGAAGCACTATGGTTACAATATATACTATCAGATATGGGCATAAAAAAAACTCCTATACAAATAAATTGTGATAATCAAGGAGTACTTAATTTGATCAAAAATCCAATTATTCATGAAAGAACAAAACATATTGAAGCTCAATGTCATTTTATCAAAGATCATGTTCAAAATCATCATATTCAGTTAAAGCATGTTTCTACTGATTAAATTGTAGATATTTTTACAAAAGCACTTGGTCGAAACAAATTTCAAGTATTTTAGAATCTACTATGTATATCATGAAATATCAAATAATGTAATATGAGGGGATGTTAGATGATATTACATTATTTGATAAATTAGGATGTGCATGATATGTACATGTGTCATGAAAGAAGGCTAAGAGTCTTCTATGCAAGTGGTAAGTTAAGAATCCAAAGGTCATATGGAAGGGAACAATCAAGAATATGAAAATTCATCTTGTAAAACTATATCATGGAGATAAAGGTCCACATTTGGTATCTCTTCTCTTGCTAGCTTTTAATGTATAATGCTTAAGGAAATGCAACCACAAGTAATTAAATAAGCAAGCTATGTTATAACTATTATAATGACAATCAAAGAAACATGTAAATAGCATGAGAAAATTTTGAAATAACTCATGAAATGGCCATCAATATAAACTTATCTCTCAGGCAGATCTCTTGGACGTTTTTTTATGTTATGGATTTTGTTGATCGATATTTTTCCTTACATTGGTTGTTCTTATGAGGGGTTCAACTGTTATATGCTTTGTTGGATGGATTTATTGATTAGGAAGATAGGATTCCCCTTTTATATTTTCTTATTTAGATGATAATTGCTTCGGTTTGGATTATTTTTATTTGTAAATTTGTTTTCAATCAATAGCATTTTTGTTTTTCCATGTGTTTCTTCTAGGTCTCTGATAGCTTGCAAGATCAGTTTCCATGTTGCTTCAGATATCCTGGTATTTGGTTTGTGTTGGGCGGTATTCTGATCCCGAGACTATTTTCAACTTTAAAACTTTTATTTGGATGGGATCTTGTTGAAATATAGAGCTTGAGTGAGTGCCCTTAGGGTTTCACACACTATTATTTTTGGGCACTCAATCTCTGTTTGTTTATTGATTTTCAGATCAACTATTCCTTTCTATATGAGCTTATTGAATATCTATTTTTTTAGGTTTGGGGGTCCTTGGAAAACCCCTTTGTAAAAGGTTTGGGGCCCTTTCAAAACCCCTATTTTTACCAAATA
This sequence comes from Wollemia nobilis, assembly GCA_028583015.1. Classification (NCBI taxonomy): domain Eukaryota; kingdom Viridiplantae; phylum Streptophyta; class Pinopsida; order Araucariales; family Araucariaceae; genus Wollemia; species Wollemia nobilis. The sequence goes on along the minus strand of JAQPPZ010002555.1, from coordinate 1,466,329 downwards.
AAAAAATATATAAACTCACAAAAATTGAAACTTGATACAATATGTGGAGATCTCTCTACTACTCTACTAGTGCATGTTATGAGTAATGCATGCTTTATTAGTAATTACAATGCTAAGTCACAAATATATACTAGTATGTGAATCTTCACTTTCCTACCCTAAGAACACATGTGCATTTTGCATGATAGACACTTGTGCACATGCACACCTAACTAAGAATACTTTTTATTCCTATTCCAAGGACTCATGTACATGTGAACTACATGCACGTTTACATCATTGCACACTCTAACACTTGTGCATTTATTACTTCTTCCTTAAGTAACTACTTAACCTAAGATAACCTCCTAGTCTAATAATGTACCCAGGGTGGTACATTGACATGTATCAAATAATGTAATATACTCGAATACCCCCTTGTATTACATTATTTTGTTATTGAAGACTTTAGTATTCAATATGAATCTTTGTATTTATCTTCATTCTTCAAGTGGCCTTGGATTTGATCTTCTACTTGAGCTTCATATTTTTGCTTGACTTTGTATTCTGACTTTGGCACTGTTACTATTTTCCTTCTAATTCTATTGTCGAAGAAGTTCATACCTTTCTTGTGCCCATATCTATACCTTGAGAAATATACTTGAGAAAATTTACTAATGAAGTTTCTTGTCATTGTATATATCCAATCAAAGAAATAATTTTCTTTGTAGCAACAACATCTTTGAGAATGATTAGTTCCTCCACAAATTTTAAAATAATGGAGATTCTAGCATCTTTCTATCTTATGCCCATATTTGTTACAACGACTACATATATTTTCTGTTACTAAATTCCTTCGACCATTTTGTCCTCCATTGCAACTATTCCTGTCAATCTATGTTATTGATTTAATATCACTATTTTTTGTTACAAATTCAGTTCCTTGCTTATTATTTCTAGTCTGAACTATATACTCAAGATATTCATGCTTTGATCTGATTTCTAATGCAATAGGTTCTGGCATTCCCTATTCATGTTTTTTGATCCTGTATCTTCATATCTTATCAAATTTGAACAAAAATCATTAGTATGACCAATACAATTATTAGAATGATCTTTATCAGTATCAATATAATCTTGAGCATCACCATTTGTATCCATGCCTTCATCAATTCTAGTAGCATGAACATTTTTGAGTAATCATGAACTGTATCTAAATCACTTGTACCACATATAACATCAATATTTATAACATGTTTTTATATATCAGTCATGAATTTTAAATCACTAGTATCATTGTATGCATCAATCATCAATGGTTTTGATTCTATATTATTACAACATGAATCTACCATCATGGACCTTAAATCATTTGTATCACTAGAAGCATCTTTCATCTCTATTTTGTTCTTTACCTCTTCAACCTTTTCTTGTTCTCTCATCTTAGAAACATTAAGAGTGACAATTCCTTTGTAGATTATTCTCCATATATTGATAGGTATAGTAGTAAAATCTTCATAGCAATCATTAGCATTATTAAGAATACTTTACATGTAGTTTTGAAGTATTGAATAATCCTCCTACTAGCCTATTGTTCAAAGCATTTGCTTCATCAATATACTTGTTCTTCAAATCTTCTATCATGTCCTCTTGTCTTCTATTCTTATCCTTAAGGATTTCATGAGAAAGAAATACCATATACATCAATTGTCCTATATCACTAGGTAATGTGAAATCTCTTTTAGAATCTTCATATGCCTCTTGAAGCTTTGCATTCAGATAACTACTAAGTGTTAAGAAATTTTCATTTTTGATTTCTCTTAACATTGATTGTGAGGTACTCTTTTCACTTATTGATGTATCCTTTTCAATTTCTTCTATTGTGTGTTGTGTATGGCATTTTAATCTTTCCAACCTTTTTGAAATTTATTGAACATCTAATTTTTCTTGGACACATATTTTCAAATATGTTTGACAATTCACGTCTTTGTACTTCAATTTCCTGATTATTAGTATTCTTTTTTATTTGCTTTTTCCTTGCCATGTGCCCTTTGAAGTAGGCTATCTTATGGCTCCCTAGATAATGTATTTAGCATATTGTAAACTATATTTGCAACAATCAATATTCGTAGTAGACCTTATCTCTCCACCATTATCAATTTTGCAAATATTAAATCTGATTTACAAAACTTAATTGATTGATTACAAAACTTGTAATTGATTTTCCAATACTCTAGGTAGAATACCTTTTAACTTCCAAAAGATAAAGTTTGCTAAGATATTTTTAATTCAAGTTCTGTAAAAAACTTGGATCTACCAAATAATTTTGAGTGCAATATGTTTTAATAGTATGTTTAGCTTTCTTAGTTTCCTTGAGTTGAATTTATCTCCCTAATGTTCAACTTTAATTTTCACCTTATTTCTCCCTATGAATTAGTAAATAGAAAGCTAAAAATAATTTGATAATGCACCTTCAAGTTTTGATAAGGTTCTTTGTTTTGTAGACCTTTTAGTTGGATTTCTAATGTCTCAAAAATTAGAGTAAGAGACTAATGTAAAATACATATTTTCAACTTTATATAGTAACCTCTCCAATGTTTAATAGAATAGTATCTATGCTCTTCAATTCTCTAAAGTATGATTTTCTAAATTTCAATAGTCTAAGTTTGATGTAGAACTCCTTATATTTCCCTATTAATGAAATTTAGAAATTATAGTTATTTACAAATTTAATGTTCAATGTAAATGTAGAATTCCTTTTTCCTCTAAAATAATTATTTGCAAATAATCTTAAAGTTTGTATAAAGTAAAGCCAAATTCTATTAATTCAATTCTTCCAAGCTTCGTAAAATGCATTCAATTAATGCATCTAAGGTTAAACTTCACTTAATTAATTAAATCTACAACTAATTACTCCTTATAACTTCCATTTTAGAAAATTAAAGCTTGAATTAGATATTACCTTCATTGTGCAGTATTCAAGTCAAGGCTTTTTCAAGTCAAGAGTGCCCCTCTTGAATTCAACGTGTCATAGTGAGATCAATGATTCCAACATAGGAATATGTCATTGAAAATAAATAGCTTGTATGAGAACAACATCACATAAACCAGTTAAAAAACAAAAAATCCAAATACAGAACCAAGGACTTCCACATAATAATGGCTCCTGGTTTGCTGATCGTTATCTTGCCTTGATGACCAAAGTGATTTCGTGGCTTCTATGAGCATGATATCTTATGCTTTCTTTAACGGTGCTCTTCCTACAATAGTGAGCAATAGCGTGGTCAAAACCTTCAAACCCTAACTGCTAAGTGTGATGGTCTTTGACTGTCAATGAATGCCTTTCAATGATGCTAATGTGACAACTTTAATAATCTTTCGCTTGCCCAAATTTGACGTAAACTCTTGCCAATCAGGTGTTATTTGGCCACATGGGTCCCTTGGTGTGGAACGGTGGTAATTAGGGTTTATTTAAAATGATGCTCTCAAACCTAACAATAGGTATCAGGTGTAGATTAATTGGTTTAATTAGTTTCAAATGTGATAATATCTATGATATAGGTCTGAAGTGTAGATTAATTGGTTTAATTGGTTCCCAAAACCGAGTAAGGAGGGTGGAGGTCCAACGTTAATCTGGGACCTCGCTGGAACGCTGAAATGGCTTCTTTGGTGAAACGGTCACTCTAGTGCTTGGCAAATGGATTCGTTAATGCTTCTGATGTGGCTTCTGACGTATGCATTTTAACAAGGTTTTGCTCTCCTCCAACTCGATGAAAGTAACGGCTATCAATTTTGATAACGATCTCTTGATGCAATGCGTTGTTTCGTAATGGTTATTTTTTCCAAGTTGGCCGAGCGATGATGATTCTTCTGCTTGCGAATCATAGTAACCCCGCAATGGTTAGTTTTCGTTGTTGTTATAACGACTTGATAGTAGGTGCTATAACATCTGGCTTCTTCACAGCAGTCTTGACACTAAAAGTAACTTTTTTACAAGCTTTGCTATAGCAAAACATCTTAGCTGTGTGTCATCTATAATTCTAGGACAACTCAATAGAGGCTTCTATCAAAAAATTGACACGTAAATTCTTTTCAACCACAATGCTCCGATTAATACAAGCTTTCTTTTGGATCCATTATCCTAAGTGTGATCAATGATGCTCAACGACAGAGTGGTTTCTCTATTTTAACCTAGTTCTCTGGTTTGATCTGGTGGCTCTTCCACCTCTTTATCCTTGATTGAATGGTGATGGCACTTTGGATATCGTTCCTTGATGAAGATGGTGACTCTTCTACATTAGCCTGGTTTGCTCTCCCTTGGAACTCAACAATTTGTCTCAGCGCTATTCCTTGGGATGCTTCACCTTAACGTTGCTTTACCTCAATATTCTACCTTACTTGATGCTTAGTAGTTCTTCAATGCTTTTACTCCTATTCTCTGCTTGGTGACTACTATGTGCTCAGTTCCAACTTACTCTTATTCACCTTCAGCTTGATGACTGTATTCTCACCTTCAGCTTGACGACTGTATTCTGCATTTGTGCTCTAGAATAATATCTTCTTTTGCTTTGAATAGACAATAGAAAGTTGATATTTTTATTTCTCTTGAAATATATCTAACTTCTATTTTTATGTGCAGGTTTGAACCTTGTAGAAATTAATTTTTGCACTACCTTGAAGACCTTAAATTCGAAACCTTTTCATGCAACTTTTAAACCTCAAAATTGGTGCTTAATAAACTTAATAATGAACCGAATATAAAAGTTCAACTAATGAACCTTTTGTACCTAAGTTGCATACAGTTTTAACCTCAATTTGACGATGATGTTCTTGGTGATTTTGGCTTGAATTTTGATGAATTTGTCGCTTCAATTTGTTATACTTTGCTGCCCTGAAATTTACCTCTTTTGCAGCTCTATAACTCCTTAAACTTGCTACTATAATGTTGTCTAATGAGCTACCTTTAACATATGAAATTTGCAGCACCTTTGCAGTCCAATCCTCCTTGATTTGTTGCCCTCGAATCTCTCAGTTTTTCTTGGACAACTCCTCCAAAAATTTGGCAAGCTTCTTGCCAAATCCTTCTCCCTTGGGTTTGTTGTCAAATGGCAATAATTATCCCAAATTCTTCACTATCAGGAGCATTTTTTTTGTCTTCTATGAGAGGTCTTCAATCTTCAATGGAGATCTTCTTCTTGAGTCTCCTTCAATCTTCTCTCAATATTTCTTGTGGCTCTTTCTATTTCCTCTCGATCTACCATGTGCTCTGATACCATTGTTAGCTTTTGATAGAAAATGCTTAATTAAATGCAACCACAAGTAATGAAATAAGCAAGCAATGTTATAACTATGATAATGCCAATATAAGAAACATGTAAATAGCATGAGAAACTTCTAAAATAACTCATGAAATAGCCATCAATATAAACTCATGAAAGTTGAAACTCGATATAATATGTGGAGATCTCTATACTAGTGAATACTAAGAGTAATGCATGCTTCATTAGTAATTATAATGCTAAGTCACAAATATATACTAGTATGTGACTCTTCACTTTCCCACCCTAAGAACGCATGTGCATTCTGCATGATAGACATTTGTGCGCATGTACATCTAACGAAGGACACTTGTTCTTCCTATTCTAAGTACTCATGTACATGTGGACTACATGCACATTTACATCATTGCACATTCTAACACTTGTGCATTTATTACTTCTTCCTCAAGTAACTACTTAACCTAAGATAAAGTCCTAGTCTAATAATGTACCCAAGGTGGTACATCGACATGTACCAAATAATGTAATATACTCTAACATCTCTAATATTTTTAAGAAAGAAGAAAGCGATATTTTTTATTATGAGTATTTATTTTTATTCTTGTTATTTAATATTAATTTCATAATATTGTAATTATTGTGGCTATTTTTGATGTTGTGAAATATCTTGAGATACTTTGTATAGATAGGCTTAAAAAGCCAACAATCTCCATAACATAACAATGATAACATTTACATAGATATATATATATTTATTATGGCAATAACATAATAAAAAAGAGTAGTCAATTGATTAACTTCTACCCAGGTGTTGTCGGTGAGTTGGAGAGGAGAGGGCAATCCTCCAAGGGAGGTCCCAGGTTCAAATCTTCACCCTACCAAAAAGCTGAATTGGGTATCTAAAATCCAATTGATAATGTTGGTGCGGGCAGGGGTCGGGTGCAACCCCCGAGTGACTTTGACGGTGTAGTACCCCCGTTCGTGGTCTCTCAGACCAAGGTGGCTCCAAAAGGGGTTTTTCGCTTAAAAAAAAAAAATTGATTAACTTCAAACCATGTAAGTCCCTTGGCATCTTGTCTATAATGGTATACATATTTGATCATCAACTTATTAAAATTTTATCTCCCCAACTGAATATGATCTATCCTTGTGGGATACCACTTCATATATTCTTCTTCCCTCTTGGATATTGGCTAATCATAAAGCTACGTAGTCGATCACTTAGTTGGAAAAATTAATCCCAATGTAAATCTAAAAAATCATGTGAAATGGAGAAGGAAATCCATTAGTTAAGTAGTTGGAACATTGAGTAACCTTGGAGAGTAACTAGTTTGTATGAAATCACAAGGTGATTTGGAGTAAAACACATTTGATAGTAAAACAAATTGATCACCTTTAGTCATTCTATAAGAAAGATATTTGTAGGGGGGAATCTACCAAAATATTGTGAGGCCTTTACAAAGTCTTGAAACAACCAATATAATAGTAGTTTTGCATCTGCAACCAAAAATGGAGGTTTCTCTCCCTTTTGTTTTATAGTTTTCATGTTTGATCTAACATTTTAATTCTTGTATACTCTAGAATACTTGAGTTAGCATTGGTCCTCTCCACTTTAAATGTCTTGATTAAATATATTTTTCTTGTAATTCTCCCTAGCACATGCAACTACCCAATCCTAGAGCGAGGTTTTGAGGATCTAAATTTAGATTTTGGTTTGAAACTTAGAAGTTCCAAGCTTGGTATACTCTTTAAATGATTCAAATACACATCTATTAGTGCTACTCATAACTATAGATTTATTAGGCTCTAAAAATGACTAGATATGATCATAAAAATATCTTTAGCAGTCATTATATTTTTATTAATAGGTATATGGATAGTTGTTTTTGCATTCTATTTGTTATCTTATCATTTTGGCTTATGTTTGGTTGGAAGGTACTCATATAATAGAAACATTGGTAGCCCTCATGTGTTCAAACAAAGAATCAAAAGTTATTACCATTAGACCACATTTTTGTTATAAGATTCTAATCTCTCAAACTTTTATCTTCAACATATTATTGTTATCAAATTTTATTTCATCATTTATTAAAAGCTTAATTACATCGTGGGCTTGGCTAAGGTAGGCCCCAAGCCATTATTGATCATTTTTGTTACCTTAAGTGTAGTTTTGCTTATCAAAAAAAAAAATTGTATGTATCTTGTCAAATGCTCATAAATTTGTGACAACCTTAGGACCTCTTTCAAAAATCAAATCACAGTATGAATGACCTTATCCCCTTTATTATGTGTACTAAAATTTTTTAGGATTTGGCATTTGCCTTCTTGAATCATATCATGTTGAATTTAAACTTGAATATTTTTTTAGGGACATATCCTATTCACTTTCTTTTATGATGCATTAATTAACTTGTATCTAGGAAAAACAAAGAGTATTATACCTTAAAGCATTTGTGTAGCTTACACTATAATCCACCTACGTTTTTGGTAATAGAACTAGGATCTATATATACTTTTATTAATGTAGGTGCACTTTTATTAGCACTACAAAACTTTTATGCTTTTGTTAGAGTCTAAAATGAGACTAGTTTGATGTTATAGTACACCATAGGAGTCTAAAATAGAGTGATTTATATATTTTTGTATATGAAACCAAACTATACCATAAGTAATTGAAAATATGTTTAGGTTTAATTCTTCATCCCTTGAAATTTTGTATTTAAAAAATAAAAGAATAACAAGGTACTACTTTTTTCTTAAATTTAATAAGTTTTTAGTTGTCACTTGGGACTTTTATTTTTATTTTTTAGATTTACTTTTGTTTTCTTAGAATAGCATATACAAAGGTATTGTTTTATTTATAGCTTCATCATAAACATGAATTCATTTTAGCATAAGCCTTCATCCTATCTCCATGCCCATCTATTTTGAGGTGTGTAATCCCATGTGCATATGATCAAGCATGTGTTCATCCCACCTCTACACTTGGAATTTGCATACATTCTGATGAATATGATATGAACACCATTTTGTAGTTGTTAGGAAGTTCTAAAAATTACATTTGATTATAGGATTAATGAACCCAATTTTCTCTTTGTTCTCTTTTTCTTCTCCAACATCTTCTCTTTATATTCATTGCATTTGTTATTCTTCTCTAAGTTATATTACCCTTGAAGTTCCTAGTGAAGGTAGGAGTGATATACTCGAATACTTAGATAAACCTAATGCTCCTCTATGTACCATGTTGCCTCCACATAACCAATAAATTTGAAAATCATATACCCTCTCTTAGAGAAATACTCTAACCCTATAAGGTTATGGAAAATAATATTCCTTCAACCTCACAAATGGATATTGGACATGCCTATTGTTTTTCCAATTAGAACAAAAATTATCTTCTTACATTATGGACTTCAAGTGGAGTCCACATCACAACATACAACCCAAATAAAGTTTCCTTAGTTTCTTAAAATGGTGGTTTGACTATTCTCTTTCCTTTTGTTAAAAAAAACATCCCATAATTTTATTTATCTTGATTGGAATTCTTTAACATCAACTTATTAACCAATTTCCAATCCCCTTTAAGGGATAGCTCAATTTCAATACTTGACTACCTTATCTCTTTGGAATCCTAGTCCAATATCTATAGAAATGCAATCCCTTATCACCTAAATGGAACAACTAAAATAATAAATGGATACCATTAAAACCTAGCTTTAATTAAAAATATACTCTTAAAAAGGCCTTTGCAACCAACCTTTGGATCCAAACATAGCTTGTAGGATCTTATATCCAAACTTTGAAGCCCCAAGTTCTAGTTCTAGGTGTCTAAATCTCATTAATTGTTCTATGAATGTGATAGCATGAAATTGGTTACACATAGTTTCAAAGTTTTCAATTTTGAAGGTTTTGGCAATATTTTTATGATTTAAGGAGAAAATTTATAGATGTTTTATCTTCGTAATACAAAAATATTTTGATTCCTTTTTTCAAATTGTACTATTTTTCTAGTTATTTGTAGTCTTGGTGGTACTTTTACATAGTTTTGCTCATAGAAGAATGATTTTTTATAGGAACCAAATGGTTCTTTTGCCATAGGTACTCAAGATGTTGGAAATGTGTTGAATATTTTCCATAATATTTTTTATAGTGATTTCTATATTTTTTTATATGAAACCAAACTATACCATAAGGAATTGAAAATATGTTTAGGTTTAATTCTTCATCACTTGAACTTTTGTATTTAAAAAATAAAAGAATAACAAAGTACTATTTCTTGTTTTTTCTTACATTTAGTAAGTTCTTAGTTGTCACTTGGGACTTTTATTTCTTAGAATATCATATACAAAGGTATTGTTTTATTTATAGCTTCATCATAAACATTAATTCATTTTAGCATAAACCTTCATCCTATCTCCATGCCCATCTATTTTGAGGTGTGTAATCCCATGTGCATATAATCAAGCATGTGTTCATCCCACCTCTACACTTGGAATTTGCACACATTTTGATGAATATGTTATGAACACCATTTTTTAGTTGTTAGGAAGTTCTAAAAATTACATTTGATTATAGGATTAATGAACCCAATTTTCTCTCTGTTCTCTTTTTCTTCTCCAACATCTTCTCTCTATATTCATTGCACTTTTTATTCTTCTCTAAGTTAGATTACCCTTGAAGTTCCTAGTGACGGTAGGGGTGATATACTCCAATACTTAGATAGACCTAATGCTCCTCTATGTACCATGTTGCCTCCACATAACCAATAAATTTGAAAATCATATACCCTCTCTTAGAGAAATACTCTAACCCTATAATATTATGGAAAATAATATTCCTTCAACCTCACAAATGGATATTGGACATGCCTATTATTTTTCCAATTAGAAAAAATATCATCTTCTTACATTATGGACTTCAAGTGGAGTCCACATCACAACATACAACCCAAATCAAGTTCCCTTAGTTCCTTAAAATGGTGGTTTGACTATTCTATTTCCTTTTATTAAAAAAAACATCCCACAATTTTAGTTATCTTGATTGGAATTCTTTAACATCAACTTATTAACCAATTTCCAATCCCCTTTAAGAGATAGTTTAATTTCAATACTTGACTACCTTATCTCTTTGGAATCCTAGTCCAATATCTATAGAAATGCAATCCCTTATCACCTAAATGGAACAACTAAAATAATAAATGGATACCATTAAAACCTAGATTTAATTAAAATATATTCTTATAAAGGCCTTTGCAACCAGCCTTTGGATCTAAATATAGCTTATAGGATCTTATCTCCAAACTTTAAAGCCCCAAGTTCTAGTTCTAGGTGTCTAAATCTCATTAATTGTTCTATGAATGTGATAGCATGAAATTGGTTACACATAGTTTCAAAGTTTTCAATTTTGAAGGTTTTGGCAATATTTTTATGATTTAAGGAGAAAATTTATAGATGTTTTATCTTCATCATACAAAAATATTTTTATTCCTTTTTTCAAATTGTACTATTTTTCTAGTTCGTTGTAGTCTTGGTGGTACTTTTGCCTAGTTTTTCTCATATAAGAACGATTTTTTATAGGAACCAAATGGTTATTTTTCCATAGGTACTCAAGATGTTGGAAATGTGTTGAATATTTTCCATAATATTTCTTATAGTGATTTCTATATTTTTGTATATGAAACCAAACTATACCATAAGGAATTGAAGATATGTTTAGGTTTAATTCTTCATCCCTTAAAATTTCGTATTTAAAAAATAAAAGAATAACAAGGTACTATTTGTTTCTTACATTTAATAAGTTCTTAGTTGTCACTTGGGACTTTTATTTTTATTTTTTAGATTTAGTTTTGTTTTCTTAGAATAGCATATACAAAGGTATTGTTTTATTTATAGCTTCATCATAAACATGAATTCATTTTAGCATAAGCCTTCATCCTATCTCCATGCCCATCTATTTTGAGGTGTGTAATCCCTTGTGCATATGATCAAGCATGTGTTCATCCCACCTCTACACTTGGAATTTACATACATTTCGATGAATATGATATGAAAACCATTTTGTAGTTGTTAGGAAGTTCTAAAAATTACATTAGATTATAGGATTAATGAATCCAAATTTATCTCTATTCTCTTTTTCTTCTTCAACATCTTCTCTTTATATTCATTGCATTTGTTATTATTCTCTAAGTTATATTACCCTTGAAGTTCCTAGTGAAGGTAGGGGTGATATACTCCAATACTTAGATAGACCTAATGCTCCTCTATGTACTATGTTGCCTCCACATAACCAATAAATTTGAAAATCATATACCCTCTTTTAGAGAAATACTCTAACCCTATACGGTTATGGAAAATAATATTTCTTCAACCTCACAAATGGATATTGGACATGTCTATTGTTTTTCCAATTAGAACAAAAATTATATTCTTACATTATGGACTTCAAATGGAGCCCACATCACAACATACAACCCACATCAAGTTCCCTTAGTTTCGTATAATGGTGGTTTGACTATTCTATTTCCTTTTATTAAAAAAAACCATCCCACTATTTTAGTTATCTTGATTGGAATTCTTTAATATCAACTTATTAACCAATATCCAATCTCCTTTAAGGGATAGCTCAATTTCAATACTTGACTACCTTATCTCTTTGGAATCCTAGTCCAATATCTATAGAAATGCAATCCCTTATCACCTAAATGGAACAACTAAAATAATAAATGGATACCATTAAAACCTAGCTTTAATTAAAATATATTCTTATAAAGGCCTTTGGAACCAACCTTTGGATCCAAATATAGCTTGTAGGATCTTATCTCCAAAATTTGAAGCCCCAAGTTCTAGTTCTAGGTGTCTAAATCTCATTAGTCTATGAATGTGATAGCATGAAATTGGTTACACATAGTTTCAAAGTTTTCAGTTTTGAAGGTTTTGGCAATATTTTTATGATTTAAGGAGAAAATTTATAGATGTTTTATCTTCATCATACAAAAATATTCTTATTCCTTTTTTCAAATTGTACTATTTTTCTAGTTCTTTGTAGTCTTGGTAGTACTTTTGCATAGTTTTTCTCATAGAAGAACGGTTTTTATAGGAACCTAATGGTCCTTTTTCCATAGGTACTCAAGATGTTCAAAATGTGTTGAATATTTTCCATAATATTATGGTTGGGTTTTAGGTTAATATATTTGAACCCATGGATTAATATATTTGGGTTAATAAATTTGAACCCATGGATAAACATATTTGGGTTAATATTTTTGAATACATTGATTAATAAATTTGGGTTAATATATTTGAACCCGGGTTTTATGGCCATGGTATTGTAAAACTCCTTGTGTTGTTGGTATATAAAACAAAACTTGCATGAGGGTTTGGGTAATGGTCAATGTTCGAACACCCCTAATGGGGAACACAATATGCAAGAAATGTAATCACAAGTGGTAGAGCAAGTGGGAAAGAAACTAAAGGATATTATTGTATTGGAGACAATCAAGTTTATACAATAAGGAGATATTATTGCTGGTTTTTATTTTTCTAAAAGGGTTTCCCAAGATAAATTCTTGTGTAATGTGTTCTTCTCTATTTTTTCTTTTGATTCTATAATCACTATTTTTTTTTAAAATTTATTTATCGAGGTATTATTTCTCTTCATTTGGTATCAGAGCTAGGTTGTAGCTTGGTTTGAGGAGAAAGGGTTTCAACCCTGGGATAAATCAATTCTTGAGTGGAAGCAGTGTGTGGAAGAATCTGGGTGAAGGAAAAATAAGAGGAAGCACAATGGTAGAGTTGGTGAGCTTCGACAATGGTAGAGTTGGTGAGCTTCGATAATGGTAGAACTAGTGAGCTTCGATAGTGGTAGAGTTGGTGAGCTTTGATAGTGGTAGAGTTGGTGAGATTTGATAGCCGTAGAGTTGGTGAGCTTCGATAGTAGTATAGCCAGTGATCTCTGATAGCGATAGAGTTGGTGAGCTTCGACAGTGGTAGATCTGATGAGCTTCAATAACAGTAGAGTCAGTGAGCTTCGATAGCAGTAGAGTCGGTGAGCTTCGACAATGGTAGATTTGGTGAGCTTTGGTAGTGGTAGATCTGGTAACTTTAGTAGCGATAGATCTCGTGAGCTTCAAAAATAGTAGATCTAAATATTAAGGATAGAAATGCTTGATCTAGTGGCTTTATTGCAAAGTTGCTAAAAAATGTTTGAGATGGTTTATTGGTTGTACCACAAGTTTTTGGGCAAGTATTAACTATTGTAACTAGTGTAGCTTATACCTGAAGAAGCTATTGTAATTGGTGTAGTTATGGTCAAAAAGATACTAGTGTAGATGCTAGTGGTGGTTTCCTGGTGTAATGTTCTCAAAGATAGCTCTAGTAATATTTGTAATGTTTTTAAAGTGGAGTTTTGAACTATTTTGTTACATTGTCGGTATATATGACTGAGGGTAACATATGAAGATAATATGTTTAGATATTGCATATGCAGTGGGAGTAGTTAGCAGATATATGTCCAATCCAAGGAAGGAACATTGAACTATTGTGGCAATTTTCGGACCCTATGAAAAGTATTCAACAAGTGGGAGAATGTTGGAAATGTGTTGAATATTTTTCATGTTATTATGGCTAGGTTTTGGGTTAATATATTTGAACCCATGGATTAATATATTTGGGTTAATAAATTTGAACTCATGTATATTTATATTTGGATTAATATTTTTGAACCCATTGATTAATATATTTGGGTTAATATATTTGAACACGGGTTGTATGGCCATGGTATTGTAAAACCCCTTCTTGTTTTGTTGGTTGCATGAGGGTTTGGGTGATGGTGAATGTTTGAACACCCCAAGGGGGAACACATTATGCAAGAAATGTAATCACAAGCGGTAGAGAAAGTGGGAAAGAAACTAAATAATATTATTGTATTGGATATGGTCAAGTTTATACAAGAAGGAGATATTCTTGCTGGTTTTTTTTTCTAAAAGGGTTTCCCAAGATAAATTCTTGTGTAATGTGTTCTTCTCTATTTTTGTTTTTGATTCTATAATTACTATTTTTCTGGAATTTGTTTATTAGGGTATTATTTCTCTTCACAAGAGTGGAAACAATTATCCCTCATGGAAGATCAAGATAAAATATCTTTTATACAATAAGGGATTATTGATGTATGTTAATGAATGACCAAACAATATTGATTTTGATGAAAAGGATTGTTACCATTCCAAGAAAGGGGAAGCATATGGTGTGATTGCTTTGTATATGAACAATAATATAGTTTAACCATATTACTAGTAATTTTGATCCTATCTTCAAGGTATTTTTAAACAAAATGGATACCACTTAAGTTAGTCTCCTAGAAGCTTAACTTGATACCTTGATGATTGATAGTTGTGGGCTTAGTTATCAAGTTCGAGTTCGTATTCAAGTTCGATACTCTTAAAGTTCAAAAAAAATTTGACTTTTAAAAAAAAATCATAATAAAATACGACATAAATTCAATATATTATAAATGTATATATATCTTTTCATATAATTTTATTTTTTATTTTTATATAAAATTTAAAAATCAAATATATAAAATTATAATATTTATTTTTAATAATATTTTTAACATTTTTAAAAAATATATATACTTTAAAATATTTAAAATAGTTTTTAAAATATAAACATTTATATTTTAAAATATATTAAAATATTTTTTAAAATACAAAGGATTTTATAACTTTATTTAAATATAGTAATTTTTTAACACATGAGAATATTTTTAAAAGTTTAAATCAATAATTTTTTTGAAATATAAATTATAAGTTTTCTACCAATTATAATAAAAAATCATACAAATTTGTTCAAAACTCGTGATAAATTCATTCTAAAAAAAAATCATGCATAATGGGAAAAAAAAATTGAAAGAACTTAAAATATCTTATATTATTCAAGTTTAAAAATTATAAAAGTTTAATTTTACATCTCTTTAGAAGCTAGGGTTAAAGTGCAATATTTTTTTCTTTTATTTTGAAGAACTTGCATATTATTTGAGATGAGGAGCATTTCAAATAGTAGGTGCAGAAATAATGAAGCCTTCAAATGGAAGATTTATTTGTCAACTACAACTTTCAGAGGTTCAACTATCTAAATCATAGCCTACAAAGAAAATGAGGGAGATGTTGCAGGAGGGCTTGTTCATAGCTATCGTGTTTATAGCGCTTTCTCTGTATTTTTTTCAACAACTAAAAACTGATTTTAAGGTTTTTAATGCCTGTTTTCCACCCAATTATTTTTTTTCCGAATTTAGGATTTGTTCTCCGAATTTATGCATTAGGGTTTTAAATTTGATGATTTTCATATTTCATATAGAAAATTTGACAAATTTTATAACTAAGGTTGTGGAATGATTGAGAAGTGTATAAATCACTTAAAGAAACTATATGAGAATATTTTTGTTATTTATAGGGGTAGTAGAAAGGAACCTGAGATATTACCTCAATATGATACTCAAAAAATCCACATTCTTTGAAAATGCTTTGTTTTTTTTCTAATTCAACCTATTCCTTCACTATATATTATTTTTTATTATCTCATACACCACCCAACATGGTTAATGCATCAAAATGGGAATGTTTCTTCCATTTGTGTTCATCTAAAAAAACTTCAAAGCTAGAAGCTAAAAACTCAAAGAAGATGAAGAAGCCAAAATAAGGGACCATCGAAAAGTAAAGAGGGGAGGGCTCTGGTCCCTCCCCTGCTCCCCCTACCATGGCTCCTGGTTCCTGTCCAGTCCCTGGCTCAACCCAGGTCATCCCTCTCGGGGAGTGGTTGTTTGCAGATGATCTCCCGGGGGAGATCCTTCTCCACTATTTGCGCCCCTCCCGACCGGCTAGGGTTTCCTTGGTTGTTTTTTCAGACTGGTTCTTCCCAGGGATCCCTTTTTGGTTGGGGATCCCTTCCATTTTTCCCTCAGGCTTCCCCCTAGGGTTTTTTTGCAGGTTATTCGTGTGGATCTGGTCCCTTGCGTTTCTTGATGCGGTGGAGGTGACGGTTTAGGGTTTGGACAGCTTCCCCCTTTTTTCTTGTGAATCCTCGACGGGCTCTATGCTTGGACGAGATTCTTGGTCCCTGCTGCTGGGATCCTCTTTTATTTTCCCGGGGCGGGTTCCTTGTGGTGCAACTCTCTAGTCACTTCTTGATGGGCTGGATCCTCTCTGTGCTGGTTGTCGGCTTCCTACAGGATGGCTCTCGCTGAACTAAATGTTTTCCCGGTGGGCGAGATGGTTTCTCCATAGGGCGGGATCCGCCAAATCCGTCGGTTTTCCCGCGAGGCGGGATCCTTTCTTTTCTGCTGGTTTCCCGGATGGCAGGATTTCCCTATCGCTTCCCGCTATGCGGGACTGTTTGTGGTGGTTTTGACTGCTTCCCACGAGGTGGGATTTTATTGTAACGATTTTTCTGTGCTTCCTACTGGGCGGGATCTTCTCGATGGTGGTTTTTGGCTACTCCCCATTGGGCGGGATCTCCAAAACTACTTTCTTTCTTATTTGTTTGTTTCCCGCTAAGAGGGATTGTTTCATGCTTACTGTTATCGCTGGGCGGGATTTCTGTTTTGGTGTTCAATTTCAAGGGATTGATGCCCTAGGCCCATTGCTTATGTAATCAGGTTTTGGGATCCTTGTTAAAACCTGCTATAAATACAAACACTTATAACTATCAAAAAAAAAAAATAAGGGACCAAAAAGATGCAAGCTTACCATAGTGATAAGGGCTTTGGGCTCTCTTTGAGAGGTCCAAGTTTAAAACCCTACTTAGTATGAAGATATTAGGACTCCTCATAAAAACCTGTGTAAACTCATTGAAAAAAACAAGGGATCAAAAATTCTACAAGGATCCAAAACAAGGGGTAAAACTTATTTAAGAAGCCACTCAAGAAACCTTATGTGTATTTTGCAAGAAAGAGGGTCTCAAGGTAAAATTTTATTGCATTCAAATTAAGAAGCTTAAGAAAAATGTCAAGAAGGGTAAATATGCTTATATTTTCTTTATATAATATGATGATGAACATGAGGGTGAGACTTGAATGCATGTGTGGTGATTCATTCAACTTATTGGATCTCCACATCTTTGAAGGAATGGATTGTAGATTTTGGACCAGCATAACATATGATGGAGGATCATCATATCTTACCTAACCATAATGGATAAGATCATAGTGAGCATGCAATTATTGATGATAAATCTTCTTTGTAGCATTTGGATGTGGTGACATGACTTTTGGATCCTTATCCTTTAGGTAGGTTCTTCATGTTCTAGGTGTTGTCCCTAACCTTCTTTCTATTTATCACATTACTTATATTAGCAAAAATGTGAAACTTTGGCTTCATAGATGAGTGGTTATGGATATTAAATATGACTTTAAGATGGTGTCTTTAGGATACTTTGATGAATTTGATCATTTATATAAGCTTGGTATCCCGCTTCATCTTCTGCTTTCTCTTCTTCCAAGAAAAAGGTATTTGTTACTATGGTCGCTAAGGTAAATGGCATCATCAAGAATTAGAACCATTCAGTTGGACATGTTGATTATGGTTCCATGAGATGTGTGAGTCATATTCATATAGAATACGGTCTTCCATGAAATACTCCACTTATTGGTATTTGTGATGGATGCATCTTGGGAAAACACTATTAGGAACTATTCCTAAAAGGGAAAAATAATCATGTCCTCAACCCTTGGATCTTATTCATAATGATATTTGTGGTTCTTTGGATGATCATTCTCTCTCCAAGAACACATATTTTATCACATTGATTGATGGTTTCTCTAGGTTTTTGTGAATATATACTATTAATATTAGGGATGAATCCTTTGGACACTTAAATACTTTCTAATATTTGGTGGAGATTTAGTGTGAGAAGAAAAACAAGTGCCTTGATACCAATGGTGGTGGTGAGTTCATGATTCATGGATTTGGGGATTTTTGTCATTCTATGGCATTCATTCATAAAGGATTATTCACTACACTCACTAATGAAACAAGATGGGTGAGTGGAAGAATATGGTTATATAAGATATTGTTTGACATATGTTGTGTTGGATATTTTGAGTAGATGAGTTTTCATTGATGTCAAGAGTGAGCAATCATTAAAGTTAGTTTCAGTGAGCAGTGCAAGGAGAAGCAGTTCCGCAATCAGTGCAAAAAGAGAATCCGCCTTCAGTTGGTCAAAACTAGTTCCAGGCAGTCAGATATGGTCCAAAGGGCAAAGAAGAGGCCCAAGCAAATAATATTATAATATTAAAAAGGAAAGTTAAATTAATTATAAATTAATAATATAATTTCATTATAAATTAATTTATTAATTAATCTAATTAAATTTCAAGTTACTTAAGTTAATTATAATTTAATTTTTAATTTAATGATAAATTAATTTATATTGATTTAAATAACCCTAAAGAGGGTTATAAGGTTAAACTAAAAATTGAATTTCATATTCGATTCAAGCGTCGACGTTTATGGCACAAGAGGCATCATGTATAAATAATGGCAAAAACCTTTACCTTAAATCCCCAATGAATTCGATCGAATCTCCCTAAAGCTTAAACTGTAATGAGCAAGGAGGTTAAGACTTTCCACATTTTCAAAAAGGGTTTCGATGGTATACGGTGAAAAAATAGGAGTGAAGCTCCTTTCACATCACACAACGCTATGTAGCATAGGTGGCAATGATGGACGAGCTAAGTCATGCGACAGGCAAGGGTGCAGGGTTCGAATCTCATTGGGTTCATTTTGCAAGGTAGTAGAGGCATTTGTTTTTGAAGCAGTGCCAAATGAAGGATAAATGGAGGCTTGTGTCTTCCCTTCCCTATGGGAGTGCCTAGCCCACGTGGTGGGCTACTGCCTTGGTAAGGCTCTCGGTGGAGGAGTGGTCACACGTTAGAAACCCACGGTGACATTTTTGTTTGCAAGGTATGTGTCGTGTATTTTGTTGCTAAGGTTGTATGAGGTATACACCGTGTTTTTTGTGATAAGGTTGTGTGATTGGAGGTTACTTGGTTTGTGATAAATAAATACTGGCCAAGGTGTCTAAGCGAGATATAAGGGTTTTAAAGATTGAATATTTTATTTTATTCTATAAGGTTTGAGTTATAAAGTTGGAGTAATAAGGAATAAATAAAGTTATTTTTATTTCTTATGTGTATTGATGAATATTGCTCTAAAGTTGAAATAATAAGGTGAATGTTTAATTCAAAGGAGTAATAAGGTGTAATAGAGTGTTGATTATTTTTGTAATTGGGAAATATTTAAGAGAGTGTTAGTGTGATATTTTGTCATCTAACTATTAAAATTGGCAAAGGAGAAAATTGTGATTGAGACAGGTTTTCTAAAGGCACTTCTACATCAAAAAAAAGGTATGGGCACATCTTCCTAGTGACTAATTGTTGAATTTTTTGAAAACAAGATTGGAGTGAAAATAACTTGGTTAATTTTTTCTTTGTTGGCTTGTTGAGTTGATGATTTTTCTAAAATGGAAGTAAATTCTATAAACCTTGGTTGATAAGCATTGTTGTTGAAGTAGTGAAGAACTTAAACTAGGGTTTGTGAAAGATCATGAGTATCATTGTTATGAGAGGATTACTTGATAAGCATTGTTGATGAAGTAGTGAAGAACTTGAACTAGGGTTTGTGAAATATCATGAGTATCATTATTATGTGAGGGTTACTTAATAAGCATTGTTGTTGAAGTAGAGTTGATTGAGCATAGTCAAGTGGATGTGTTGAAGTGATACTTCAAGTTCTGTGAAATAAATTGTTTCATATTCTACATTGATTTGAGAAACAGGTTGAGTGTTTGTGAAAGTGAAATATATTGAGTCTCTGAAAATTCTCTATATTTTTCTATGATAAAAAGAGAGATTGAAAGTGATTGAGCATTGTGATGAATGTGAAGCATATTGAGTCTCTAACAATTCTCTATATATTTTTGTGATAAAAAGAGAGATTGAAAGTGATTGAGCATTGTGATGAATGTGAAGCATATTGAGTCTCTAACAATTCTCTATATGTTTCTGAGATAAAAAAAAGAGATTGAAAGTGATTGAGCATTGTGATGAATGAGAAGCATATTGAGTCTCTAAAAATTTTCTATATATTTCTATGATATTGAACAAGTTCTAGTGTGGACTTGTTGAGCAGATTTGAGGTAAGTCTTGGAAAAGACTTGTTGAGAAGATTGAACAAGTTCAAGGTGAAGACTTGTTGAGCATATTTGAGGTAAGTCTTAGAGAAGACTTGTTGAGCAGTTTGGACAAGTTCTAGTGAGGACTTGTTGAGTAGATTTGAGATAAGTCTTAGAGAAGACTTGTTGAGCAGTTTGGACAAGTTCTAGTGAGGACTTGTTGAGCAGATTTGAGGTAAATCTTTGAGAAGACTTGTGGACATATTTGTGTGAGCTTTCGAGGAAGCTTACAATACAAAGTTTGAGGACAAAGATTGTTGAGCATATTTGAGGCAAGTTGTAGAGAGGACTTGTGGATAGATTAGTGTGAGATTTTGTGGAATCTTGCAAGGTAGATTTGAGATAAGTCTTTGAGAAGACTT
Source organism: Wollemia nobilis (assembly GCA_028583015.1). Taxonomy (NCBI): domain Eukaryota; kingdom Viridiplantae; phylum Streptophyta; class Pinopsida; order Araucariales; family Araucariaceae; genus Wollemia; species Wollemia nobilis. The sequence continues at coordinate 1,445,485 of JAQPPZ010002555.1, read as the reverse complement.
GTGAGCAGAGTTGATTGATTGATTGGTTTGGGGTAGATCTAGCAGAGTTGATTTGTGATTAAGTCAATATTTGTGTTAAGGCTTGAGGATAGAGATTGAGGACATATTTGTGCTAGATTGAAGGACTATGTTTAATGCAGATCAGAGGATAGAGATTGAGCATATTTGTGCTAAATCGAAGGACTGTGTTTAGTGCAGATTTGAGGATAGAGTTTGGTGCAAATTTGAGGATAGGTTTGTACTCGACCAGAGGCAGAGATTGAGAAGATTTGTGCTAGATTGAAGGATCATGTTTAGCATATATTTGAGATAGAGTTGAGAGCAATTTTTGGAGGTGGTAGAGTATAGATGATGATAGTCTCCAATGGATAGAGATCCATTAGCTAAGGCAGTGAGGATAGGTCTTTTGAGTGAGGACAGGAGTCTTCAGTGGATAGATATCCATTAGCCACTGCAGAGGAGGCAACAATTCTTCTAGAAGATCACCAACCAGAGCAAAGGGTATTGGTGTCTCCTCTGGATAAAGATCCATGAACTTGATTAGGGGATTGGTGTCTCCTTTGGATAGAGATCCATAAATATTGTAATAGGGAAAGGATTCCCAAGATATTGATTGAGAAAATTCTAGTGAAATATTTTATTTATGGAGTAGCCCTCATTGGGTGAACCATGTTAAATTGGTGTCTCTATTGTGTGTGGTGATTTGTGCATTTCTTTGATAATTATTGTTGATATTGCTATTGATACATTGCATAATATTGATTGGAAAGAAAAGTAAAAAGTGGTCTTATACTGTTCATCCCCCTCTCATTATAAGCTTGTGTTCTTCATGTTGTATGCCAAGTAGATGAAGACCAAGTTCATAGGTAAAGTAGTGATGTGTTGCACATGTCATCAATAGGAGATTGACTTTGAAAGTCTAAAGTATGATATATTTTGAGAGGTTGATAGGAGTTAAGCCTAATGTTTCACTTTTTCTTATATTTGGGTCTATTACATAGGCTTATATCTCCAAATATGAGTAGAATAAACTTTAGTTTAAGAGTCATCGATGCATTCATGTGAAATATAGTGATATTTCTAATCATTACCACCTCTATGATATTTCTATTTGAGAGATTCTTATTTGGCATGATGTGGTGTTTGATGAGGTTATTCCTTTAATTCCCTCTAATCCACTTTTGGTCCTCTTGGTAAATTATCCTACCCCTCTTATTGATTTTCCCCTTTGAGATGCTTATCTTCTAGATGATTCTTCTCTAATAATTTATATTCTTATATTATCTATCATATTTGTCTAATGGGTACTAGAGATATAATTATTGATACTCTAGATTATTCACTAGTATATGTTCCTTTTTCTTCTTTAAATTGTACTTGAGATGAGCTCAATTTCCCCTATGCACTATGTGATGGTATTGGATAATGTGGTTTAAGTATGAGAATATGATGGATTCTTTAATTCCTTCTTCTATTAATTATGTGTAGGATGTGCCCCAACCTTCTTTGGATGGATTGATACCTAATTGAGATCAGACTCTCATTTAGGATGCATGATGCTTTCTTGCATATAAATCTAATCGAAAGCCTCCCTCATATTGATATTTACTTTTGAAGTTTGAGAACAGGGCGAGGTTAGCTACTACTTCGGGTTCAAAATATTCTTCAGCTTCGGTTATGTGGAAGATAGAATCATCTCGAAGCTGAATGAGGAGGGTTTGATTGTCAGTCAAATGGGCTTCAACCTGTTGGTCGGTGATGACCTACCCTTTGATGGATTTTTGGGATATGAATTCTAGGTCAAATTTAGTTAAGAGCATGATCCACTTAGCTGTGCGAGAATTGTGATAGCTTTTGTTCATCATGTATCGAAGAGGATTATCTTAGGCGATGACAAAAGTTGTATGATTCAACATGTAGTGTCGTAATTTCTAAGTAGCGAATACTACTGCTAAGCATAGTTTTTCAATGTATTTGTATCTTGTTTCATAACTAACTAGCATACGACTAATATAATATATTAGCCTGCTCTTTGTCGAACATGTTCTTTTGAGCTAGAAGTGTACCTAGTACAAGCTCTATAGCTAAAATGTATAGAATCAATGGTAATTTTGGATGTGGTGGTGACATAGCCAGTGGTGATGTAAGTTAGGTTTTGATAGCATCAAATTCTCCTTGATAGTTTTCATCCTATTTGAATCTTACTCCTTTTTGTAGGAGGTGGTTGAATGGTTGACACTTGTCGAATAATTGTGCTATGAATCTACGAATAGAAGTGATCTTTACCTAGAGGCTATGCAATTGCTTCAATGTGGTAGGAGGGGGCATCTCAGAGATGGCTTTCACCTTACTAGGATCAACCTCAATGCCTCATTGGGAGATAATGAATCCTAGTATTTTTCTCGAGGTAACACCAAACATGCACTTCTTTGAGTTCAAGCGCACATTGTGTTCTAATAATCAATCAAAAATCTGATAGAGATCTTCGAGATGGTCTGCACATTTCTTGGATTTAGAAATGAGATCATCTACATAGCCTTCAACATTTTTGTGCATCAAGTCATGGAAGATATAGGTCTATGCACATTGGTATGTTTCCCCAACATTTTTGAGACCAAAATGCATGACTTTATAACAAAAGGTCCTCCAGGGTGTTGTAAAGGAGGTTTTATGTTGATCAGTTGGGTTGATCCTGATTTGATTGTATCTTGATAATCCATCCATGAGGGAGATCATTTCATGACCTACAATAAATTCGACAAGGGAGTCGATGTTAGGTAGGGGGAAATTGTCTTTGGTACAAGCTTTGTTTAAATCGCAAAATTTGTGCAGATACAAACTTTATCAGATGGCTTAGGTACAAGGACCATGTTGGATACCCATTTGAGATAGTCTATGGGTACAATAAAATTGATGTCTAGGAGCTTTTGGAGCTCGGATTTCACTATTAATGCGGCAGTTGGGTGCATGCATCACATCTTTTGTCTCACTAGTTTGGCATTAGGATCGAGTATGAGATTATGAACCACTATGACAGGGTCAAGTATCGGCATGTCCTTGTATGACCATGCAAAAACTTAAATGTACTTTCAAATGAAGTTTGTGAAGGCATTGCACTCCTCAGGTGAGAGGCTAGAAATTAGTTTAAGGATGTGGGGATTTTTGATATCATCACCAATGTCAACATCGATAGTGTCTTTGATGAGCATACGAGATCCATCACGTAATTGTTTAAAAATAGGGATAAGGTTAAGGTCATCGATGGCCTTTTTGAACTCATATCCATCATCTATGTAGACATATGTGTGATATACCTGAGGGATTTAGGGCAACGTGGATGAGGAAGGAGCATTTACAACCCAAAATACATGAGGTGAAAGAAGGAAATCTCAAGGTGTTGGTATGGGTGATATATGTGTGAGATCTATAGAATTTGGATTTAGGGTATCATCTCGAGTCTACTGGTGACTGTAACAAAGGGGAGATAGCAAGTCTACCTCGACCATGTTGACCAAAGCTGTAGGTAAAGTTGGTGGGGAATAATCTGGTGAGTAGGGCTCGATGGTTCGTGCACATCCTAAGAGACTCAAAGGAGGTCATAGAACAACTAGAGGTGAATGAGAATGAGCAACTACTCTCTATATTTTCCTATGTATAGGTGGGAACATGGATAAGTACATTAGTGGTGACTCTAGAGGGATTATATCAGGCTCAATTGATGGTTCCTCTAAGGATAAGGTAGCGAATTGGTTTGTCAATTCGTCTACATAATAAAATTAGGAGGTACCGAATGTAGGGGATTCCTAAAAAAAGTCACAGGGGACTGCAATGGTAGAATGAGGTGATGAAGTATATTTTAGTATATCCATATCGATATACTCTTCCAAGGTGTGTGTTGGATGTGGAGAAGGATGTAGGGATAGGTCTTTGAGTTCATAGTCTAAGGTATAAACTGTTCTTGGGTAATAACTTAAGCTCTATTTGTTGGTGGGTGATCGAACATGTGGGTTAATGGGTGTACGTAACCCTTGCTCATAATGGCCTAGATCAAACCCATGCCAATGGAAGCGTTAAAGGTATCGACAGGAAAAATGAGGGTTGTCTAGGTGCATAATTGCATCACAAGATCTAGGTTGTGGTGGTGGAGAAATTGGTGGGGGGATCGAAGAGTCGACTCCTGCATAAACAAAATTGGTATGGTTTTTGGGACTTCCTAATTGTATGATAGTTTTTATGGTAAGGACCAAGGCTGAAGGGCAACCGAAATCATGGGTAGACTGGATAGGGAGGTCACGTATGTGGGCATCATGTACATTATAGTCTCCTAGGCCAGCATTTGTCATGAAGATGGATATGTGTGGTGTGGTATGAGCTGGAGACTGAGGCAAGGTATCAGAATTAGATAAGGAAGGTGAAAGTTAGGATTCCCTGATGTTAGCGACTGAAGGGTGTAGGAGTTGTTCATCTGAACTAGGTGTTGGTTGTTCCTATTCATGACATTTGGTTGTTGTATTTTTATAGGATGTTTGGTCTGTGTGGGGGAAGGTATCGATGCAGGCATTGGACTATGTGGATAAGTGAATGTTCTAGGCCATGGTCAAAAGTGAATAGGAGGTGTTTGTGGTGTAGGATAGGGGTTTCCATAGGCAAGGGTGGGGAAGGTAACATGACAAGTTATATAATGGGTGACAATGGTGGTTGCGGCACCACAAGTGGAAATTGGAACAATAGAGGCTGGGATGATTGTGGAGGGCATAAGGACGGTGATGAGAAAAACATGCTAAAGGTTTTGAGTTCCATAAAAGATGGTGCTAATAGTGCAGACATTGAGGCTTGTGCTCTTGATGAATATTGGGATGTTGAGGTGGAAGTTGGGGAGGATATCGATGCTCCTATCGACTGATGAGAGGATATAGGGAACAGTTGGGAGGATGAAAATGGCAATGCAAGGGGAAGGTTTGCAACATTGCAAAACTTAAATGGATCCCCGTAGGCTGGGACATAGTGAAAATATTTGTTTTGGATGTACTTGAGGTAATGGTGTAGTATGGAAGGGGTACACTACATATCTTTAATACATGGGCAGCCGAGGAGAATATTGTATTGCATATCCCCTTGGATGATGTGAAAGAGGATGGAAATGGTACGGATGGCTACGCAGATAGGTAAAACTATTGATCCTACAGTAGGTCTTATAGAGCCATAGAATGCATGTAGGTCAAGGGAAGGCATGGCAAAATTGGTTAGCGAGATATGCAGGTGATGTAGAGCTACTATGGATATAATGTTAATGGATGATCCTGTTTCAATGAGTACCCACTTGTAGGTGATATCGTTGATTGTGTCTTGTATGTGGATAGGGGGATTTGATCCTTCTTCAATGATTTCCATTATCTCATGATCATGGAATCTAATTGAGGGTTGGATGCATCGAGGGATATTTCCTACAAAATTGACAAAGGCATTCATGTCATGCATCTCTAGGTCAATGGAGTGTAGGATGTCATTCAAAGCCTTATGATGGGGTTGAGATTACTGTAGGAGATAAAATATGGATAGTCATGCGGGGCATTACGTAACTGATGGGTTAGGCTACCACGGATGGTAATCACATTTTGAGGTGGTGGTGGTGTGGTAGTAGGCATTTGAGGTGCTTGTGGTGATGTGAATTGGGTTGGTGGGAAGACGATAGGTGTTGTTTGGCGAGATGTGTATCATTGGTTCCTCGTAGTAAGGTTGATCATACCTACTACACCATGTGATGGAGGATCATGTTGGACACTATTCACTTGGTGAGGTGGTGCAGGGGGATTGTTTAGAGGTCTAGGAGGATTGGGTCCTCTGTGATCTGATAGAGGGTTTTGAAAAATCCTTAAATTTTACCTGGATGATACCCCTATCGATTAGGTATTGAACTTACCCATGGAAGGAGTGACACAAATCGATATCATGGCCATATTGTCTATGGAAAGGACAAAAGAGTTGCTCATTATACCCATGAGGCTTGGGTGCATTTGGATCCAATGGGTGGATCTCGGGTAGGAGGAGATGGTTGCCCTCATACAATCTATGAAATAGAGTGGGTAATGGTTTGGATAATGATGTGAGGTTGCACGGTGGAACCTGTGGGTGCATGCCTCAATAGTTTTGTGGTTGAGGTGGAGTGGGAGCATTGGTCTAGGGCCCTTGTGACTATGATATATAGGGTGGAGGAGTCGATTGTTGGCGCTAGGGTAGCAATTGTGACTTGGTTGGCTTGTGGTGGCCAAGGGTAAGGTTGATTTGGTGTGGTCCTATTGAAGCAAAATTTGGGGTTATAGTTGGATTTGGCTCTCAACTTAATTTTCCTAGATTGGACCTTAATATCTTCAATCACTTTTTCTTATGAAATGGCATCTTTAAAAGTGCAACTTTGGTTTCACCTGGAAGGATATGGAAATGTGTTTGTGGCAACTCTTGGAAAAGAGTGTCACAAGCTCTAAAGTGGGGAGGTTATGGGTGAGGTCGTGGATAATCGCTCTCCATATGGCAACGAAATCAATAATGGATTCGTCGTCAGCCTGTCGTAAGGCATACACATCAGAAAATGTGGTATTTTTCTTAATGTTGATGGAAAAGTGTTCTAGGAAGGAGTTAGCCAGCTTCTCAAAAGTATATAGGCTATGGCATGGGAGCATGTTGTACTAATCCAATGTTGGACCTGTGAGCAAAAGAGAGAAGGTACACAAAATGAGGGGGTTATTAATGTGAAGCTAATAGCAGGATGAGTAGTAATTGCTCACATGCTCTCTAGGGTCTTCCTTACCTCTGTACTTGTTGAATTTTGGTATTTCAAAGTGATAGGGGTAGGGAGGAATGGGAACTTATGGGTGAACTAGCTCGTTGCATAGTTCATCATAATAGGGCTTTTGTGGCCCATAGCTAGAGGTGTGCAGGTTCAACATTTTGACTTCATCTCATAAGAGTTGAAGTTTGGGTGTCATAGGAGTGGGGGGCTGGGCTATGGTAGGCTAACCCTGTGGATGTGGTAGATACTGGTATTGTTACTCTTCCTAGTATTATGAATAGTATCATTGCACTTGATCCTGATAAGGCAAGTATTGGGTGACATGTGTTGTCGTATCTACGAGCACACTAGGTTGTGGGGTAGGTGTCTATTGTGGGTAATAGTACTATGACTATGAGGCATATGGTTGTGGTGTAGGTACTTGTTGGTTTGGAGCCTGCTGTAATGGTTGGGTCATAGGTGACGATGACCAAGATGGAGGAGGAGTAAAGAAGCTAGGTGCGACTAGTAATGGTGTAGGTATCGGAGCTACTAGTACTAGGGGTGGTCGAGATGAGGTATCAAAGGATGGGATCTATCTCTATCTTGGAGGGTAGGAAGTGGGGAAGCTAAACTACGTGGAATAGCTTGGTGGGGTGGGTGGATAAGCTACCAGTCTCGATCCATAGGTGGGAAAGATATTGGTAGTAGGAGCTTGAAAAGGAGGAGGTGGTGGTATCCTAAAAGTCATCGTAGACAAAGGTGGTGCTAAGGGTTGGGTATCGTACACTTCGGATACATGGGAGATCGACAAAAAGGCTACCAAAAAGGTGGGGTAAGCTACCAAGGTAGGAGCTTGGGTTGAGGGGAGGGTGTATGTGTACACTTTCGATTGGGTTTGTGCATATTGTGTTTGAAGGGGTTACTGGGAGATGCCTTCAGATATAGTGAAAAATGGCTCTTGGGAAGATGATGGTTGGTACTCTTGTGAAGAGTATAAGTGTGAGGTTTGAGGAAATGCTTGTGGTTCCTGTTGGGGAGGAAGTTGTTGTGCAGTTTGGAAGGAAGGATTCTGGTTTCCTACAACAGAGGAAGATGGGTTAGAAACCATTCCTACGGTAGGGGAAAATGATATAGCCTCGAGACAGGTATGATTTAGGAGGGAAGAATCGTTCTAAAAAAGGAATTGAGATAGATTTTGGAAGAAAGGGTGCGCGAAGGTGGGTGAAGTAGGCATGACCTCCTCATCTATGGTAAATAATGGATGAGGTTGTCTTGGCGCTGTGTAGATCACATGGTCGTAGAATGTGGTCGATGGATTAGGTGAGGATGGGGATAAAAGGAGTGGGTAATCCTCTGTGAGTGAAGTAGCAAGGGCTTCACTCAAGGTTGACATCTCATCTCGAGGCATCATGTGTGTGAACTATACATTGGATTCTATGCATGAATCATATGTGTCTATGGTCTTCCCCTTCATGATCGAAGGAGTAAGAGTGGAGTGACTAAAGGAAGTGGTAGGAAATTCCTCTATAAAGTGTGCTTGCTCATGCACTTTACTACATGTGACCATAAGAATAATAGCATGTGTGAAGTGTTTTAGAAGTAAACCCTATGTGATATAGACTCAACTGTGTCTAATGTGAGTGTGAAGCAAGTGACATGTTGTGTATGGCAAAACAATATATAGTATAAAGTGTTGAGATCGGTCCATGACCATGCAAACAATGGTAGACCAAAATCAATTCTAAATTCTGAAAGTAAAAGTGTTTTGTTCATTTTTGTGTGTTGTGATGTTGATACTCCCTATGTAGAATCATGGGTAATGGAGTGAATACTCTAGCAAGTTGAGAATGTCATCGATATCAAACCTCCTACAACACCCAAAGATGCATAGAATAGAATGGTATCACAACGTGCAAATGGTGACCTGTATGGAAGGTGCGGTAAAATGATATCCTAAAGGGGGAGAACCCACTATGTTGAAGTGAGTTCACAATATCCTCTCATGAGAAGAGGTGGCACTATCTGTGATGTGCTAGGCATGGTTGGTGTACCCCATGCTTTTGCTTCACCCTCGGGTGGGCTTGGTCAATAATGATAGTTATCATGTCCACTAATTATATTAGCCTTGTGGACAAAGGCACTAATCTTGTCCCACTCCGTAGGTAACCACTGGTGATGAAATCCATGGCCCAATTGTAAAAGTGGGAGGTTTTTCGGTGATGAGTCCCAAAAAACCACTCATGTGGGGATGTTAGGTTTCTAGGGGGGTGAGAGCTGGTGGAGGGTAAAACTTCGTCGACACCAGTCTCGAGTGATGGATTGGGGATGAAATCCAATCTCACCACTTGTTTACAATACCATGTGAGTGTGTGTGGGTTTTTGTTTTGCTATCGGTGTATGCAAGGTAAAAAACTAACTAATTGCCTTTTCAAAAGAAAAACTAACCCTAATGCCTTTTTGAAAGCAAATGATTAGATAATTGTATTATTTGCAAAAAAATATTCTAGCCCTAAATGCCTTTGTGAAGCAAATTAATCTACTTTGCAAAGCGTGGAAACATGCAATCCAAGTGTGTGGAGTAAAGGAAAATAAGGAAAGCCTAAATTTCAACTTTAGAATGCAAAATTTTTCAAAAATAAAATAACATGGAAAAGGGGATTAGAAAACCCTAATTTTGAACTATAGAATACAAAATTCTTCAAGAATGAAATAACATGGAAGAGGGTATTAGGAAACCCTAATTTAAACTTTAGAATGAAAAATTCTTCAAGAATGAAATAACATGGAAAAGGGGATTAGGAAACCCTAATTTTAAACTTTAGAATGAAAACTTCTTTTAGCAATAGACGCTATAAACAAATGGGGAAACAATATAGGCTTATACTACATGTGAAACAAAGAAGGGAAATGTAAATTTATTTGAAAAATAAATTAGAGGAAGTTGCTAGGAAGTTGTAGGTTCTGAAACTTCAAAAAAAATTAACGATCTTACAAGCTTGAAATGAAAGAAAATTTACACCTAGAAATTGTTATTCAACTAGTGAATGCTTTGTGCTTTTGAAATTTACAAAAAAAGAGGTATAAAAATGGGAAATACCTGCATTCTGATGTTGTGGGGGGTTTTCTTGGCCCCTGAAGAGATCACCCCTATGGATTTGGGGGTTTTTGAAGCTTCTATGCTCAAATCACCACCCGAGGGGTGAATTCAATTTTGGAGGTGCAGATATGGGATCTAAAGGTTTAGAATGTCTCTAGAGGTTGCAGAGAGTTCTGGAAAATCCATATTTATAGTTTTTGATGCTCTTGAGTGAAATTCACCACCCAGGGGGTGAATTGGTAATAGGTTCATGGGGTGGGGGGCAAATCTAGTTTAGAGGCTTTAGATTTAGGATTTGATGGCCTAGGGTGGTTCCTAGGGCTTTGGATATCTCTGTGGTAGACATATTCAATACTTGTAAACATTAAAAATAGAGGGCAACATTAGATTCATGCAAGAAACAATTAACCTAACATTATCTGTTGTGGAGGTCCCATCGGGCATGCCAGAATGAAATGGGTAGAAATTGACATTTGATCCATTAATACAAAATATAAATGTACTAAACGAAAAGGTTGTATTTCATTAATATTGAAAAATATGAGTTACAATAAGGACATGATGCCCTTTTTCCATTTCTTCTTCTAATAGTGGTAAAACAAGTTCGATGTTGCCAATCATCCCTCAATGTAGGTGGGTTTGTGATCCACCGTCGGGTTGTTGTTGAGATATTCTTCCTCTTCAAATCTGCTAAAGAACCTACAAAAGGGTGTTAGTTTGTAAAGGGGCTTGCCTTAGTTAGGCCCCATAGTTATGAAGACAAAATGACCGATATAATGCATAGAAAATTGAAATAAACTAGAGGAATGGACAGAAAACATGAAAATGGACCTTACCTACCAGATCTGAGTTGATCTGGACCCTATAGACCCAATTCACCACCCAAGGGGTGAATTAGGACCGCATTCATGGTACAGGGGGCGAATTCAGCTGTGATGTCCTTTTTGTGAAATATCTTCTATGGATCAACTCCTAGGCAGCTTTTGTGCCTTTATATGTTGTGAAAATATGATTGTTTGCTCCGAGATCTGACTATTGAATCTTTGATGTCAATTTCTACAATGTTTTTATGCTTTGTGTAATTTAGGAGAGATAGGTAATTAGGGGTTTAGGACCCACTATTTATAGGAAATGGCAAGGTGAAAGGGGGGTTAGATAGACTAAACCTAGGTTGGATTATGACTAGGGTTAGGTTAGAAAATGCAATGTGGCAACATCACATTCCTTATGAGAAATATCCCATCCTCACACATGTGTGAGGATGGATTAGGGTTAATCCTGATTAGGAGGCCTTAAGTCAGTTTAGGACTTGATTAAAGAAATATCCTAACAAACCCTAATTACACACATGTGGGAGGGTGCAATTAGCATTAATTAGGGATTAAAGGTTAATTAATCAAATTTGCCCTAAAATGGGGACTTAAGTGAAGTCAACATTAAATTAGATTTTTGGAATTGACTTGTTAATTGTTTTTGTCAATTAATACCCCGTGGGGGCCTCAATTGAGTGCAAATAGGATTTCGAAGGATATCCCAGTGCATGGGATGTGATTTTAAAGGCTTATTAGGGTTTTGGACCTGAAAGCTGATGAAGTGATATATATGGAATTCTACACACTACTATGGTAAACTATGACAATCTATGCATGAATACGCCTGACTACGCATGACTACAATAGCCTACAATAGCCTAAGGATGTTTGGAATCGTCTATGGATATGTAGAGACAACAATGTGTGACTTTTGGGTGTCTACATTATGTTACTTTGAGACCAAATATTACCTTTATTATCATATATTATTCTATATTTATGAAGTTAAATCATGAGAGTCATTGGATAATACATAAGAAAATATTGTAGTATATCAAAGTTACCTACTAGACATGAATTTATCAATTTATTGGGTCTCTTCCTATTACATGGGGTTACTCTAATATAAATTGGATCAATGTTGACCAATGATGATCTACTATTAAATTTGTGTTCTATATTTGTTTTGGATTGACCTCTTGGTGTTATCATTAGCAATCCATCATATATCAATCTTCTATAGAAGTTGAGCATTATGCTACCAATGAGTCCTTGAAATATCTTTGATGGATATAAAGATAACTATTGATAAATTGGGTCTTCTTAGGTAGTTTCTTTAGCATGTGCGTGGAGGGTTGGTCCTCTTGCTTTCTAATTGGTTAATGTTATGATGCAATTCTAGTGGCATATTCCATGATTGGAATTTAGTTCACATTAATACCTATCTATCTTGTTAGTGTAGTTTGTGTGTGTTTGTGAATAATCCCACATTAACTGTGTTGTGGGACTTGAGTGGTTTATAAACCCCAACACTTTCCATAATATTTTCCAATGGGGTAGCAGGCTTAAAGGTGTAAGTCCTTGGTCCCACTTTATGGGATTCCTCACCCCTATTAACATTGAGTTTGGGCATGTGTGTGGGGGTTGGTCCTCTTGCTTTCTAACCGGTTAATGTGATGATGCAAGTCTAGTGGCATATTCCATTATTGGAATTTCGTTCACATTAATACCTATCTATCTTGTTAGTGTAGTTTGTGTGTGTGTTTGTGAATAATCCCACATTAACTGTGTTGTGGGACTTGAGTGGTTTATAAACCCCAACACTTGTCACACTCTTTTCCAATGGGACAACAAGCTTAAAGGTGCATGTCCTTGGTCCCACTTTGTGGGATTCCTCATCCCTATTAACATTGAGTTTGGGCATGTGTGTGGGGGGCTGGCCCTCTTGCTTTCTAACCGGTTAATGTGATGATGCAAGTCGAGTGGCATATTCCATGATTGGAATTCTGTTCATGTTAATACCCATCTATCTATCTATCTTGTTACTTTATATTATGACAATTATAGCTCCATCAAGATTATTTTTAATCTTAATTTCTATTAATGGATTTAGCACATTAAGATGTGAGTGCACTATGTTTGTTAACTTTAGTTTGTGAGATGTTTGACCTAGTCTATGTGTCTTTAATAGAACAATATACAGATATCCTAACCAAGTTTATGTTAAAGTTGAATTTTGTATAGTTACAAGATTATCTTGGTGTAGGAGAGCATTCCCTAAAGAGGGATAATTAATCCCTCTCTATGAAGGAGGAATAATTAATAAGGATCTCTATATGACATTCATTCAACTCAAGGGAGGAATGTTGAAATAAGTAGTGTTAATTTTCAAATCCCATCCATTAGACCCCACTCTATATTCAACTCAAGGATATCTTTTGGTCAATCTTATTTTGTATTATTATTGCATATCAATTTTTTTAAAGATTTTTTTTTTAATTTAGCGAAAAACTCCTTGTGAGGTCGCCTTGGTCTAAGAAACCATGACCAAGGGGTTCTACACCGTCAAAATCACTCGGGAGTCACGCTCGACCTTGACCGCACCAACATAATCAACTAGATTTTAGGTACCCAATGTGCATTTGGTAGGGTGGAGATTCGAACCAGGGACCTCTATTGGAGGATTGTCCTACCTCTCCAACTCACCTACATCATGTGGGTTTTTTTAAAGACTTTTACTTTATTATATTTACGTGGTTTATAACTCTTATACTAGTTGACATTGAATTTTTCTTCTATATAAAATTATAATAATGACAACAATTCTTCTTAATCTAAATATTAAAATTAATTAATATATACATAAACTAAATTCATTAAATTTTTTTACATTGAATTGCTTTAACAAAAAGTTCACAATCAAATCAAATTTATTAAGAATTGAACTTTATATATGTAAAATGAACTCTAACATGGATAAGTCGCACACCTCCATGGATAAATGGAAATAAAAGTGTTCCATGGAAATAAAAAAAAAAAGTTTCCATGAACAAAACCCATGAATAAATTCAAACTAATAATTATATAATTTGAAAAATTTGAGCTCTAGCTAGTTGTCGTGGTCACGGTTAGCATCATGTGATTTAGAAATTAAGATAAAATATTGTGAGGATAGACAACAAAGATTAAACTTTTGTTGTGGAGTTTGTTGTCGTTATCCATGGGTCCAGCCCATGACGTGGTATCCTTATCTATTCACCGGATAAGATTTTATTGCTATTATTTTCTTCATCCTTATCCCGTGGAGGATAAGAGCGGTTAAGGAATGTGATCGAGAAGAAAGTTTTTTTTTTTTGTGATTACTATACAGTCCACTCATTGCCAATTTGGCTGGAATTGCATTAACAGTTTTTTTTGTATTTCCCAAAAAGTTTGCACAGGCTGTGTAAAAGATAAATATGTAAGTATCCAGTTGGGCAAGGTGTGAGAAAAATACAAGTGATAGCATTGTGATCTGTGTGTGTAGCATACAAGAAAAAAGACTCTGTTTTACAGAGCTATTGTAATCAGTGATCTTCTTCTCAAGAAAGGATTTGATCTTTTGTGGACGTAGGCACAATTGCCGAACCACGATATCTGTTGTGTCATCTTGTTTATGAATTCTCTTATCTTATTATTGCTGCTATTGGTATTTTTTGTGTCTGGTTAATTTTTCATTGCAGAGTATTTTTATTTCTTCATTTGCTTTCCAAAGACCCAACAACTGGTATCAGAGCCAGCCTGGTTCACTTGTGTGTGGATCAAATATGGAGGCAAACACCTCTACTCGGATGGTTAGCTTAGATGGCAACAACTGGTTAATCTGGAAAGCCAAGATGGAAGATCTTCTTTATTCGAGGGACCTCAACCTGCCGATTGAAGTAGATCAGAAGCCAACCGCCATATCCGTTGAGGATTGGATGAAGATGGACCGGAAAGCAACTGCTTGCATCCGTCAATGGTTGGATGATATTGTGTTCCACCATGTGGTGACGAAAACTAGTGCAAACCCTTTATGGAAGAAACTGCATGACCTGTATGAGAGAAAGACAACCGAAAACAAGGTGTTTTTGATTAGAAAGATGGTAAACTTGAAGTTTAAAGAAAATGGGTCAGTTGCAGAGCACTTAAATGAGATGCAGAGCATTGTAAATCAGCTAGAAGCTATGAAGATGGTATTGGATGATGAGCTACAAGCACTGTTGTTGCTAAGCTCACTACCTGATAGCTGGGAGACTCTTGTTGTATCCCTGAGCAACTCGGAACCCAATGGAGTTGTTACCATGAGTCAAGTTACAGGAAGTTTGTTGAATGAAGAAGTGAGGAGAAAATCCTCAAATTCCTCCCACTCACAGGCATTGGTTGCTGAAGAACGGGGAAGACCAAAGAACCGAGGAGATAACAATCGAGGCAAATCAAAAGGGAGATCCAAATCAAGAAAAGGAATAACCTGCTACTACTGCAAGAAGCCCGGGCACATGAAGAGGGAGTGCAGGAAGCTTAAAAGAGATCAAAAGGAAGGGAAATCTGGTGATGAAAATAAAGAACATCAAGAAACCACTGCAGTTGCATCCAGTGATGTCCTAATATTCTCGATGTGTGGTGAAGACTGTATTAGTGCAGCGTGTGAAGATTCAAACTAGGTGGTTGACTCAAGAGCATCCTTCCATGCCACTTCACATAGTAAATTTTTTATCACGTACAAGTCAGGAGACTTTGGTTCAGTAAGAATGGGAAATAATGGAGTGTCTAAAATTGTTGGAATGGGTGATGTTTGCATCACAACCAATGTTGGTTATAAGCTGGTCCTCAAGGAGGTGAGGCATGTTCCAGATCTCAGGTTGAATCTCATCTCAACTGGAAATCTTGATGATGAAGGGTATGAGACACAGTTTGGCAATGGATTGTGGAAGCTGAAAAAGGGCTCTCTAGTTGTGGCAAGAGGAAAGAAGTGTTGCTCTCTCTATAGGACTAAAGCCCAGTTATCCAAAGGTGAGGTGAACACTATTTTTGATGAATCTCTATCTGATCTGTGGCATCGGCGACTCGGTCACATGAGTGAAAAAGGTTTGGAGACTCTGGTGAAGAGGAATTCTCTTCCAAATCTCAAAGTTAAGTCATTGGCTCCATGTGATCATTGTTTAGTAGGAAAACATCATAGAGTTTCTTTTTCACATGCTAAGGCCAAACGAAAAACTGAGATTCTTGATCTAGTTTATTCTGATATATGTGGCCCTATGAGCGTGAAAACTCTTGGTGGTGCTTTGTACTTTGTTACTTTTATTGATGATACATCCAGGAAAGTTTGGAGCTTTACCATGCAGAGCAAAGATCAAGTGTTCGAAATCTTTCAAAGGTTTCATGCTATGGTTGAAAGGCAGACCTCCAAGTCCTTGAAATTACTTCGTACAGATAATGGTGGAGAGTACACCTCAAAGATATTTGAGGAATATTGTGCAAAGCATGGGATAAGACATGAGAAGACCGTCCCTTACACGCCACAACACAATGGTGTTGCAGAAAGGATGAACCGTACCATAGTTGAAAATATTAGAAGCATGCTTTCTTCAACTAAGTTATCAAAGGAGTTTTGGGGTGAAGCCATGAGTACAACTTGCTATTTGATAAATTTATCTCCTTCAGCTCCATTGGAAGGCGATGTGCTAGAAAGAGTGTGGACCGACAAGGAGGTATCTTATTCACATTTGAAAGTTTTTGGATGCAAGGCTTTCATACATGTACCTAAGAAGCAACGAAGTAAGCTAGATGACAAAGCAATCCAATGTATATTTTTGGGTTATGGAGGTGATGAGTTTGGGTATAGGTTATGGGATCCCAAGGCCAAGAAGTTGCATAGAAGTCGAGATGTGGTTTTTCATGAAAACCAAACATATTCTGATTTTGACAAAGAAGAACAACCAAAGAGAGTTGTAGATGAGCTACCAGAAACACAAGATCCTTTACCCATCCATGAAAATGAAGGGCAACAAGCTCAAGATGAAGAAGATCAAGTTTGGGGTGATGAGGATCAGCAAGCAGATGATGATGATGCACATGGTAATGATGATGTGCATGGTGATGTTGAGCAAGGGGAGCAACCTCCTCAAGAAGAACCACCTATGCTGAGAAGGTCACAAAGGGAAAGGACAACCTCAACAAAATATCCTTCATCAGAGTATATCACACTCACTAAAATTGGTGAACCAGAATGCTTTAAAGAAGCTATGATGCATGAGAAGAAAGAACAATGGAAGAAAGCTATGCAAGAAGAACTTAAGTCCTTGCATAAGAACAAAACTTATGATTTAGTTGAGCTACCAAAAGGGCAAAAAGCCTTAAAGAACAAGTGGGTGTTTAGGCTGAAAAATGATATGAGGTATAAGGCAAGGTTGGTAGTGAAAGGTTTTGAGCAGAAAAAGGGTGTTGATTTTGACGAAATATTTTCTCCTGTTGTGAAGATGTCTTCTATTCGTACTGTCCTAGGCCTAGCTGCTAGTCTAGACTTAGATATTGAGCAGCTGGATGTCAAAACAAATTTCTTACATGGAGATCTAAAAGAAGAACTATATATGGAGCAGTCGGAAGGTTTCCTAGTAAAGGGCAAGGAGCACATGGTATGCAAGTTGAAGAAGAGCTTATATGGGTTAAAACAAGCACCAAGACAATGGTATAAAAAGTTTGACTCTTTTATGATGAATCAAGGCTTCATTAGAACCACTACAGACCACTGTGTTTACTTCAAAAAATATTCAGAGTCTTCCTTCATTATTCTTTTGTTGTATGTTGATGATATGCTTATCGTTGGTCAAGATGCTAATCTGATTGACAGGTTGAAGAAGGAGTTGAACAAGGTCTTTGAAATGAAGGACCTAGGGGCTGCAAACCAAATTTTGGGTATGACAATCAAGCGTGATAGAAGGAACAAGAAGATATGGCTATCACAAGAAAAGTACATTGAGAAGGTACTTGAAATATTTAATATGAAAAATGCCAAACCTGTGAGTACGCCATTAGCTAGTCACTTCAAGTTGAGTGTCAAGTCATCTCCAACCAGCAATGAGGAAAAGAAAGAAATGGAAAAGATCCCCTATGCATCAGCTATAGGGAGCTTAATGTATGCTACAGTGTGCACAAGGCCCGACATAGCACATGCTACTAGTGTAGTTAGCAGATATCTTGCAAATCCAGGCAAGCAACATTGGGAAGCTATAAAATGGATCCTAAGGTATCTAAGAGGCACCTCTAAAGTTTACCTATGTTTTGGAAACTCACCACCTATGGTGGAAGGCTATACAGATGCAAATATGGTAGGAGATCTTGATAGCAGAAAGTCTACTTATGGTTACTTGTTTACTTTTGCAGGGGGAGCCATCTCTTGGCAATCAAGGCTACAAAAATGTGTTGCACTTTCGACTATAGAGGTAGAGTACATTGCTGCCACAGAAGCCTGTAAGGAGATGCTATGGTTGAAACATTTTCTTATGGAGTTGGGTTTGCAACAAAAGGAGTACGTGATTAAGTGTGATAGTCAAAGCGCCATTGATTTGAGCAAGAATGCTACATTCCACTACAGAACCAAGCACATTGATGTGCGGTATCATTGGATTAGAGATGTCCTTGAAAATGGTTTGGTAAAGATTAACAAAATTCATACTGATCAGAATTCGTCAGACATGATGACGAAGACAGTGCCAAAAGAAAAGCATAAATTGTGTAAAGCTTTGGCAGGCATGAATGTCGTGTAAGCCTCCAGTATGGGGGAGCCCTCCTCATGGTCTGGAGGGGGAGATTGTTGCCGTTATCCATGGGTCTAGCCCATGACGTGGTATCCTTATCTATTCACCGGATAAGAGTTTATTGTTGTTATTTTTTGTTGTCCTTATCCGTGGAGGATAAGAGTGGTTAAGGAATATGATCGAGAAGAAAGTTTTTTTTGGTGATTACTATACAATCCACTCATTGCCAACCTGGCTGGAATTGCATTAACAATTTTTTTTTATTTCCCAAAAATTTTGCATGGTTGTGTAAAAGATAAATATGTAAGTATCCAGTTGGGCAAGGTGTGAGAAAAATACAAGTGATAGCATTGTGATCTATGTGTGTAGCATACAAGAAAAAAAAACTCTGTTTTACAGAGCTATTGTAATCAGTGATCTTCTTCTCAAGAAAGGATTTGATCTTTTGTGGACGTAGGCACAATTGCAAAAACCACGGTATCTATTGTGTCATCTTGTTTATGAATTCTCTTATCTTATTATTGTTGCTATTGGTATTTTCTATGTGTTTGGTTAATTTTTCATTGCAGAGTATTTTTATTTCTTCATTTGCTTTGCCAACCTGGTCACCATAAATCCTGTTTTGGTTTAAGAAACCACGATCAAGGGTTCAACAAAAATCATTGGGTGTTCGGTCTTGACCGTACCAACATTATTAACTGAATTTTGGATACCCAATATGCTTTAATAGGGTGAATATTCTAACCAAAGATCTTTCTTGAAAAATCCCTACCTTCTCCAACTCACTTACAATTTAAATCATATCATTCCAATCCACAACACATAAGTGTATTAATCATTGACAGTGTACGGTGTCTTGCATAGTTCCACTGGGGAAGAATATGTATATACACATTTGACAGGTGTTCTCATGTGGTAGGATTATTGTTTGTTTGGGACCTTCTCATGTCTAGCTAAGTGTACGATGTCTTACGAAGAATGTGTATATACACATTTGACAAGTTTTCCCATGTGGTGGGATTGTCGTTTGTTTGGGACCTTCTTATGTTTGGCTAACCAAGTTTTCTTTATCTAGTAAGAAAATTAAACACGTTATTATTTTAGTTTTATTTGATATATGAAAAAATTTATAATATTTTTATAAATTGTAGTGGAATTGTCGTTTGTTTGGGACCTTCTCATGTTTGGCTAACCAAATTTTCTGAAAATTAAAAACATGAAAAAATTTATAATGTTTTATAATAAAGATAGAACTCTAAGACATTATTGAGTGATAGCATTGAACGTTCCACTAACTCCATAAACTCCATCACTTTATTTTAAACAAACAAACATTTTAGGGTTTTTAAAAGTATTTCAGTCTTATCTCATATTATATTATATTATATTATAATATATTATATATATATATATATATATATATATATATATATATATATATTTATTTATTTATTTATTGAATTTAGCAAAAAAATCCTTGTAAGACTGCTTTGGTCTTAGAAACCACCTGCGAGACTAAGGGATTCTACACTATCAAAATCACCCAAGAATTGCGGCAAATCAATTAGATTTTAATTACTCAATGTGCGTTTGGTAGAGTGAAGATTGGAACCAAGGACCTCCTTTGGAAGATTGCCCTACCCGTCCAACTTACCTACAACTCTAACTCACCTACAACATGTGGGTAACCAAATGAAATATTTTAAACAAACAAAATTTTAGGGTTTTTTAAAATATCTCAATCTTATCTGATTAACCAAATGAAATATTTTAAACAAACAAAATTTAAAGTTTTTAAAAGTTTCTCAAACTTATCTCATTAACAAAATGAAATATTTTAAACAAACAAAAAAAAATTTAAAGTTTTTAAAAGTATCTCAATCTTATCTTATTAACCAAATGAAATATTTTAAACAAACAAAACAATTTAAGGTTTTTAAAAGTATCTCAATCTTATCAACCAAATGAAATATTTTAAACAAAGATAAACATTAAGGGTTTTAAAAACATCTCAATGTTATCTCATTAACTAAATCAAATATTTTAAACAAACAAAAAATTTAAGGGTTTTAAAAGCATCTCAATCTTATCTCGTTAACCAAATGAAATATTTTAAACAAACAAATAAAAATTAAGGGTTTTAAAAATATCCCAATCTTATCTCATTAACCAAATGAAATATTTTAAACAAACAAAAAAAACTTTAAGGGTTTTAAAAGTATCCCAATCTTATCTCATTAACCAAATGAAATATTTTAAACAAACAAAATTTTTAAGGATTTTAAAAATATCTCAATCTTATTTCATTAACCAAATAAAATATTTTATACAACAAAAAAAATTAAAAATATTTCAAACTTATCTCAGTTCAGTTGTAGTCTTGATGTAAAATTAAGAGGAGCATTTCATTTTCACCTTTCGTGTCTACTATGAGATACGAAGTAGATATTATTGTTTATTCAGAGACACTCATACACTAAAATCTTGGATTAATTATGAATATCAGTGATGCATTGCCCTTTTCATCCAAAAATTATTCAATCTCAAGAGAGAAGTAGTTAGTAACAGTTCCCAGAATATAACAGGATTCCGACTTATCACCTTATTCTTCCAGCCTCCAGAGACCACGATTAGGAAACGCTAGCCATGGTAATCACAGAGATACACCAAGATCAACTGGTGATCACAAAGATACAACAAGATCAACTTGTCGACTCCAACAAAGAATATCTACGACAACATCCAACTCTTATATCACTCAATTCTCTTCAGCCTTGAATGTTGAAAGTAATCCTTGATCCGCTTTCTGTTTACTGTTTTTCTTACTCGCATTCAAATTCATTAACCAAATAAAATATTAACGGGTCAAAATCTGGCTATTCCAACCAACAAAGACCCAATTAAGTTTTCACTTAAACGTAAAAAATAATTAAGAGTAGTTTTCTTTTCTCTCCACTTTAGTACCTCTTCTTCTCCGTGTGAGGCCCTGGCACTACCTAAACCGCTTTAAGTCATCCCTCAGCGCCCCACCTAAACCGCTTTAAGTCATCCTTCCAAAGAAGATACAATGAATTTTCCTGGCGGCCCCTTTTATTTCTGTGTACATTTGACTCTTCAATCTGTTTCTTATTCGCTGCTTAATTCTTTAGAAAGTTTAACTAGCTTCCATCCATAATTGAAGAGTAGTTGTCTTTTGTCGCCGTGTAGGGCACTGGTACTATCGACATCGCTTTAAGTCCTTTCAAAGAAAATACAATAAATTTTCCTGGAGGGCGGCCCTTTACTTCTCTGTGCATTCGACTCTTCAATCTGCTTCTTCTTCGCTGCTTATTTCTCTTCAACCCTAATCTTCGCTATTGGTATTCATAGGGCGTCTGTATTCTTCGCTTGGAGAAAGAAAGAAAGGAATTACAGTGCTTTCAAAGGAAGACATGGAGAACTTCAAACGTTACAGTCCTTCTCCATCTCAAAATACCGTCCAGCACAGAAGAAAATATCATGTATTCCTCAGCTTTCGAGGCCCTGAAACCAGAAAATCTCTTGTTGATCACCTCTTCCAATCTCTCTCGGCTGCCGGATTTAATGTCTTTCTGGACACTGAAAAATTAGAAAAGGGGGAGAATATTGGAACCAGCCTCAAAGAGGCCATTCAAGACTCCACTGTACGCATTCCTATATTCTCCTCCAATTATGCCAGATCAACGTGGTGCCTTGACGAGCTCTCGCTTATCTGGACTTCTACTTGTCCGGATACTAAAACCATTTCTCTGTTTTACGCAGAGTCATTGGAGGCACTTCGCGCAAAAAGAAGGCATATGGAGATGGACAAGTGGAAAGAGGCGTTGCATGGAGTCTCTTCTCTCCGGCTGGTCCAGATAACATTACTGTTAACATTAATGTGCAGAAGACATTTATGAAGTTATGGTACAAGAAAAAGAAGATAACATTACATGATATTTCTCAGCTTAAGGAGCAAGGATAAAAAAAAATCAAGAAGTGTTTGTAGAAAAACAAATTGAAGAACAAATAGAACCTAAAACAAAATCTAATAAGGAAGTAACAACAACAGAGTCCATGGAAAAATTAGCAGCAAATGAGTCAATGGAAAAAGTAGTACCAAATGAGTCCATGGAAATGATAGTAGCAAAGTCCAAGGAAGCTTTGATAGAAGAGCACAAGGGCACACCAAACAAAGGGAACAAGAAAGAAAAATGTGCAGAAGAATTTAAAACACTGGAACCAAATGTTGAGGACTAAAAGAAGGTAGAACATCAAGTTAAGGTTGTACTATATTACCATCCACACCACCATGAGTGGCAACAATATTGGAGGCATGGTTCAAGGCAACAATATTATGGTTTTACATGGAATCAAAAGGGCACCAACTATGACAGTGTTTGGAAGAGAAAGCATAGTTTTCAGAGTAGTTCATCAACATCAAGGAACAAGTGGATCCATCATTCAAATTATCAAAATACAGTAGCAGAAGCATGGAGCTAACAAAGCGGATTTGGATACTCAAGTGGCAAAATGGCATACCAACATCAACGTGTTTCACTAGGATGGGTGGATAATCAAGATTGGTACCAGTTGCTAACATTTCTTGGCAAATCATATTATCTTGTTTCTTTATATGTTTTGAGGATAAAACATTTGTAACGAGGGTGGCATGTTAGGGTACCTAGTAATATATATTTGGAGATATATTATTATATTGTATAAGGGTTGGCATGGTCCACACATAACCCAAGGTTGATTGGATAATAATATTATATTAGTAGTAGGCTCCCCAAAGTAGTTTGAAAAGATGGATATATAAACAAGATATATTTGTCATTGTAGTCATCATTGGAGATCAATCATATATAATTGTCTTTGTCCACGAAGTGGCTTATAGGACTTTGCCCTCCTTAAGTGGCTCTCACCTTGGGATATCTTGTGGAGTTATTCATTCCTTAAGGATTATTATTGATGTTTCCCTACCTTAAGAGTATTATCTATTTATCTCTCATTTGTGGACTATTATTGTGGATAATTATTTGTGGATGAATAATTTGATATTTTTGCATATTAGTGAATAATTTTTGTTAATAAGAATAAAGTTTCGTAACAAGATTCAACCCCACCACATATATATGGGATAAATTTAAGGAAACGAAAGTACTCTTTAAGCTAGCCATCTTTGATAACTCTAATCACCAACAAATATTCATCAATGATGAATAGATCATATAATTCCTTATTTGGGAGGCACAATATGCCAAAGAAAAGAATGACTATAGGATGGCATTAAGGATGGGTCATATAATTAAAGATAAATCAACTACCTATGGGGTTGATTACATTAGAAAGTATATTCAACCCAAATGATAGTGCAAGGAAATCAAGTCTCAAAGTGAAGACCTCTTCCTACCAATCAATCAAGGTCATCAAAGGTAAAAACTTATTGCTTGGTAAAGAATGATTCCAAGAAGAGGTCAATATTTTTGAAGAACTATGTGAAAAGTATGGGGACATTAGTGCCTAGTACTATAAGGATTTGAATGTTTATGATCAAAAAATCATTGAACATACAATTGAATTAGAAGTAGGTGTGAAACCCTTTTGGAAAAAACAATGGCCAATGAACCTCGAAAGTGAAGTAGTAATGAAAAATAAACTATTGAATCTCTCATAGTCCTAGATAATATTTTTTATCAGACACTCCACCTGGGTAACCAATTTAGTTCCTATATGCAAGAAGAATGATGATATAAGGTTATGCATTGATTTTAAGAACCTAAATAGATATTCATTAAAGGATCACAATACTCTTTCTAAATAAATTAGATTTTGTAAAAGGTAGCAGGGTCATAAATGGTATCTCTCCTTCATTCCTTAGGGTATAATTAGATCTATATCAAATATGACAACCAACGTAAAACAACCTTCACCACAAAATGGGAAACCTTTACATATCAACAAATGTCATTTGGCTTATCAATCACAGGGGCAACCTTCCAAAGAGCCATGGATATAACATTTGCTAGAATTGTCAATAAGATAATCCTCATATACCTTGATGATCTAAATATGTATTTTAAAAATAGGAGTGAGCACATTAAACATCTTAAGTTAGTATTCCATAAGTGTAGAGAGTTTGACATTTCACTCAATTCCAAAAAGTCTGTTTTTATGGTCTAGGAAGGCAAGTTATTTGACAAGGAATCTTTATAGATCTTAGGTTTTTGGGTAAAGACAAAGTAAGAACTTCAACCATTTACTTCGACTATGTAAGGAATCAAACTAGGTTAATCCATCGACGAACACTTAATCGCTACCAAAAATAATAATGTTTTGATAAAGTGATGAGTAAAATTGTTTGTTGTAAGAGTAATAAGTTTTTTTTAAATCTACTGACCCTTTTTAACAAGCTTGACTGACATAAATAAACATACACACCCTTTTGTGATTTAAAATCAAGTCTAGAAAAAAGCCAAATGTATGTGATTTAAACTTGTGATGATATATTTTGACAAAATAATGAATGAAAATATTTACCTTGAAGAGATAAATTCAAATGGTCCTAGTGATCTTGTACGTGCCTAACATTAAAAAACCAAAAATAATATCTTGTAATGTTTTCGAGAGGATTAGGTTTTTGTCTTCTGAGTCCATGTGTGAGTGATGCACACATTCCATAGACTTAATTTAAGCTCAATCATGCTCTAACTTCAACGTAAAACCACCCTCCACCAAAATAATTGAATAGTTAAATTGACCTACATGAAGGAAAATAACAGCGTATTCTTTTCATCCTCATGTGGGCCTCTTATGAATTTCAATTTCCAATGCGCTTTGATAAAATCATAGTTTAATTGTCTAGTGATACATTTAAAAACACAAATTTTTGAGTGACACATCATATTAAAAAACATAATTTTTTTGGGTTAACACATATAATCATGCAAAAATAATTGATTTTGTGTAATATACATGAGAACTAAAGTTCAAATCACACATAATTACACACCACACCATAATTTGAACCTTAGACCTTCCAAAAAGAGGTTAAAGTCCTTAAAAAACACAAATTTATCTATATGATAGATGTGACTAGCATACTTAAATACTATTAAACAATATTAAATAAATGTGAACCTAAGCGTTTTATTTTTTACCCCAATTTTGTATGGATGTCTGTATTTGTATGTAACATTTGATTTTTGGAATGTTCATTATAGGTGTAATAATACTTTTTTATGATAAGTCACATAATTTTGAGGACATCATATTTTTGTTAGGGTTTGCACACAGTGTGCCCACTATTGCATGCAAAGCCTCAATAAGGTGAAATGGATGTGGATTGTGGGGCTTAGGTTTGGTTTTCTTCGTATCCAATATTATTTGTAAAACTATAGGTAATTTGTATTTTTTGTATCTTGTCACATAATCATCATAGATTAAATTTGCTTTCTTCATGTCCATGGCTACTAGTGAGGGCCCTTTGGGAGCCCTCCCTCTGATCCCTTCTCCCAAGTGATCCTTTGAGGGAGAGACAAGAAGCTAAGGATGAATATTTGAGTAGTGACGCCTTAAAATCTATCTTCTCTGTTGTTGCAACTAAGAAGCCAATGGATAAAGGTTTTCAGTCTAGAGTTAATGGTTGTCTTCCCTAGGCTACCCACCATTTCAAACTTGTTATTGAACAAAGTTTGGTGGCTGAAAATATTTTGTATAGGAGTAACCATGATCTAATATGTAATTTTACTGACATGAGACCATATTTAGGGTTTATGACCTCTTTATTTAAAAGAACTAGAAGCCTTTACGGGATATTTCAATATTCCTCATTAGTAATGGATATTATATAGTGAGTTTTTCTTCACGAGTAGGCAAGGACAAATATGTTGAATTAGGGAAGAGAAGCTAAGGATTTAAATCTTAGCCCACAACCTCAAGCCTAAATACACCAGAAGAAGGTTTTGAAGAACCTAGAGAAATAAAAAGCAAAATAAGAAGGCAACATAATCAAACCAAATAGAAGATAGAAACTTAAACGAGTATGAAATTCTAAATACCCTAATGGACATGGAAAATGATATAATTGTAATAGGAGAACCAAAATGGGAAACTCTTCCCTCTAAAAATGTAGTAGTCCAACAGAGGATAACTCAACGAGTATTGAAAACCAATATCCAACCCATATCAAACCATATTGCCATAATATCTTCAAAGAACCTCAACCTTGCTATGGTCTTGGTTGATTAGGATTTCTTAATGAAAGATAGATATAAAGACAAAAGGAAGCTTACTCTTGGAATTCAGCAAGTAGAGAAATGATTAAAAAACTCCAAAGCTAAGAGTGTGGGAGAAAAATCAAATTGGGAGCAATTGGCAATGGAGGGTGACCAACTAGTAAAGCAGGGAAGAGTAAAGTAAATTGATACTTGTTGGGTTCCAAATTTTTAATGATTGTACAATCATGAAATACTAAAGGATTAAAAAATAGGTCTCATCAGATTAGAGTTCATAGTTTAATTGAAATTCATCATTCAAATTTTAATCTCCTTTAAGAGATAAAATCTTCAATACATGTTATGGATAGAATAGCCATAAAAATATGGATATAGGCATAGCATATGGCTATAACATCCTAGGATGTTGTAGGGGGTATAGTGACTTTGTGGAATCCTATGAACTAGACAACAATTGATCATGTCACAAGGAGGGTTCTCACATCTCTCTTCAAGAGTAAGAGTTTAGGAGAGCTTTTGTTGATTTTAAATTTCTATAGTTCAAAACAAATTGGGGAGCAACGCCTCCAATGTGTAGTTTGACAAGCAAGTAAGATAGAAAATGAAGAGGTGAATTGGATAGTGACTAATGAATTCAATGCTAAGCTTTCATCTAGGGATCGGGAAGGGGGGCATCCCATATTTGGATTAGGGGGATAGATTTATGATCTCTAGAGTAAATCAACTCAATTTGATTAATGTCTAGTGTCCAAGGCCTTCTTATACTTGGACAAATAAATAAGGTTGAAAAATAGAAAGTTAAAGTTGGATAGATTATTGGTGTTCGAAGAGGCTTTTTTGCGATGGTCACTTAGATTGAAAATTCTTAATCGTTAAAATTAGACCTCTTTCCAATTCTCTTGGAATGAGTTATGGGCCATAAATATTTCTCTAAACCATTTTGGTTTGAGAATATATGGCTAGAAAAGGAGGAGATTAGGGATAAAATCCCAAATTTATGGGAGGAGGGGCACCCTACCCATGAAACAACATTAGTTGGAGTCTTTAAACAACTCCAACATGTCAAATATCAACTCAAAACATGGAAAAGACACAATAAATCAAACTTTTAAATTTAGAGAGTTTCATGGTTGCAAGGATGAAGGAGCTAGTCACACTCTTCTAGACTGAAATAAACATAGAAGATTTGAAATAGAAAGATGAGTTGATCAAAAAGAGTTAGAGAGTATAGACAAATGTGAGAAGATCTATTTGAAACAAAGAGCTAGAACTTCTTAACTGCTATATGGGGAATGAAATATTAATTTTTTCCATTGCTCGTCCCTAGAAAGAAGACACTCCAACACACTAAGACACTACCCAACCTAAAATACCTTTATGGTAATGTATTACAGTGCTTATTTCTCTTGAACCCTAATCTTCGCTATTGGTATTCATAGGGCGTGTATTCTTCGCTTGGAGAAAGAAAGAAAAGAATTACAGTGCTTTCAAAGGAAGACATGGAGAACTTCAAACGTTACAGTCCTTCTCCATCTCAAAATACCGTCCAGCACAGAAGAAAATACCATGTATTCCTCAGCTTTCGAGGCCCTGAAACCAGAAAATCTCTTGTTGATCACCTCTTCCAATCTCTCTCGGCTGCCGGATTTAATGTCTTTTTGGACACTGAAAAATTAGAAAAGGGGGAGACTATTGGAACCAGCCTCAAAGAGGCCATTCAAGACTCCACTGTACGCATTCCTATATTCTCCTCCAATTATGCCAGATCAACGCGGTGCCTTGACGAGCTCTCGCTTATCTGGACTTCTACTTGTCCGGATACTAAGACCATTTCTCTGTTTTACGCAGAGTCATTGGAGGCACTTCGCGCAAAAGGAAGGCATATGGAGATGGACAAGTGGAAAGAGGCGTTGCATGGAGTCTCTCTTCTCTCCGGCTGGTCTCTCTCACTGACAGCACACGGGTAAAACCTATTGCTTCTCTTTCATGTTTTGTTTTGCCTTATCTTTTGTGTGTTGTTGCATTCCATGTATTTGAAATGCAATGAATTCTGTAACGGACTATAGGGTTTAGGGTATAATTTTGAGAAATTAACCAGAAAACCAGAGCAGTCTGATGAAGTGAACTGAAAGTTATTCTTAGATAGATCACATCATCCATGTACCTTGACTTTTCAAGAGTAGAGAAGAGGTGAAACTTTATTTCTAAAAGTCGTGCAGGTACGAAGACAGGCTTGTCAAGCTTGTTGTAGAGGATCTTCTTCAAACTCTAAAGATTCATGAGATGCATGTTGCCAATCATCGTGTGGGGCAACAAAATTATTAGAAATGGATAATGATATTGATCGGTTGACTGTTGGTATTTGGGGTATGGGGGGTCTTGGTAAGACCACCCTCGAGAGTTGTTTATAATAAAATTCATGATCAGTTTCAAGCATCTTGTTTTGTATCCGATATTAGAGCCACTGCAAAGAGTCTGTTAAGGGCCTGGTCAATCTACAAAGACAGATTCTCCAGGAATTGGTGAAAAGAAATACAAAGTTTTATAGTGTTGCTGCTGGCATAGAGCAAGTGAAAAAATGTTTGGCATCCAATAAAAGTACTGGTCATTTTAGATGATGTTGATGACAAGAAACAGTTAGATGCTCTCTCTAGCGGTTGCTATGGACCAGGTAGCAGAATTATCATCATAAGTAGGGATGAAAAGGTATTGCAGCTTGGAAAGATTGATAAGATTCACCGCATGAAATGGCTTAGTCATGATGAAGGCGTGCAATTATTTAGTTGGCATGCCTTCTCAAGAGCCTGCCCTGACTACGACTACAAAAATATAACACAGCAAATTGTAGAAGCTTGTCAAGGTGTTGCTCTGTCGATAGCAATTTTAGGGTCACATCTATTTGGTGTAAGAAGCATGGGAATTTGGAGCGAGGCCCTCGTAAAAATTCGTGAAGAAGTGTACCCTTCTCTCAAAATCAGTTATGATGTACTTACATATGAAGCGCAGCAAATATTTTTAGACATTGCATGCTTCTTCATCAATGTGTCCAACAAATATTTATTTAGAACTGAGACTTTTTATCATAAGTTCTGGACAGACTTAGGGTGTGAATATGTACATACAAGTCTTGCAAGTCTTAAAGAGAAGTCACTTATTAGAATAGATGACTCTCGCAGTTTTTGGATGCATGATCATTTAAGGGATTTAGGGAGACAAATTGTTGAAGATGAGTCCCTGCATAACCCGAGCAAACGGAGTCGACTATGGTGCCAGAAGGATATACTTAGTATACTACGACATACAGAGGTAATGATTCTGTTTAATTGAATTCAATAGAAATTTCAAGTAACAAAATTTCTAACGTACTGGTGACTTTGTTATTATTGACAGGAAATGCTCAAAGTCAGAGGCCTTATGTTGAAAGGGTTGGAACTTCATGAGATGCATAATTTGGCCTTAATGCACAATTTTAAATTTCTGTTTTGCTTTGATCCAATCCTCGACCAGAAAATAACAATGCTCCTTAGAGAATTGGAATCTGCGTTTTTGCCTGATCCCCTAATGGTTGGTAGTTTTTAATTTGTTTCGAATAATTCAGTGAGTATATATATATATATATATATATATATATATATACGGCTTTAAAATAATTTTATTAAGCATACACATTTTAAATACTTTGTTCTTGCAGGTCGGTGGATCCTCAGGCAAGTACTTTAAGTTTAGTTTCCCTCCATTTCCAGGAAGTCTCATTCATTTCGTGTTAGAAGACTGCCCCGAAGTGCAAAATCTATCCAGTATGTCTCCGATGATAAAGTTAAAGACTCTTCATGTGTCTCGTTGTGCTTCTTTGGCTCAACTTCCAGAATTGAACTGGATGCAATCTCTAAGAGAACTCACACTATCTGACTGTAAGAATCTCAAGGAATTGCCTCCACTTCCAGAAAGTCTCATTCATATCAAGGTGACATGCTGCCACAAACTGCAAAAACTATCCAGTATGTCTCACATGATTAAGTTAGAGACTCTTCATGTGTCTCGTTGTTATTCTTTGGCTCAACTTCCAGAATTGAACTGGATGCAATCTCTAAGAGAACTCACACTATCTGACTGTAAGAATCTCAAGGAATTGCCTCCACTTCCAGAAAGTCTCATTCATATCAAGGTGAAAGGCTGCTTCCAACTGCAAAAAGTATCTAGTATGTCTCACATGATTAAGTTAGAGACTCTTCGTGTGTTTCAATGTGAATCTCTTGCTCAACTTCCAGAATTGAACTGGATGAAATCTCTAAGGGAACTCGAGCTATCTTGTTGTAAGAATCTCGAGGAATTGCCTCCGCTTCCACAAAGTCTCATTCATGTCAAGGTGGAAATCTGCTCCAAACTGCAAAAACTATCTAGTGTGTCTCACATGATTAAGTTAGAGACTCTTCATGTGTCTCAATGTGAATCTCTTGCTCAACTTCCAAAATTGAACTGGATGAAATCTCTAAGGGAACTCGAACTATCTGGCTATATTTATCTCAAGGAATTGCCTCCGCTTCCAGAAAGTCTCATTCATATCAAGGTGGGAGGTTGCTTCAAACTGCAAAAACTATCTAGTGTGTCTCAAATGATTAAGTTAGAGACTCTTCATGTGTCTTATTGTAAATTTCTTGCTGAACTTCGGGAATTGAACTGGATGAAATCTCTAAGAGAACTCAGACTATCTTACTGTGAGAATCTCAAGGAATTGCCTCCAGTTCCATAAAGTCTCATTCATATCGAGTTGAGACACTTTAGACAGCAAAAACTATCTAGTATGTCTCACATGATTAAGTTAGAGACTCTTCATGTGTCTCAATGTGATTCTCTTGCTCAACTTCCAGAATTGAACTGGATGAAATCTCTAAGAGAACTCCAACTATTTTTCTGTCGGAATCTCAAGGAATTGCCTCCGCTTCCAGAAAATCTCATTCATATCGAGGTGAAAGGCTGCTTCAAACTGCAAAAACTATCTAGTGTGTCTCACATGATTAAGTTAAAGACTCTTCATGTGTCTTATTGTGAATTTCTTGCTCAACTTCCAGAATTGAGCTGGATAGAATCTCTAAGAGAACTCTAACTATATTATTGTAAGAATCTCAATAAATTGTCTCCCCTTCCAGAAAGTCTCATTCAAATCAAGGTGGGTAGGTGCTTCGAACTGCAAAAGCTATCTAGTATGTCTCACATGATTAAGTTAGAGACTCTTCATGTGTCTCATTGTGAATCTCTTGCTCAACTTCCAGAATTGAACTGGATGCAATCTCTAAGAAAACTCACACTATCTTACTGTAAGAATCTCAAGGAATTGCCTCCACTTCCAAAAGGTCTTCTAAAACTCACACTAGACGGGTGTGAGAATCTCAAGGAATTGCCTCCACTTCCAGAAGGTCTCATTAATCTCAGCACCCTAGGCTGCCACCAACTGCGGATAAATGCTTCCCAGCCGAGCACCAGAGACAAAGGAAAGCACATGACTTCAGAGCCATGCGGTACTTTCTGAAACGTCCTCTCACTTCTGTGCAGAATTTCTTGAAGGAACAGGGCGAATCCTCTGTTCCTCCTCCGGCAGCTCCAGATTATGAGATTCCACATAATGTAGACACTGCCCTATCCTTAGCCCTACCTGTTCCTGAACGTCCACCAATGACAGGCATCACCCTGCTTTTTGCACAGCATAGCAAAAGAAGGTAATGTAGAAAGCAAGGGCGACACCAGGGAAGAGGCGGTCCAGGATGTGCAGAGCATCTCTATAGAACAAGATGAGTCCTCTGTACCTCCAGCAGAAGTCCATTATGAGATTCACTGCTGGTCCATTTTTCTCTCTATACTTGTTGGGCTTTCTATTTTTTTTAAGAAAGCAGAGACAATTTTAGGCCACTTTACTGCTGGTCCATTTTGCTCTCTATACTTGCTGGGCTTTCTAATTATTTTTGAGACGTGTTGCAGAAGCAGAACATATCAGAAACATGTGGGACCGTATCTCTGTTAAAAGTTAATGAGCATGTAATAAATGGGGCCAGATGTATATTGAATTTTGGCTTTGGACTGCACACTTTCTGATGTTATAAATGATGCTACAAATGTATAAGTCATCATATGCCTCGTAATTATTTGTATGACTGAGCTTATTGTGTTTGACTCATTCATTTTTGTAAGCTGCAATCACATTCTGGTTCTCATTTCAAGGCATTCTCCAGTGCACTCTTGTCAATGTTGCAAGGACAATGAGATAATGTTGTTACTTACTCCTATCCATGTGCCTCTTATATGCAGCAGCGGCTAGTATTCATCAGACCTTGAGTAAACTCAGGATTCCAGAAGATCATGGACATAAGTGCAACTCTATTTGTGAGAGTTTTAAATGTAATTTTTAATATCATTTTAGCATTTTTATTTCATATATTTTTCTCAGTTTTTCACTACAATCATG
Organism: Wollemia nobilis; assembly: GCA_028583015.1. Lineage (NCBI taxonomy): Eukaryota > Viridiplantae > Streptophyta > Pinopsida > Araucariales > Araucariaceae > Wollemia > Wollemia nobilis. The sequence continues at coordinate 1,412,338 of JAQPPZ010002555.1, read as the reverse complement.
TTATGCTGCAGGTTGATCATATACTTTACCTACTAATAAATATTATTTTCATCTGATTTTTATAAGAAATGTATGATTTCTGTTAAACCAGTTTTTTACAAATAAAATAATATCTTAAAAAGTTAGTTAGAAAAGGTTGTTCATGAGGCTTAGACATGTAATAATTACATAATCTTTGTTTGTTTGATAGCATTTTTGGTCAGAGTATTGCATGAGCTAAGTCGGAAATTTTCTTCTTGTACATTATTATAGTGTGGGTGTTGTGCGGGATATAATGAGATAAATTGCATATAGGTGTTACTTCAAATTCTTATTTAAAACTTTTAGTTTTTAAAATATAGTGAAAGAAGCTTAAATAATAATTTATACCTCTTACTACTTTTAAAAGCAATACTTCTATATAATATGATCATAAGAGAACAAAAAAATTGTACAACTTTAGATAAATCAATTCCCTTAAGATTTCATGGGCTTTTCTCACTATATAGAACATTTGAAGGCTTACTATTAGCTTTGGAATGAGAATTAATCTTCCCAGGATACTAATTTAAAGTAGAAGTATTTTTTTGTCAATGACTTGAAATTAATGTCAAACAACTTGACTTGAATGTTTTTAAGAAGTTTTATATGGGAATCTTGGAGTAATATACTCATTTTCAAACAACTTGACTTGAATATATTTAAGAAACTTTTCATGGGGATCTTGGAGTAATATACTCACTCTCGAAAATGGCTTGTAAATAAACATTATTGGTTAAAATTTCTCCTTAGTGGTTCATTTCTAAGTTTCCATTGTTACATACTTGTAACTTCTACACACTTGCACACCTAATTAAATTGTTTTACCTACAATGTCTTATGTTGTGATGTGTAGAGTTACATAGGTCCATCTTGCAACCCTCACCAATAGGTACAAAGCTAGGTACAAAGCTTAACATGTGGCACTCGTCGTTAATAAAATGAGTAGTCAATGGAGGTTATCAATCACTTTGCCTAAAATAAATATTTCAAAGCAGGTTTAAAGTCATTGCACAAAGCATTCATAGAGTGTTTTCTAAAAAAGACAAAAAAATATTTAAAAAGAAGTTTTTTTCATAGAAGATGCATTGAATGAAGTAAGTTGATTCATTACTTATAAGGTAATTACTACTGAGTTTGTTTTAAAATCTATTTTACTCTATGAAATTCTAATTCCCATCCTAGGTATTATAATATACATTGGTAATGCAAAGAGTCATTTGAAGTTCTAGACATATATGTTAGGGAATATGGTTATTGCTTTAGAGATCTTCCAAAAATTCTAAAACTTTTATTTTTGTTGATTACAAAGTTGATATGACCAACTCTATTATTGAAGTGAGAAAACATTTATATCTAGTAATTCTTTAGTCTCAGGAGTCTAGGACATGTCATCAAGTTAATGTGACTTGCTACATCATTGCTTACACAAAAAACTTCTCATAATCTATGAATTTTTCTTTGTAATTTGTATATCATCAAACTCACTTGAGGATCCTAGGACTTAAATACCTAGAGGTCTTAATAAATTTTATATGAGTTCAATTAAAAATAAGTTTGCTCCTCCCCCACAAAAAAAAAAGATGAGGGGGATTGAAACGACTTCCATTTGTATTACATCATGACTGTTAATAGTGTTACAAAGTTTTTGTCAACTAAGCATATTTTAACTGATAAGGTTTGAACCTAGGTCTTCTCCTTAAAATTTGAGGCATTTAATTGATTGAGCTCATACCATTTAACACCATTGGTGTTCTTTTGATTGATAGTATTGTTTGGTTTTGTTAGTAAAACTCAGATTCTTAAAATTTCTTTATATCACTCCTCATGGTTTGAGGTTTCCTTATACATGCATGAAATTATCCCTTCTCCCTCCTACCAAAAAAACAAATAACTTTCAGCATTATTTATCCCATTAGTACTACGTTTAAATAGGTGATTATTTTTATAAATCTCATATATAAGACATTTGAAGTATATATCTCAACATGACATTGAATACATTTGTTGAAATATTATTCTTGGGTTATGTCTTATAGGGAATTCTTGTCATTTACAAAATCTTTGATTAGATGACATCATGTTATTAATATTCCCAATAATATGAATAGACCTTTAGTTTTTGTAAATGGTAATTTTATTTGATAAATTTATCTTTGAAAGCTTGTCAAAATATTGAAATTCAAAGAGCCTTTAATTGTTTACCATATATGAAAAATAAAAATGATAAAAGGCTTTTAACCTTATCTGACCTATATTTTCTTGTTTAAGATTAGGGTTTGACAAAAAAGAATCTCATGACAACTCAGATTGTTGAGAACCAACTAACCAACATACAATAAATAGTCAATTCAATTTTAGTTGAAGGTTTAGATTTTGAGTTGTTGATGAGGAATAATGTGTGTGTGTGTGTTAGTCTGTTAGCTTAATATTTTGTTTCACCTATTTGTAATTGATTATATTTACTCTATTTTTTGGGTGTTTTTTTGTAACTCCTCAAACCACTAGATCTTGTTTTGTTTTGTATTTGTAAGTCTATTTAAGACTCATCTTGTCAATACAATTTATCCAAAAATATTGTCATATCAGTTGTTCTTATTTCACTTCAATGGACTTCTAAAAGTAGCTAGTAGATTTAATAGCTTGAATAATGAGTCATCTCAAGATCCTAGTTCCATTACTAAATCATGCAAAAGATTTAATAATTATAGAATATTGGTATAAGACAAATCACTTGGTAAGGCCTATGTTTTCCCCATGTATTTTTTTTGGTAATTTTTTTTTTCTAATAATTAAAAGCAAGTAAGAAAGTTACATCACTGCCCCTTTTAAGAAAACATGAATTTCATGCAAAGTTTTACAGAGGACTAGATATAATATTCGAATTGCACTAAGCTATTGCAAAGGAAGAGGAATTTAATAATTTATTTTAAATCATGAGATGCATCAACCAATGTTACCAACATCGAGATGTAAAATATAGCAAAGGTCTTCCTTGATTTGTAGCATCCACCATTTGGGGAGGTCTTCATAACATAGTAGATTTCCTTGGTCCAGGGCCTAGTTTTCCATAACATCCACTACCTTGTTTTGCTCATGGGGGGCATGAAAATAATATGTCCTAAATTTAATATGAAGGTTGTGTATCTTTTCTAGTACTATATAAATGCCAATATTGAAAAGAGGCCATAATGGGATCTTTCAACTGATTAATGAGCACTTGGGACTTTGAATTTACATGTACCGAACTCTAGCCAATATTAGTAGACCCTAAAGGATAGCTTAATATTCTTCTAGATTATTAGAGAGAACACCCAACTTCTTCACAAAGATGACAAGATTATCATTTAAAAGCCATCCTATACCCCTATACTTGTTCTTCATGGATTACTTCTCGAAGCTCCATCCGTGTTAATCTTCCCAGCACCATTAAGGGGGATTGCCAATAACCATCTTGATGGGTAGGAAACCTATATTTTTCAAGATTTCTTTGTCTCCATTTATCCAAATAAAGCTTCATCTTACCGATAATACTATTCCACTACTAGGATGGGGAGGATGGGGCCTACATTACATGCTGGTAATTTCCTTGATATTAGTTAAGGTCCTCTACCAGATATAGTGAATATAAAATATCTTTGAAGATCCTATTGTTTCTTCCTTTCCAAAGATTCCAGAGCAATAAAGAAATGTTGATCTATAGCATCTTCCTCATAGAACTATCCATGGCATCCATTCTAGGCTAGGTACACCAAGATTGATCAATGGAAGTGAATATGTGAGGTCTGAAATCCAAGAGGGATGTCAATATTTTCCATAAGTGGGTAGCCAAGTTATAGGAAAGAAAAAAATGATGCAAAGTCTCTCCATCTCCACAACACATAATAAATCTATAAGGGCCAAAAAATCCTCGTTTCATCAACTAATATCTTATAAGGACCCACGTATAGAAAATAAGCCAGATAAAAAATCTTACTTTGAGCCATAATGATAGCTTCCAAAGTTGATTGAGGATATCACTAAGGAGGTTGACAACATACTGAAATGATGAGGAATATTCCAAGGCTTCTATATAAATACCCTTGGAGTGGGGGACCTAACCAAAAGATTCATCTGCTTAAAACTAAGAAAGAGATCGAGCTCAAGAACTATTTGAATAGCTTCCTTTTGAGCCTTGAATATTGTCATAGGTCACTCATTGGTTGGGATCTACACTCTTTCATGCTAAGCACCATCCACAATGTTCTTGTACTCATGTAAAATTTTGATCCAACCTTCCCTATGAAGTTGTTCCATGATATGTCTCCATTTAGGAAATTGATGAATCAATGGGGAATACCCATCTTAAGCCTCAGTCTAGAAATTTTCTTGGTGATTATTGTTGATAATCTAGAGTAGTTATATTGATCAAAGTTTCCCCCATCCTCAACACTGATAGGATCAAAGATCCTCTACTGGGTAGCTGATATCTAGTAAATTATTGTAGCATTATTTTTTTGCATATTTAGTTCTCAAATTCTAAGTCCAAAGTGCATGAGGGGTGTTGATTAATTGCTAGTACAACTTAGCTGCCAATGCCTTATATTTATCGATTGTTGATCTAAGGCCCAACCCCCTTTCATTTTTTAGAAGGTGTAACTTCTCCCCCTTCACAACTACCCATTTGCATTTTGCTTTTGCTCTTCTCTGCTCCATAAGAATCCTTTCAATTACTAAATTATTATAATCACTTTATATATCTAAAAATCATGAATCAAAATATTAAATGTAACAAGAATTAATAATAAACAAAAATCTCCACAAGTGGTCCTAGTCAATCCCCTCTTCCTCCTTCCCTCTCGATCACTATGATCACCTCCTACTAAAAAACATAAAATAATGTAAATTGGAAGTTATATCTTTATTTATGTTGATATTGTCAATGAAAAATATCATTGGAAGTAATTGCTATATGTCTCAATGATAATATGCTTCATAATATTTGTCAAATTCTTATCTTTACTAAAATAAATGTTGTCCACTATGAGATACCAAGGCAAAGACTTAGTCTTGTATGAACAAGGCATTAAAGAGACATTGTAGACAAAAGCCTACTTAGGTATTTTCAGATAAAATTTAATCCCAATCATACTAAATCCTATTATGAGTCATCTTCTAACATTGAAGATATTATGGGCCACGAAGACCATTGCAATCAAGATTGTTTAGCCAAAACTATATCTCTATATGGGTTTGATTGGAATGATGAGGATTTTGGTAAACCAAATCTTATTTTTTTTAATGCCTATGATCATAAATTTACTAATAATCTTGAGGTAAACTGTTAAAAATAGATTATATTACATTATTTGGGTCATGTAAATGTACATTCCTAGGTATATACTTAGGACATTAGATTACTTTAGGGGGAAGTTATCTAGTTACTTCATGCAATGTAATAAATGCACAAGTGTCAATGTGCAAGTGGTATATGTGCAAGGTATCCCTTGCACAGCTAGGTAGAGTGTTGGCCAAGGAACATATCTTCCTATATAAAGGGTCTCATTGTAACAAGCAGGATATAGATAAGATTAAAGCATATTCATAGGTAGTAGCATAGTGTTGTATAGATCACCATATATTGGTGATGGGTGTAATGTAGCCCAGTAGCTTTGTTCATGGAGTGTCCATTTCCTCCATAGCTACATTGTATTCATTTTTATCATTTCTATTTATAGCATATTTTAGTCTTCTCACATATTTACTTTCTTTCATATTATTCTACATCTTGTGAATTCTATATCCCATTGCATATTGCATCAAAATCTAGTAGTGGTATCAGAGCCATAGTAGATCTAGCCATAAAAATTCAATAGGAAAACCACCATTATCATTGAGGCTAAATTTTTTGTCAACCTAGTGCGTTGCTAGACCAACCACTATAAAAAATTCTCAGAAGAGTCTAGGTGGTAAATTAGGGAGATCCACTAAAAAAAAGCTCAGTTCTAGAATTTTGAGATTACATTTGGCTAGAGTATTTCCACAGAGTTGTAGGAAAAACTCGTGAAGACTAGGACTCAACATTCAATCTAGTGGATTGACAAAACAACTAGTGAAGATCATTCAGGATATTTGGAATTTGTTAACTATTGCCCAAATTTTATTTTATTGTAGAAAATCAATTCTTAGATTATTGGGACTCCTATAACATAAATCTAGGAGACTTCAACTTTGTTGCCCAAGGGTCGATGTGCCTTCATAGTGCAAATATTAGTTCCTTGTGCAAGAAAAGAATACTACAAAAGAAGATTTTTGGAGAATATTCGTGGTGAAGTTAGGAGACTAGAGATCTCCATTACTAGATTGAGAACTTCACATAAGAAGAAAAGGTCATAGTAGTCTTGATCTAGAAGAAAAGACCGTAGAAGCCTTGATCTTGAAGAAAAGTCCATAAAAACCTTGATCTAGAAGAAAATACCACAAAATCCTTGATATTGAAGAAAAGGCCACATAAGCCTTGATATGAAGAAAAGGCCACAAAAGCCTTGATATTGAAGAAAAAACCACAAAAGTCTTGATACTGAAGAAAAGGCCAATAAATCCTTGATAGTGAAGAAAAGGCCACAGAAGCCTTGATACTAAAAAAAGGGCCATAGAAGCCTTGATCCTGAAGAAGACTCTATAAGAGAGTATCTTATTCAGAAGCAGATTAATATTTTATTACTAATACTTTGTTGTAGGGAAAGGAGATTTAGTGAGTTGGGAAACTTCCTACAAGAAATTTAGGAAGAGTATCTTCTTAAGAATCAATCCAGCACCTGAAGCAAAATTGAAGGTAAAGATATCAGGAGAACATCTCAGTGAATAACTTCTAGTATTGGAAGAAGGAATAGGAGAGTCTTGCTTGAATCCAAAAGTAGCAAAATCATATATCTAGAATAAGGCCTCACCAACAACACTTCTAGGAGTAGAAGGTTGAAGAAAAGGTCTCAAGAAATACCAAAATAAGTTCAAGATCAAAGACCTTGGGGAGGTCTCAATGAGAATCCACTAAAAGGCTTGGAGGGCCTTACTAAAAAATCATCAAAGGAGAACTCATTGGAGAAATTAACTATATATGATAGTGAAATATTTGGGACAATTATCACCATCTGACAACAAGACCAATAGAAGAAGAATAATTTGGCAAGGAGTTCCAAATCTCAGAAGACCTCAAGATATTTAGAATTTAGAGAAGAAGATCCTGCTTGAAGTCAGAATTTGACAAGAAGGCTTGAAGATAGGAGAAGCCTACCAAATCCAAGAGATTTGAATATTACCTCTCACAACAAGAAAATATTATTTTCTTAGATAAAGACTTCTAAAAATCTACAAAAAAAATGAGACTACAAGAGGAGAACAAGCCACCAAATCCTAGGCTCGTGAAAGAAAGTTCAAGACCATATTTTGGTGAAGAAGGAGTTGTTTAGGACAACCTACAAAGAGTTGCAATATCTTACTCAAGGCAACAACTTGGTGATCTTAGACACCAAGATCCTCTACAAGATCTACATCCTCTACAAAAGATGCAAAAGATTTTATAAAAAGGTAAACAACTATTGGTGCAAGTAGATTCATTAATTGGATTACTTATCAGATTCATTGGAGCCCCTTATTTGGATTAAAGTTGAAAGAAGGAAAATTGGATTACAGTCTTCAAAAGTGCAAAAAGAGAAAAGTTCCTTTTAAGGTTCATTTGCACATTAGTTAGGAGTTGATTAGATTTTAGAACTACATCTATCAACTACCTATCATCTACTTTGGAAAAGGAAAATAAGACTAAGTCCGACAATATTAATTGTAGTGAAATTGCATAATAATTATTGAAGGTTCATTTCAAATTATTCTTGATTCGTTGTAGTAAATTGATTAAGTGCATTATTTTGAGAGTTGATTGGAGTGATAAGGTGAAATTTTTAGTTCATTGAAGTGAAATATTATTAGATTCATTTTCACTATTCTGTTTCCCTCAAAAATATTATTGTTTGTGTTCTTGAAAAGGGCACAAAATTAGAATTTGACAAAGTGTCTAAATACACTATTAATGCACAAAAATTTGCAACACATAGTGGCCAAGAGAAGCCACCAAAATAGGTTAGAATCCTCCACATTTTGGAGAAGAATACAACTAACCCAAATAAAAATAAAAGTTTCAAAGATTGCGACTTGGTGAGTCTCAAATCCAAAGTATTACAGGGTTAGTTGCAAGGAGAAAAGTGCAAAAAATTGCATCAAATAAGGATATTCTATCTACTTCTATCTAAGATTGGATTTGTCATCAAAGTATCCAAGCAAAAAGGGGAAGGTGTCTAATAAAAGAGATAATCTCAAAACCTCTACATTGCATTCAAAAATTCTACCACAAAACCATATATTCAGACCTAGAAAAAGGAGTGAAAAAGAGGGTGTAATAAAGATTATTTTATACACAATTTTTTTACATTGTATTGCACTATCCTAATCTGGTTTATACTAGAAAGATGGCAGATTTGAAGGTGCCTCAAAGGTACATTATCCTCAAGAAGAGTGCAGTCAAATACTAGCACACTCCAAGCATAAAGAAGCCTCTCAAAAGGGCTCACATCATGCATGGGTTAGATAGCCATAATAGGTAACCTACAAAGTACAATAAAGGTATCACATTGCTCACTAAAGGAGACAAATATAGTAGCACATAAGCAAGTAAAATCAAAGCAATAAAATTAGAAGCATACGTCCAATCAAGAAGCATTCAATACCATCATTGGATCATCAAGACGTCTCCACAAAAGCATTGCCATTGGAACTCCATTCAAGAGCCATCAAAGCTCCACCAAAGCTCCTCCAAATCTCCACCAAAGGTCCACCATAAGCATTGCTTGGCTGGAACCATCTCAACACCATAAAAATACAACAAGGAAGAAGGTGGAAAAGTACATTGAAAAGCTTGCAAAAAGGTATTGGTAAGACTAGGGCATGCAAGTGTCACTTGTCATTCTCCAAAAGAAACCCTAAATGCCCTCAAAGGTACATTATAATTTCACACTTGTCAGGAAAAGCATTACAACATATCTTTAGAACCCATAGTACACATGGAAGAGGAGTTACATTTAGCCATAGGCGTTACAAAAAGAAACCTTATGAACAACACACTATAAAGGAATAAAAATACATTAGACATTACTTAAGCAATGGTGACACTTGTAAGAGATGTCCAAGAACATCTTTGAAGTGTTGAATGTAACCATTGTGACACTTATCACTCATAAAAATATTGATCGTCTATTAAAGGTGCCTTAGACCAAGGAGAACGTATGATTCTAAAGTATTTAGAAGCATTCACGTTTAGCACTTTGCAGTCTTCGTGCACAAGGCTGAGTTGTAGTGTGGAAGCAAGGTGGAAGAGCCTTTAATGCTCTAGTCAAAGGAAGTCAAAGACAGAGATTAAAGACACCATAATTGAAGCATTAAATCCAAGATTTCCATTGGAGGTAATGGTCAAGGTAAATATACTCACATTGCAACCATCTTACATCCAAAAACAACACGTATTCGAATATTGCAAAGTGAGATTTATTCCTTACTTTGATGTGCTTTCATTTAAGGGAGTTATAAGGTTGATAAACCAAGGTTAAACTTAGAAGAACTTCACCATATTGAAATCAAAGCATCAAATGGAATAATTTATCAAATTATTATAATATTTGCAATATTAACCATAGGAGAAATAAGGATTTCTATTGGAAATTAATTTTTAAATATTTACAAATATTATTGTGTTCTAATTTTCTATATTTGGGAGCTATAAGGGTTACAACACCTGTAGACACCAAAATCCAGCCACTTGCAAGTCATCTATACCTTCCTGTTAGCCACGTGTCGGTCATCCACCTTCCCGCCATTATTTGGCCCAAATCCACACTTTCCTGCCATTATTTGGCCCAATTTCACCTTTCCCGCCATTTTTCATCCCCAAATTTATTTAAATTAATATTTATATATATATATTTTAATATTTTAATATCATCATCTACCCCAATCACCTTCTTTCCAGTATCATCCATACCAACAACCTGTCCATTCCACATCGCCTAATTCAGGCAATTTCATCCCATCTCATCAATTTTCCACTCTTCCATTACATCCTCATAATCATCAAACAAGTCAAAATTTTAATGAAGATCCACGACTCCATGCTATGCAACAACAGATTGACAACCTTATGCTTAACACGCCTGGCTCATTTAGTCAGAAACCTATGCTAAGGTCGTTGATCAATCAACCAATTCATCCTTCGGTACCTTCACCGCCATATCCGACTGATTTCACATTACCGAAGTTTGACAAATTTCGAGGAACTGAGGATCCTCATGAACATGTGAGCTCATTCATGCATGCTCGCTTTAGAATCCAAAATAATGATGCTCTTATGCTCAAAACTTTTCCTCAGACATTAGGTGAAGATGCTATACAATGGTACAATCATTTAGCTCACCATAGCATTTATGCTTACGCACAATTGATTAATCTGTTTTTAGAACGATTCTCCCTGAATGTACAAAAGAGAGTTTCATTGTCCGACTTATACAAGCTCAAGCAACATGACGATGATACTGTTTATGACTTTGGAAACCGTTGGAGGGCTATCATTAATAAACCGCCATTCTCCCTACCAATGAAGGAGTTAACCAAAATGTTTACCCGAGTTGTCTAAAACCTATCTCTTGGTTACTCCAATTACAACAATACGAGACTTTTGAAGAGGTTTTGGCCCAAGCAAGTATCATAGAAGACATTAAAGTCCAAGAGGGTGTTTTAAAACCCCGTAGAAAAGAATGGCAACAAAAGGGCCAACAACGAAATAATAATTATGGCCAAAACAAACAAACACAGGCTAGTACAGCCTCAAATGTTAACCAAGTTAATCAAGTGGTGGCAAGCCAGCCCGTAATGGCTCAACAACAACAAGTAATACAAAGTCAACCGCAACCAATTGCTTATCATGCGGTACCCGCCCCTACTCAACCAGCTCCCAATACTGGGCCAACCATGGAAACTCGACCTTGGCAAAACAATCGTCCCAAGCGACAATTCACACCTTTAGATGAACCATATGCGGTCATATTCAACAAGTTATATAGCACAAATCAATTAACATTACCTGAGTTTAAACCTTTAGACCCATCTAGAAGGGGGAAGTATTACAAAGAGTACCTATTTTGTCCTTATCATAGGCAAAATGGACACGATATCAATAATTGTACAGCTTTCAAACATGTGATCCAAGATCTTATTGAGATTGAAGCCATTAAATTGGATAGCCCCTTAGCCCAAAAAAATCAAAATCTTGGTATATTTCAAACACCCCTTCCACATCGGGAGGAAGCTCCAGCAACTTCAGGGGGAGTAACTCAGTTAACTCCTCCTAATCAAGTCAACCATGTACAAAAATACCAAGGTTTTGTGGGTACTATTAATGTAGTAACCCGGGGTCAAAGGGCGAACCAACCAAATCAGAGTCGAATCACGACCACACTGTACAAACCCCAGTCCACCTCAGGTAACAATGACCCAACGACGTGCTAGTACTTCTCAACAATCTGCTAAATCATTCTACTCAACGCCAACGACCCATCATGTCATTGAGTAGCCAGTTAACTACCAGTTTAAAAATGGCTTCTGCCAAGTTATCGATCTATGACCTCATTCAACAATCTCCCCCGCATAGAGAGGCATTAATGGAAATATTAAAGTCAATCGAGCTTCAAACTCAAGATACTAATGCCTTCAACAACTTTGTGGGAAGTATTCAAACATGCATGGAGCCCTCCATCACTTTCTATGATTTTGAAATCAAACCTATGTCAACTAGAAAGTATAGATCCTCCACTACATATCATGGCCAAGATCGATAACAAGCCATTCAAGAGAGTCTTAATTGACACCGGTTCCTCAATCAATATCATTACAACATCGGCGTTGAGTCATCTAAAGTTGTCGCCATCCCTTATCACAAAGTCAAATTTTACTCTTAAAGCATTCAATGATGCTTTATCTTCCACGGTTGGCACAGTTATCTTGCCCATTGAGGTAGGGGCCCAAACTTTGCATACCTTGTTTCACATCTTGGAAGGGACCATGGCATACAATGTATTGCTTGGACGGCCTTGGCTTAGGGAGATGAGATGTGTCCCTTCTATACAGCATCAATGTCTGAAGTATGTATATGAGGGATAGGTTCATTGTGTACCTGCTGACACGAAACCCTTCAAACATTGCAACTATGTCTCAAATCCTTATGAGATTGTGTTGCCATCCACTCATCTTTTCTTGACCCCATCTATTTCTTCTATACCATCTTCTTCTAAAGCTCCCATTCCTGAAGAGCTACCCATCATATCGCAACCATTTTCCTCTTCCGCTATTCCATCTCATTCACCACTTTCTTCATCAACTAATCTTCCTTCTTCTTCATTAGTGACCACATGCACATGTGGCCATGACCAATCATCTCTTTCCATGTCATTACCCCATTCTTCTACACCTTCTTCAACATCACCTATTATTCATCCATCTTCCCAACCATCACCAGCTGATGTTTCACAAGTCAGTGAAGCATCAACCCAACCAAATCCTTCCAATTCTTCTATCCCACATTCTTCTATTCCATCATCTAGTCTTTCTCCCTCCCAAGTCAAGGTCCATCTCACTGATGCAGGTATTGGTGAGTATGCCATCCAAGATGTCCACATCACACCGTTCAATGTGCAAACAGTTAAAGATTTTGGTCATCCACATGACCAACATATATCCATTGGATCGGTTTATAACATGGGTTCTATGCCAAATTCCATTAATTTTGTATATGGGGGAATAGAGTCATCTTCTAGTCCTACCACCATACTAGAACCTAAGCATCCAGTCCCTGCAAATATCGAAATGATGGAGGGTTTTCCCTCTCGCTATTTCCACGTACATAATTGGCAGCAATTTGGCCTAGGTCGATACGAGCAAGGGGTAACTGAACGCATCGATATGCCATATCAGAGACCCACTGAGCGTTTTGGTCTGGGCTACCAACTACTTCCATCCCTTTCTTATTTTGAACGAGCTTTTCAAAGCATTAATATTAATTCAGAAGAAGAAATTCTCCACCCCAATGAATCCGAAGATGAAGCCTATGAAGAATTTGACGTCATGTCAAATGGTGATGAATCTGAAGAAGAGTCGGCACCCATTGTTCCCCTCACTAAACAAGACGAGTTTTATCTCCAATTGTTCCCTCTCCAAGAGGCCATATTTCGCTTGCTTCTTCCACAAGAACGAGGTGAACCACCCCCTCCGCCACATCCATAAGCCATAATCCAAACCTGTATTATATGTATATACTAAAATAGTGGTTTTCACCACTACAAAAAAAAAAAAAATTGAAAAACTATGTTGTTTTGCATCTCAGGTCTTCCGAGGTCTTCACCGGTTTTCCCTTCCATTCCGCCATTCTTTCTTTCATAAGTTGACAATGAATTTTGAAGACTTATTCACCTCGCTCCATAATCCATATGATCCGGATAAGCCAATCCCGATCAATCCAAGCCTGATTGACATGGATCGGATTTCATCCCCTCCATCTATTTCAGAGTTCATCCTTTCCGAGGAATTGTTAAGGGCTTCCGCCAACTACATTCCTCATTCACCTCCACATTCACCTTCATCTTCTAAGCCAGAGGTCTTCCAAGCAGACATAGATGAGAGCAAGGCACAGGAGCTTGATGACATTTTAGATGACATAAATCTGATCCCTACTCCCCATCATCTTGAGGAAGGTTCCCACATGTCTATTGAAGAAACTATCGATGTAGACCTTAGTACGGACCAAGATGGCACCCAAATTGTGAAACTGGCTAAAAGTCTATCATCAGAGGAACAAGAGCAAATGATTGCTCTACTCAAGCGGAAGAAGGAGATATTTGCATGGTCTTACAAAGACATGCCAGACCTAGACCCTAATTTGGTTGTCCATAACCTCACCTTACAAAAATATGCTAAACCTGTCAAATAGAAACTTAGGAAAATGCATCCTACCGTGGCCCTCATAGTTAAATCAGAGATTCGAAACTTCTGGATGTTAAATTTGTCGTCTCGATTGATTATCCTGAGTGGCTTTCTAACATGGTACCCGTTTGCAAGCCTAACGGGGGGATACGTGTTTGCACCAATTTTCGAGATCTAAATAAAGCATGTCCTAAGGATGAATTTCCTCTTCCAAACATTGATACTCTTGTTGACACCTGCGCTGGTCATGAAATGCTTTCGTTCATGGATGGATTTTCAGGATACAACCAGATTCGAATAAACCCTCGAAGATCAACACAAAACATCATTTACTACACCTTGGGGAACTTTTTGTTACAAGGTGATGCCCTTTGGCCTTAAGAACGCAGGTGCAACCTATCAACGAGCCATGACTTATATTTTCCACGATTATATGCATAAGATTATCGAAGATTATGTGGATGATTTATTGGCAAAATCTAAAACTCGACAAGAGCATTTTGATGTATTGGAAAAAGTTTTTGATAGACTTCTAGAGCATAAAGTAAGGTTGAACCCTAAGAAATGTGTCTTTGGTGTTACCTCAGGCAAACTCCTAGGTTTTATTATCTCTAAACGAGGTATTGAGGTGGACCCAAAAAAGGTCAAAGCCATTATGGAAATGTGTCCCCCAACTAATTTGAAGGAGTTGCGTAGTTTACAAGGAAAGATTAATTCAATCCGTCGCTTTATTGCACAACTTTCTGATAAATGTAGGCCATTTTGCCACCTACTACAAAAGGGGGTACAATTTTCATGGATATATGAATGTCAGAAAGCCTTTGATGACATCAAGTAGTACTTAGCATCTCTGCCAGTATTAGCTCCGCCTCATCCAGGGGTCCCTTTCAACCTTTATATCTCAGCAACAGACTTTGCCTTAGGGACAATGCTTGCACAAAAGAATGAACAATATCGCGAGCAAGCTATCTATTATATTAGTCAAACATTGGTAAGCTATGAAACCCGATATGCTTATGTGGAAAAGTTGTGCTTAGCAGTGGTTTTTGCCACTAAGAAACTTTGTCATTATATGCTTAGCCATACAACATATGTCATAGCTAGAGAAAACCCTCTGCGTTATATGATGATTCGCACTTATAATAACACTCGTACCGCTAAATGGATAATGTTGCTTACCGAATTTGATCTTGAATTCATTAGCCAAAAATCTATTAAAGGTCAAGTTATAGCCGATCAACTTGCGGAAGCTCCACTACCTAGTGATCATCCTTTGATTATTGAGCTCCCAGATGATTCGGTATTTGCTATCACTGAACAAGAAGAGGACATCATTCCGGAGGAAGATGTTGACATCACGCTATTCTTTGATGGCTCTAAGTGCACGAAAGGTCAGATGACTGGAGTTGTGTTTCATACACCTCAAGGGATTCCCATCCCTTTATCATTCAAATTAGACTTCCAATGCACCAATAATACAAGAGTATGAAGCCTTAATTTTAGGTCTTCAATCAGCCATAGCTATGAGTATTAAGCGTATTCGAATATTTGGGGATTCTCAACTCATGGTTAAACAAATTACAGGAGAATACCAAGCCAAAGAACCTACCATTAAGCTTTATCGTGATGTAGCAATGAAGTTGCTCTCTAAGTTTGATTGGTATGAGATCACTAGTTTGCCTCGTTCGACTAATAGATTTGCGGATGCCATGTCCTCTCTTGGGTCATTGATTCCAAAGGACTCCCTTGGAGAGGCACAACCCCTAATCATTTCCACAATCTCTAAGTCTGCAATTGTCCGTGCTGAGTCTAAAGATGAAAAAGATGTTTGCTTTATCCATTCGGATCCATATGAGCCTTGGTCTAGTGAGATAGTAGCCTTCCTCAAGTTTGGAACACTTCCACTCGATTTGTCTCGAATCGCCCGCCGCTGTTTTAAGCAAAAGGTAGCTCGTTTTGTTCTTTTGGGGGATGTTTTGTATAAACGTGGATATGATGGAGTACTCCTCCACTGTCTAGAAGTAGGTGAAACACATAGAGCTATTGCTGAAGCCCATGATGGTACTTGTGGTGGTCATTTTAGTGGAATGGCCATTGCGAAGCGTATTTTACGTATGGGGTATTATTGGCCCACTATGGAACAAGATTGTTGCAAATATGTTAAACAATGTAAAAAGTGTCAAGAACACGCTAATTTAATCCATATACCATCACAAGCTTTACAGCCCATCCAAAGCCTTTGGCCCTTCTCATAATGGGGTCTCGATTTAATTGGCAATATTTCACCTGCCTCTTCAGGACAGCATACTTTCATCATTACAGCCACTGAATACTTCACAAAGTGGGTTGAAGCTATTCCTCTAACCAAGATCTGACGAGTCCTAGAATTGTGGAGTTTATACTTCACCATATCATTTGTCGTTTTGGTATTCCATCTAAAATAATTTTTGATAACGACAAGTCTTTTAAGAATAAGGATGTTCGAGCTCTTTGCGAAAAGTATAATATCCAACATAGTTTCTCAACTCCTTACTACCCACAAGCCAATGGACAAGCCGAAGCTTCCAATAAGACCATAATTGCTATTCTTAAGAAACTTGTTAAAGAAAATCATAAAGATTGGCATACACAAATCCCCTTGGCATTATGGGCTTACAGAACAAGCATCAGAACTCCCATTGGGGCAACGCCATTTTCTTTGGTCTATGGAGCTGAAGCAATCATGCCTCTTGAGCTCGAGATCCCTTCCTTGTGAATTTCTTTGCAAGAATTTATCGATGATGATACTGCTAGACAAGCACGTCTTGATCAACTCACACTCATAGATGAAAAACGAATCAATGCTTTAGAGCATTTGCGAGTTTATCAAGACCGATTGAAACGTTCTTACAATGCCAAAGTTCATCTAAGAGAATTTCAAGTAGGGGATCTTGTCCTTAAAGAGAATCAACAAAACACCAATGCATTTCCGCATATTCGAGATAAATTCGTGGCTAATTGGTTAGGTCCATATATGGTCACTGAAAGAGTCGGTAATGGAACTTATAGACTTGCTAGTTTAGAGGGAGAGGAAGAACCCAAACCACTTAATATTATACACTTGAGGGCATTCTACGCATAGTTTGAATTTTATATGTACATATATACATGGCTTGTACAAAAAAAAAAAAAAAAAGAAAAAAAAAAACAAATAAAATAAAAAGAATTTGCATTTCATTGTTAGTTGCATACATCTCATTCAAAAACATTGCATTTCATGTGCATACATCTCATTGAAAACCATAACATTTCATTTTCAGCCATAGTTTCATATCATGTTAGAGACCATTCTATCTTTTGGATATAAAATTTGGTCAAGCAAAAGTCATGTTGCCTTAATCAGGGGCACCTTCATAAAATCCATCAAACCGAATTGTCATTCGTACATCCATTTTCCATTTGCACATATTTACATTGCCAAAATGTTTTCAATCACTCAGCCATTTCTAGTGTTTCAAGCAAACTTCGAAATGCATGTTAAAGTCCTCTAGGGCCATATCACCAATTACACTAAATAAAATCTTGAGTATTGGGAAATGATTTCAAAAGCGGTCTTGAACCTATCACATTTTCACATCTTAAAAACATCTTGTGTCAAAGAGAGATAACGCCATCCTTGGGTTGTGCCTCGAAGTGAATAAGGTAATCCTCATTTGTCCTATCATGCAAACATAGTCCATAAAATAGTGGTTCTTACCACTATCACAAGCAATCATAAAATATAAATATAAACAGAGTAGTAAGGATAGGGTAAAATTCTCATCATACTTCGGTTGAGAATCCGATTCCCCAAAGCTCTAAGGAAATGAACATTTTTCACACACCACTGATCCCAAATAAGTTGTAAGGATCGTACTACTTGTCCAATCAGATGGATAGGTAGTCATCCCCAAGGCTTACAAAGGTCAAAAACAACATGGACTATGGAGTTAACCTTCACCGGGGCTATAGACGCTTGATCGGCAAGTGGAGTATACTCATTGCGTGGCAACATGTCTCTCCTCAAAAAGAGACCTTTGAATGCTCATACGGACAAACTAGCTTCGGGGTCTTCTCCATAATAGGGTTACTTAATTTATGCAAGATGAGGTTAATGAATACACTTGCACACACACAGGTTTTTGATTGCCTAGAGTCACTACCATGCTTCTGATTTGGTTAATGAACTCACATGCACACACATTTGGTCCTAGTTGAATTAGGCAGTATTAGTAAGTTTGTTTGATACCACTAGCATGTTTGAGTCTTTGTAAAACGGTCTTCCTCCATATTTTCTTCCATATCAACCTCCATATCTTCTTCCATATTCATGTCATTCCATACGTCATCCATTCACAAGCCACCAAGTTCGGTGCCCCTGATTAAACAATTATGATAACAGTTGGCTAAATCTAACTATATAAAAGTATTAGTGCTTCTTAGTGCATATTTCATTTACTTAGTATCGCATTAATCATCTATAACTTTGCATTCCATTCCATCACATATGCATATAAAAACATGCATCACAAAAACATAGGCATTCACACAAAAGAAAGTAAAACACTAAAAATAAAAGCCATGTATATGTATGTATAAAGATCAAAACGTACAGTGAATGCCAAAAGGCTACAAAATACAATAGAGCACCAAGGCTCATAAAGAGTGCATCTAAGCACTAAGCTAACCATCAAAAGAGGATCCCTGTGACCTGGTAGGAGCCCTAGACCTAGTGGTGTGCCTAGACTCACTACGCCTAGAGACAGAGGAGGATGGAGGATCAGGCAACACAATGTGATGCCTAAATAATGTGTCCTCCAGAGCCTCAATATAACAAGTCCTAGACCTAAGTCTAGATATGTCTATCCCGTGTCGTCGCTCTCGCTCCGCTAGCTCTACCTAGAGTCTCGTCACCTTGTCATCCTAGGGCACCCTAGTCGCTCCTTCCAAGTCCACCTGCATCTGGGCCATCCTCTCCTCCTGAACAGCTATCAGAGCATCCCGCTCTGCAACCTGTTGCTCCAGTCGAGCTATCCTCTCATCCCAGACAACTAGCATAGCATCGTGCTCTGCTATCTACTGCTACAACTATGCTAGATCATCCTCGTGCCCGCTAGGGGGTACCTCCCTAGTCTCTCCAGCGGCCTCTCCTAGGCCCTCGCCATCATCCTCCTCGTCATCTCCGCTCCCCGGTGCCTATCGTACCATCTTCCCCTTTCACCTTAGACTGTTAGATCGAAGGCGGGGACCCTCCCTGTGCTTGGGAACCTCTACGGTTCCATCGTCCTCTCTAGCTCCAACAGCCACCAATGGTGGCTCCCAACTCGGCTCTACGGCCATCCATGCTGCATACTCAGCTGTTACCCCGATGTCGTCCATGTCGAGGATCTCCATGTCCTCATCATCCTCTGTTGCCTCCCTCCATGGCTCGGCACACAGAAAATCCCCCTCTGATCTGTGCCTCCAGTAGCGCACTGGCTCACCGGGGACATCCTGTCTTAATATGACCTGGCGGAGCACTCGAGACATTTGTATGTACTTTGCCTCACTGTGGCCCCAACCCACTACCCATCTAGCCTGTCACACCTGTATCAGATGCTCTCCATCACCGATCCACCTTACCTCCCGCTAGGGCCTCCAAATGACTTGGGCATCTGTCAAGTCTACCCATAAACTCCTATACCATTGCCCCGATCTCACGGGGCGGCTCGACTGTCTCTCCTCCGCCACTGGCCATCTCCTACCATAAGCCTGGATCATGTCCCAGTAAGCACATGGCAACCCCTCCAGTTGGGCCACTCTGAAGTGCTACCAGACCCAGCACTAGAGAACCAAACTGCAGCCTAGGCCCTTCTGGCCCCATCTTCGAACCTCATACAACTCCCGGTACACCTGCGCCAATAAAGCGAGTGCCCGTGCATACACTACCCTATTAGTGAGGATCTCGCTCACTACACCCATCAGGTTCCATGGAAACCTGCACCCGGTGCTGTTCGGGGCCACAATGTTGGCCAATACGAACATCATCAGAGCCTCCACCGCTACCAACTCCTTGGCCGTATACATGGCCAAGTAAGGAATCCCCCCGCTCTCCATTCGGATCTCCCTCCAGTCATCCCCAAACAACTTGGCCATCTCCGTGGCCCTATCTTGTCCAACCTCCACCCGCGCCCCCTCCACGGGCACCTTGAGGATGCGGTATACATCCTCAAGCGTCACCGTCATCTCTCCAGTCGGAGCTGGAACGTCCCCCGATCTGGATCCCACCTCTCGGCCAAAGCCGAGAGGTACCCCTCATCTACCCGAACTACCTCCAACCGGGCTACCTCCTCTAGCCCCACTACATCCAATATCTCCCAGTCTTCCTGGGACAACGACCTCCTCATCCCCAGAATGATAGGGGAGAATCGGTGTCGTGCCTCTAACACCCTAAG
This sequence comes from Wollemia nobilis, assembly GCA_028583015.1. Taxonomy (NCBI): domain Eukaryota; kingdom Viridiplantae; phylum Streptophyta; class Pinopsida; order Araucariales; family Araucariaceae; genus Wollemia; species Wollemia nobilis. The sequence goes on along the minus strand of JAQPPZ010002555.1, from coordinate 1,391,819 downwards.
CTGCAAAACAACAAAACAAAAATTTGTTACAAATTTTTCCAAAAAAAAAAAAAACACATAAAAGTACTTGCTTAAATAAAAAAATACCTCATCTGGATGCACTGGCGCATCCGCTCCCACCTCCGCCATAGCTCCCACGTGCTTCACAACTTCTCACTCCACTTCACTTCATTCCCTCAGACGCACTTCTCTCAAGCTCGAACGCACAAATGAGCGAAATTTTTGCTGAAACTGTTTAAATAGCTGGTTTTGGCACCCTGAAATGCAGTGGGGAATTTCATGGCACATTCAAATGCAGTGCTGCGTTTGCAGAGTGCCTAAACATCGGCAGGCGTCTCTGCCACCCCCAAATGCAGACCGACGTTTGGTGGCAGTATTGAATAAAGGAACAAAACTTGCAAAATTGAAGCTTACCTCCTCCAAATTTTATCAAATTGCATTCATCCATTCTTCTTATCATAATAAAACATTTTGTGAATGTTACAACAATTTTAGACACAAATTTTGTCATTTCGCTCAAAAAGCGCATTATTCATCATTGTTTTACAAATTGGGTTAAAAATATTCAAAACCTTCACAAAATTAACCACATTCATCAATTCTTCTGATCTATCGTCAATTTCATTCATTCTTCTTTCATCATGCATATTTTTTCCAAATCAAATTAAAGTAAACCTCGTATCTAGTGGTATATTCTATCACCTTGACGATTGCAGCGATTTGCATCCATGCAATTCGGTAAGAGGATTAAACCACCATAAGGACACTTACCATTTATCATCATCAATTATTTCATTGTTTGAAAATTGGAAATCAATTTTGGGTATCCTACTTTTCAAGTGACCTCATACCAAGATTAATTTGCTCAACAGCTTGTCATTGATGGCCTAGTTCATGGGGCCTTAAACGTGGACAATCTTCAATATCATCATTATTTTGAGTCTTGCTAGAGATTAAGGCTACCTAGGTTGATTGGTTCCGACCCGAGGAATTATCCATACAACCACTAGGAGCATCTCTGAAGTTTTGGACTCTTTCATATTGCATCTCTGCATATCAATGGCACCAACAAGGCAATTTCATCAACAATATGGATTCACCCACAGGAGTTGGGGCATCCGTTATCAATTTTTAACTTTCCTAATAGTAAAATTCATCTTACATGATCATGGAATTTAAAATTTGGCAAAAATCCCTTTCTAACCATTGGGGCAGAAAACGGTTCATCTTTCACATCACTCATATCGTCTTCAATCATATTCTTTTCTGGTTTGTACACCAACCCCTTTTCTGTTGGGACATAAATAGATGGTTCATACACCAACCCCTTTTTCACCGTTGGGGCAAAAACGGTTCATTTTCTTTCGAATTTATTCCAATTGGCTCGTGAGAACCATTCTCGCTCGCCAATTGAGGGGGTAAGCTGATAAATTTTAAACATTCTTTTATTCTTTGGTCTTCAAAGTGGTGCTTTAATCTTAAGAGAGAGTTGCGTCTGATCCAGCTTTTCAGGTGTCCTAAGTTTTTGTGCTGCATTGTGTCTTCACACAAAGCAGCTCAAAAAGGGGCATCTGTAGACACCAAAATCTAGCCACTTGCAAGTCATCTATACCTTCCTGTTAGCCACGTGTCGGTCATCCACCTTCCCGCCATTATTTGGCCCAAATCCACACTTTCCCGCCATTATTTGGCCCAATTTCACCTTTCTCGCCATTTTTCATCCCCAAATTTATTTAAATTAATATTTTTATATATATATATATATATTAATATTTTAATATATATATTTAAATAATAGTTTAAGTGATTTAATCTGAGTCGTCCATCCTTCATTTAATCTCATCCGTCCATCCATCTTAATCCGTTTCACAACCAAGATTTATTCTCTACCCTTGGATCCACTTTAATCTTAGCCACACATTCAAAGTGTCGTTAAAACCCTAAAGTGTGCCCTAAGAGTAGATTATAAATTGAGTCACTTTGATGGCTCAAACCCTATGTCTTTTGCTACTTCTATCTCCTATGCGCTATCTCTGATTCTAATTCTTCTACTGCTATCTCCTTTATCTCTCTTATGCTACCCTTTCGTCGCATCCATCGTCGCTTTCGTCGCCGCTTTCGCCGCCATCTCTTCTGCAGCATTCTGTAGAATCCCCCATTCTTGTCGCAAGTGCCCACGAGCGTTTACCCCTTTACCAAGTGCCCACGGGCGTTTACCAAGTGCCCACGGGCATTTACCAAGTGCCCGCGGGCGTTTACCCATAGCCACAGACTCAGACCGACGTCTGAAACCTTAATCCAGAAGCACGTGGGCATTCAGCGAGTGCACCAGGGCACCTTCCATAGCCGATTTGATAGCCACATTACTTCCAGGTGTCGCCTGGTCTAGCTGCGTTAACAGAGAATAGGTATAAATTAGTTTAAAGCAAGTAACTTCTTTTCTTTTATTGATCTGTTATTGAAATCTTGCATTTCGTTTTTCTAGGGTTTTAGATTGTTTTCGAGGGCTCACACAGTGGAGCCCTCTTATTAATTTCTAACTCCTTGATAGTGTTAATGTGTGCAGGTTTTTGACAATAGATCCAATTTATTGATGGCAGCTGATTAAGCTGGAGTGGTCCAAGCAAGGGATACAACAAAGCCCGCTCACTCTGTTGGGATTGAAGATACATTCTTCGGAAGTGCCACCATTTGTGCTAGCTAGGGTTTCGGAGAACCCTAGCATAACTTGTAACTGTGTATCACAAATAAAGGGTTACAGGCCAAGTTGTATTCAAAAAGGAGTTTTTAAACTCCATCGATTAATAGAAATCGTTTGTTTTGTGCAACTATTCTGTACTCTGTTATTGTGATTTTATTTTTTTTTGGCGTGTATTTTTAATCTACAACACCAAATTAGGCTATTGAAAATTAGAAACACTAAAATCAAATCCTAAGGGATATTAAAAGAAGTTATTAATATTTTTTCTAAGGTTGGAAATTTATAATATTCTTGTCTCAAAATTTCTTAAAAGGGACAAAAGAAATCCAACATTAAAACCTCTTCAAAATTGAAAAAGTGCTTAGTTCAATAGGAGTAATAAGGTTTTAGAAAATTTGATTTTTGATATTTACAAAACTTTATAAAATCAACCCAAAATTGAACTACATTTTACAAAAGCACTATATCATATTCCAAAGTTACTAGGGAGACAGAAAGAAGTCACAAAATTTAAGGATTGATATTAGGGAATTTAAATGACATCAAAAAAATTCTTCCTAGCAGAATCTCAACTACCCAAGGGTCCTAATTATTTCTCCTGGAAGAATAAAGTGAAAGTAATCTTGGTATATGAAAAACTTTGGATATTTTCAAAGGGAAAACATAGAGACCTGCCATAGGTGATACTGAAATCCTAAAGTCTGAGGAAAATGATTCAAAGGCTCTAATGATAATAACCTTTGCTATCACTTATGAGATAGCAAAGGAAGATAGTGAGAAGAATGAAGCCACATATTTCAATTTTCAAAAGCAAGATAAGGATCAAAAGAGTTTAAATTCATATAAAAGTTCTATTTTGTAGGTTCATGGAAGCATTCAAAAGGAAAAGGTTATTATTTCCATTAACCCTAGTAGCAGATATAATTTTATTAATATTGCTTTGGCTAAGAGGTTGTAGGTTCAAGCAAAAAAAATAAAGGACATACATCTTGAGGGTGAGAATGTTCATATTTTTGAAGATTTGAAGATCACCATGGATAAATATGTTTTACATTCATATTTTTATGTTATTGATATGGATGATGAGGATATTGTTCTTGGTTATCCTTGGTTAGATTATTTAGGTATTGTTAACATTAATGTGCAAAAGAAGTTTATGAAGTTATGGTACAAGAAAAAGAAGATAACATTACAAGATATTTCTTAGCTTAAGGAGCAAGGATCCAAAAAAACAACAAAAAGTGTTTGTAGAGAAACAAATTGAAGAACAAATAGAACCTAAAACAAAATCTAAGAAGGAAGTAACAACAACAGAGTCCATGGAAAAATTAGCAGCAATTGAGTCCATGGAAAAATTAGCAGCAATTGAGTCCATGGAAAAATTAGTAGCAAATGAGTCCATGTAAATAATAGTAGCAAAGTCCAAGGAAGCTTTGATAGAAGAGCACAAGGGCACACCAAACAAAGGGAACAAGAAAGAAAAATGTGCATAAGAATTTAAAACACTGGAACCAAATGTTGAGGAGTAAAAGAAGGTAGAACATCAAGTTAATTTTGTACCATATTACCATCCACACCACCATGAGTGGCAACAATATTGGAGGCACGGTTCAAGACAACAATATTATGGTTCTACATGGAATCAGAAGGGCACCAAGTATAACAGTTTTTGGAAGAGAAAGCATAGTTTTCAGAGTAGTTCATCAACATCAAGGAACAAGTGGACCCATCATTCAAATTATAAAAATACAGTAGCATAAGCATGGATCCAACAAAGTGGATTTGGATATTCAAGTGGAAAAATGGCATACTAGCATCAACGTGTTTCACTAGGATGGGTGGATGATCAAGATTGGTACCGGTTGCTAACATTACTTGGCAAATCATATTATCTTATTTCTTTATATGTTTTGAGGATAAAACATTTGTAACAAGGGTGGCAAGTTAGGGTACCTAGTAATAAATATTTGGGGATATATTATTATATTGTATAAGGGTTGGCATGGTCCACACATAACCCAAGGTTGATTGGATAATAATATTATATTAGTAGTAGACTCCCCAAAGTAGTTGAAAAGATGGATATATAAAGAAGAGATATTTGTCATTGTAGTCATCATTAGAGATCAATCATATGTAATTGTCTTTGCCCATGGAGTGGCTTATAGGACTTTGCCCTCCTTAAGTGGCTCTCATCTTGGGAGATCTTGTGGAGTTATTCCTTCCTTAAGTATTATTATTGATGTTTCCATACCTTAAGAGTATTATCTATTTCTCTCTCATTTGTGGATTATTATTATGGATAATTATTTGTGGATGAATGATTTGATATTTCTGCACATTAGTGAATAATTTTTGTTAATAAGAATAAATTTTCGTAACAAGATTCAACCCCACCACATATATATGGGATAAATTTAAGGAAATGGAAGTACTCCTTAAGCTAGCCATCTTTGATAACTCTAATCACCAAAAAATATTCATCAATGATGAATAGATCATATAATTCCTTATTTGGGAGGCACAATATGCCAAAGAAAAGAATGACTATAGGATGGCATTAAGGATGGGTCATATAATTAAAGATAAATCAACTACCTATGGGGTTGATTATATTAGAAAGTCTATTCAACCCAAATGATAGTACAAGGAAATCAAGTCTCAAAGTGAAGACCTCTTCCTACCAATCAATCAAGGTCATCAAAGGTAAAAACTTATTGCTTGGTAAAGAATGATTCCAAGAAGAGGTCAATCTTTTTGAAGAACTATGTGGCAAGTATGGGAACATTAGTGCCTAGTACTATAAGGATTTGAATGTTTATGATCAAAAAATCATTGAACATACAATTGAATTAGAAGTAGGTGTGAAACCATTTTGGGAAAAACAATGGCCAATGAACCCCGAAAGTGAAGTAGTAATGAAAAAGAAACTATTGAATCTCTCATAGTCCTAGATAATATTTTTTATCAGACACTCCACCTGGGTAACCAATTTAGTTCCTATATGCAAGAAGAATGATGATATAAGGTTATGCATCGATTTTAAGAACCTAAATAAATATTCATTAAAGGATCACTATACTCTTTCTAAATAAATTAGATTTTGGAAAAGGTGGCAGGGTCATAAATGGTATCTCTCCTTCATTCCTTAAGGGTATAATTAGATCTAGATCAAATATGACAACCAATGTAAAACAACCTTCACCACCAAATGGGAAACCTTTGTATATCAAAAAATGTCATTTGGCTTATCAATCACAGGGGCAACCTTCCAAAGAGCCATGGATATAACATTTTCTAGAATTGTCAATAAGATAATCCTCATATACATTGATGATCTAAATGTGTATTTCAAAAATAGGAGTGAGCGCATTAAAAATCTTAAGTTAGTATTCCATAAGTGTAGAGAGTTTGACATTTCACTCAATTCCAAAAAGTCTATTTTTATGGTCTAGGAAGGTAAGTTATTTGGCAAGGAATATTTATAGACCTTATGTTTTTGGGTAAAGACAAAGTAAGAACTTCAACCATTTACTTTGACTATGTAAGGAATCAAACCAGGTTAATCCATTGACGAACACTTAATCGCTACCAAAAATAATAATGTTTTGATAATGTTATAAGTAAAATTGTTTGTTGTAAGAGTAATAAGTTTTTTTAAATCTACTCACCCTTTTTTAACAAGCTCGAATAACATAAATAAATGTACACACCCTTCCGTGATTTAAAACCAAGTCTATAAAAAAGCCAAATGTATGTGATTTAAACTTGTGATGATATCTTTTGATAAATTAATGAATAAAAATATTTACTTTGAAGAGATAAAGTCAAACGGTCCTTGTGATCTTGTACATGCCTAACATTAAAAAACCAAAAAAATTATCTTGTAATGTTTTTGAGAGGATTAGGTTTTTGTCTTTTGATTCCACATGTGAGTGATGCGCTCATTCCATAGACTTAATTTAAGCTCAATCATGCTCTAACTTCCACGTAAAACCACCCTCCACCAAAATAATTGAATAGTTAATATAACCTACACGAAGGAAAATAATAGCTTATTCTTTTCATCCTCATGTGGGCCTCTTATGAATTTCAATTTCTAATGTGCTTTGATAAAATCATAGTTTAATTGTCTAGTGATACATTTAAAAACACAAATTTTTGAGTGACACATCATATTAAAAAACATAATATTTTTGGGTTAACACATATAATCATGCAAAAATAACTGATTTTGTGTAATATACATGAGAACTAAAGTTAAAATCACACATAATTACACACCACACCGTAATTTGAACCTTAGACCTCCCAAAAAGAGGTTAAAGTCCTAAAAAAACACAAATTTATCTATATGATAGATGTGACTAGCATACTTAAATACTATTAAACAATATTAAATAAATGTGAACCTAAGAGTTTTTTTTTTTACCCCAATTTTGTATGGATGTCTATATTTGTATGTAAAATTTGATTTTTGGAATGTTAATTATAGGTGTAATAATACTTTTTTATGATAAGTCACATAATTTTTAGGAGAACACATTTTTGTTAGGGTTTGCACATAGTGTGCCCACTATTGCATGCAAAGCCTCAATAAGGTGGAATGGATGTGGATTGTGGGGCTTAGGTTTGGTTTTTTTCATATCCAATATTATTTTTAAAACTATAGGTAATTTATATTTTTTGTATCTTGTCACATAATCATCATAGATTAAATTTGCTTTCTTCATGTCCATGGCTACTGGTGAGGGCCCTTTGGGAGCCCTCTCTCTTTTGCCTTCTCCCAAGTGATCCTTTGAAAATATAGTGAGAGAGGTACAAGAAGCTAAGGATAAATCTTTGAGTAGTGATGCCTTAAAATCTATCTTCTCTGTAGTTGCAACTAAGAAGCCAATGGATAAAGGTTTTCAGTCTAGAGTTAAACGTTGTCTTCCCTAGGCTACCCATCATTTCAAACTTGTTATTGAACAAATTTTGGTGGCTGAAAATATTTTGTATAGGAGTAACCATGATGTAATATGTAATTTTATTGACATGAGATCATCTTCAGGGTTTATGACCTCTGTATTTAAAATAACTAGAATCCTTTACGGGATATTTCAATATTCCTCATTAGTAATGGATATTATATAGTGAGTTTTTCTTCATGAGTAGACAAGGACAAATATTTTGAATTAGGGAAGAGAAGCTAAGGATTTAATGCTTAGCCCACAACCTCAAGCCTAAATACACCATAAGAAGGTTTTGAAGAACCTAAGAGAAATACAAATCAAAAGAAGGCAACACAATCAAACCAGATAGAAGATAGAAACTTAAACAAGTATGAAATTCTAAATACCCTAATGGACATGGAAAAGGATATAATTATAATGGGAGAACCAAAAGGGGAAAATTTTCCCTCTAAAAATGTAGTAGTCCAACAGAGGATAACTCAACGAGTATTGAAAACCAATATCCAACCCATATCAAACCATATTGCCATAATAGCTTCAAAGAACCTCAACCTTGCTATGGTCTTGGTTGATTAGGATTTCTTAATGAAAGATAGAGATAAAGAAAAAGGAAAGCCTACTCTTGGAATTCAGCAAGCAGAGAAATGATTAAAAAAATCCCAAGCTAAGAGTGTGGGACAAAAATCAAATTGGGAGCAATTGGCAATGGAGGGTGACCAACTAGTAAAGCATGGAAGAGTAAAGCAGATTGATACTTGTTGGGTTCCAAATTTCTAATGATTGTACAATCATGAAATACTAAAGGCTTAAACAATAGGTCTCATCAGATTTTAGTTCATAGTTTAATTGAAAGTCATCATTCAAATTTTAATCTCCTTTAAAAGATAAAATCTTCAATACATGTTATGGATAGAATAACCAAAAAAATATGGAGATAGGCATAGCATATGGTTATAGCATCCTAGGATGTTGCAGGGGGTATAGTGAATTTGTGGAATCCTATGAACTGGACAACAATTTATCATGTCACAAGGAGGGTTTTCACATCTCTCTTCAAAAATAAGAGTTTAGGAGAGCTTTTGTTGATTTAAAATTTCTATAGTTCAAAACAAATTGGGGAGAAATGCCTCCAATGTGTAGTTTTACAAGAAAGTAAGATAGAAAAGGAAGAGTTGAATTGGATAGTGACTAATGAATTCAATGCTAAGCTTTCATCTAGGGATCGGGAAGGGGGGCATCCCATATTTGGATTAGGATGATATATTTATGATCTCTAGAGTAAATCAAATCAATTTGATTAATGTCTAGTGTCCAGGGCCTTCTCATACTTGGAAAAATAAATAAGGTTGGAAAATACAAAGTTAAAGTTGGATAGATTATTGGTGTTCGAAGAGGCTTTTTTGCGATGGTCACTTATATTGAAAATTCTTAATCGTATAAAATTAGACCACTTTCCAATTCTCTTGGAATGAGATATGGGCCATAAATATTTCTCTAAACCATTTTGGTTTGAGAATTTATGGCTAGAAAAGGAGGAGATTAGGGATAAAATACCAAATTGGTGGGAGGAGGGGCACCCTACCCATGAGACAACATTATTTGGAGTCTTTAAACAACTCCAACATGTCAAATCTCAACTCAAAACATGGAAAAGACACAATAAATCAAACTTTTAAATTTAGAGAGATTCATGGTTGCAAGGATGAAGGAGCTAGTCACACTCTTCTAGATTGAAATAAACATAGAAGATTTGAAATAGGAAGATGATTTGGTCAAAAATAGTTAGAGAGTATAGAAAAATATGAGGAGATCTATTGGAAACAAAGAGATAGAACTTCTTAGTTGCTATATGGGGAATGAAATACTAATTTTTTCCATTGCTCGGACTTAGAAAGAAGACACTCCAACACACTACCCAACCTAAAATACCTTTATGGTAATGTGATGGACACTATCCTATGTATGCAACAAGATGCAAATTTCTACTTTGAAAATTTTTTATCTGCTTCTGCCCATCCTAATATTATAGTGCAATAAGAGATAATTATATCCTATAAATTGTAATAGCTAAACAAAACTAGGTCCTCTTTAAAATTGTGGATTTAGAGGAGGCGAGACATAGTTTTCAACATGAGAATAAAAAATTTCCCAAGCCCTTGTTAGAATAAATATTTGTTCTCCTAAGTTCTACTAGGATAGTCTTACTTGAGTTACCACTCTTCCATGAGTCAGGTGAACTCTCAATTTAGACTAGTTCAGATTTGTTGAGTTGTAATCCAATGGCTCACATTGATCAACTTTGCTATTTATACAAAGTTGATCCCATGGAATAATCAATCAGTTCTTGATATTTCAATGATGCTTTGCATATCTAATTGATTGTCTTTCAATATTGTCCTATAGTATTCCTTACATGGTACCAGAGCGAGGCTAGATTTTGCATGCATTCAAGTTTTTCATAGATCTGGTTCATTCCTCTTGGATAGCTTTTTTGACTAACTCGAATTGCTTATAAGAGTAGTCATCTTATCCATTAGGCTCTGAATTTTTTTGTTGCTCATTTTTTTCAAAAAAATTAGAAATCCTTTTTGAAGCTTCTTTTTATTCCATAGATCGTACAAATATTTTATTGGATATAATCAGAACTAACATTCTCATCTGAAAGGAAGAGTTTTTTTTGTCATATCCATTTCTCAAAAATTTGATAGCATGGCATAAGTGTATATTTGAATCTCTCCAACGCACAATTCACTTTGACCTCATGGAGGCAATCTAAAGAGTTGGTGCCCATGCTCAAATCGTGACTATGCAATAGAGCTCAGGTTGACATGACGTACAACTAAGTTTTTTCACTCATCGAGTGGTCTCTCTTGCAGGTGACTAATTCTCTACCTGGTATACTTTCTCTCCTGCTACTATGATCTTCCTGATAACATTAGCGCCCATCGTGCATCATGTTCCAAGCGAATCATCTCTTGTCCATTTTGTGCAATATGAAAATGCACCATTCACTTGGCACAAACTGTGAAGCACGAAAATAGATGGAGGCAAATTGAAACTTGGTTCCCATGCTAAGGTGACATTTTGTACCAGTATAATATGTCTGATCATGATTGATGCCCATCAGGCATCATGATTATAAGAAAATTGACCTTCTCATCTTGCTCAAGCCATAATTATCGTTGGTAATCAGATTTCATTTGTGTATGTTGCTTATAATCATTGGCGTAATAAGCTTGTTGTGTTTTTTGGCTTCCCATTGATTCATGCAAAGTGTAGGGATTTTGTCTTCATAATTCATAATTGTGTGTTCCTTTTGGCTTACCACCGATTAGATCAATGTGAGAAGGGTTTATCTTACTACTCCCTCCATAGCTAAGTGCATTAAAATCACAACACATGGCTTTTAATCTCTATGTTTCATATATGTAAACTCCAATGCATTAATAAGTTAACTCATATCATCGATATCCTTGCAATCTAGTTCAACGGTTATCCATTAATTAAGAGGTCCATAGCTGCATCTATTAAATCCTCTCTTATGAGACTTTGGCATCATCTCCATTATTTGACTTGAAATAGTGGTTCGTAAGGATGTCACAACAAAGGAAGGCACTGGAACGTCACAAGAAACCACTTCAAGTGTTTAAAGTTTGTGAGGACAACAAATGAAGGCAATGGATATCATAGCAGTGTAATAATGCTTAGGTAGAGAACATAGGCATTAAGAACATTACGAGAGACCATACATTGAGAGAATGGAGTGTTTCTCGACTACAACGTAGAGGATAAAGCTGTGAAAACAGTGGTGCTATTTCTCAAAGATAAAATTGAACGTAAAGATTTGAAGCAACTTCGAACCAGATCCATCACTATTTCTAACAACAAAATACATATCTCCAAGGGGGGCCACGATGCGTGAGTAAAATACAAGCCATTGATGGTGCATCATGAAACTCCACCATTGCAGCATTTTTATTGGATGTTATTTTGGGTATAAATCTGCCACCGCTAAGGTGAATCAATGTTTTTGCTTCCAACAGGAACTTTGTCGCCTTAAAACTACAACATAGAGAGTTTGAAAACCACTTAATTTTTTTATGACCTTATATTCTAAGGCATAAGAGCTTCTTAGTATTTTTTTATTTTCCTTTTGTTTATGGAAGTAATATATTGTAACAAAGTCATCTTATTTTTTATTCTGAGAGCTCTTCCAATACAAATTTTTTTAATCTAGGGAGAAAGTTTGTAACCTTGAAACAAGTTTTTTTTACTCCTCTCACTCTCTATTCAGCCTATTTCACAAGGCTATAAAAGTGAAGAGTCCAATTGTATACTCAAATCAATACAATTTTTTTTTTGGGGGGGGGGTTATTGGTGCTGCTTCTTGCACCTTCTTTTTTGGATTCCTACATGGGGGAGGCTTCTTCTTGTGTCTATGTTGCTCAGAATTTATTGGTGGAGTCATTTTATTGTGGCAGTATATTGGCCACTTGATGGTTGTTGCTTGCATTTCCTTCCTTGAGCTCCTTCTACATGTTATGGTGGCTAATGCATATAAATAAAAATTTTGAATACAAGCAATAAACCACAATCTCATAAAGCACATAAAACATTGGCACTATTTTCTCAAAAAAAGAAGAAGCAACCTTTTCTTAATAATCGCCTATGTTCCACGTATCAATATCCTAATATACCTATAGTCTCCCTCACATAAGGGTGGATCATTGAGAGTATTGGTATAAAGGTCTGGCAGATTATTCTGGTTTCAAAATGCCTATGTTCCACGTATCCATATCCTCATATAATTATAGTTTACCTCATGTAAGGGAGGTTATATTGAGGAGTTAGGTATAAAGTTCTGGACTTTGCTACCTTGATTAAGTAGGTTTTCTAGCGGTGCTTCTTGCTTCATTATCTTATCTAAAAATTCTTGTAGTTGAATGGGGGAATATTGGTCACTCCATATTTTTATTTGGAAAAATGAATACAATTGACCCACTCACCCCTCATAACTATCACACATGGAAACCAAAAATATTAAATCTCATTTCCCAAAAAGGGCTCACACACTTTCTAGAAGAGAAGCAGCCTGAATTTGAAAATGAATATGAAATATTTGTTCATAAAGGGAAGATGTATGAAAAAATTGGTATTATAAGCACAAATGTAAATGAAAGCTTATGGTTTCACATTTCAAAATATAAAAAACCATTTGAGAGTTGGCAAAAACTAAAGAACATTTTTGGTAAAGTGGATCAAATAAGGTCAATGCAACTAGAGGCATAATTAACAACATTATCTCCTGAAGACTTCAGCAATATTGTTGACTTTCTCACCAAATTTAAAGAAGGCCTCACTCAATTTAAAGGTAGTGGTAAGAATAAAGCAGAATAAGAATGCATCTATATTATTCTTTCTAATTTGAATGGAGTATTTCAAATTTTTGCAACCACCTTTTTGACTACAAAATATGCATTTGGTACAAGTTTTAAAATGCCCTCTTTAGAGGAGTTTTGTGATAGGCTAACTAGAGAGGAAACAAAACTTGCAAAATATGAGATATCTCCCTCTTCCTCAAAAGCATTAGTAGCATCCACCTCCACTAAATAAAAATTCAAAAAGAAAGAAAGAGGCTCTGTAACTTGTACACATTGCAAAAAGGATGGTCATTCTATGAATAAATGTTGGAAAATACTATAACTAGAGGCGGCAATGAAGGATCACAAAATAGACATTAAAAAGCATATAGGACAAGCCTTAAATGTTCAAGGCAAAGCTATGAATACTTCATCAAAAAATTAGGTTCTAAATTCAGATGGGGCCTCCTGTTTTGTTGCACATGGAGATCTTGAAAGCAAAATTTAAAATGAAAGGTTTGGATATCTTAGTTATAGCTATCTCAAGGAGTTGAATACTCATAAAATGGTAACAGGGTTGCCAAAAGTCTCTTCTATTGATGGAGTATGTCTTGGATGTGGTCTTGGAAAGCAACATCAAGATCCTTTTCACCCAAGTGGTTTTCAGAAAGCCTCATCCCGTCTAGAGTTAATCCATAGCGATTTGATGGTATTCCTAGAGTCTTATTTCAAAGGAGCAAAGTATGTCTTAATATTCACTGATGATTTTTCAAGAAGAACTTGGGTCTACTTTCTAAAATACAAAAGTGATGTTCTATCCCACTTCAAAATCTTCAAGACCTTAGTTGAAAATCAAGCAAATTGCAAAATCAAGCAAATTCGTACGGATAATGGGGGGAATACTTTGGTAATGAGTTCTCCATATTTCTCTAAACTCATGGCATAATTCATCATCATTCAGTCTCTCATAATCTGCAACAAAATGGTATTGCAGAAAGGAGAAACAAAACTCTAAAAGAAATGGCAAACGATATGCTCCACTCAAGAGATCTTCTAGTAGTTTTTTAGGCTGAAGCAATTAACTATGCAAATTATATTCAAAACTGCACACCTCATAGATCTCTTGGCCATTTGACTCCCGAGGAAGCATGGACTGGCTCAAAACTTGATGTCTCTTTTTTCAAAAATTTTGGGTGTACTGCTTGGGCACACTTCCCTAAGAAAAAGAGGAAGGATGTAGAAAAAAAGCAAGCAACTCATCTTTATTGGTTATTGTGAGGAAATGAAAGCCTATAGAATCCTTTATCCCATAACTCATGAGGTCTTTTTTCATAAAAATGTTCAATTTTATGAAACATTCCCTCATAGATATCCTCAATCATCTTCTTCCAAAATTAATTCTCTTGAGCCATCTCCAATTTTTGAGCCTCAATATAATGAAGATCCTATACTTGAGATAGATGACCAAAATGAGGATACTATACTTCAAACTTCAACTCAAAGTATTACCACACCCATTACTCCTTCCACAATGCAAAAATAGGCCTGAACCATAGTTCAAGAGGCCACTCCTTACATCCAAAATCTTCCACCATCTAGATTAAGTAACTCCATGAGTTCTAGTCTTTTCTGTCAATCCATTTCCATAGATTCTCAATCCTTCAAAGAAGCAATATATATAAAATAATGGGATGATGCCATGCAGAATTAATTTTCTTTATTAATCAAAAATAAAACTTGGGATCTAGTCCCTCTACCTAAAGGAAGAAAATTTGTTCACTGTAAATGGATTTACAGAACTAAGTATGGACTTGATGAAAAAATTGACAAACACAAATCTCGCTTGGTAGCTAAATGTTTTTTACAAATTGAAGGTATTGATTATTCTAAAACCTTTGCACCAGTTGCAAAAATGGATTCTGTTAGGCTGGTACTTGCACTTGTTGCTTTCAAAAAGTGGCCAATTTTTCAAATGGATGTTAAAAGTGCTTTCTTACATGGTGACTTAAAATAGGAATTTTTCATGGAGCAACCTGTTAGATTTATTCAAAACTCCTCCATTATTTGTAGACTAAGAAAATATCTCAATGGTCTCAAACAAGCTAATAGAGCTTGGTATGAAAAAATGGACTCCTTCCTTCTTTTCTCAAGGTTTTCTCATTGTGAGTCTGATGCAACAGTCTACATTTAGAGGGATGAAGATCACATCACCATAATTATTCTCTATGTTGATGATCTACTACTCACTGGTAGTGTCATTTCTCACATCTAGACTATCAAAAACTCCCTTTATGTAAAATTTGATATGGCTAATCTAATTTTAGCTCATTATTTTCTTGGGTTTCAAATAACTCAAACAGATGTAGGAATTTCATTGTGTCAACAGAAATATACTCTAGATCTTCTTCAAAGGTTTAAGATGACTTATTGTAAGCCTTCTTCCACACCTTTTCAATTTGGAGTCACTCTAAGTACTTCCTGTAAATCCCCTCTATGTGATGCTACTCTCTACAAATAAATTTTAGAAATTCTATTATACCTCACTTATACTCACCCAGATATTTCATATGTTGTTGGCTTAATATCTAGATTTTCACATCAACCTCATTTCATCCATTGGCAAGCAACAAAAATAATCTTCTGCTACTTGCAAGGAACTACTCACTAAGGGCTATTAAATGAGGGAGGATCCATGGATATCATTAATTACACAGATTCTGATTGGGAAGTTTTAGTTGAAGACAAATGTTCCACTTTTGGTTATATTTTTTTTCTTGGTTCTTCACCTATTGCTTGGTCATACAAAAAACAAGCAGTAGCATTATCATCTACAAAAACAGAATATAGGGCAATAGTTTTTTCTAGTAAAGAAGCTCTTTGGTTTCATTAGATACTAAGCAAATTTAGTTTTTTTCATGACCAACCCATTACCCTTTGGTGTGAAAATCAGAGCACAATTCAGATTTCCCATAATCCAGTTGAGCATTAGCGCACCAAGCACATTGAGATTCACATGCACTTCATTCGACAGTATATTCAGTAAGGGGATCTAAACTTGGAGTGCTTGTAGCACCCTAAAATTGGCACGGTTAAAACCTTAGTAAAAATATAAAATATTAAAATTTGAATTTCAACCCCAAACTGCCCGTTAAACCGCCTTTTACCCGCTTTCCCCATTTTTCATGCCATTTTTAGGATTTGTTTTGACCGTTGGATGATATCGTCGCAGATTAGATGAAATCATCCCCGATCTGACGAATTCATCTGGAACAAAACGTCCAGACGATTTCGTCCCAAAACCAAATTTTCATAATTAGCTTATATTTCAATAGCCTCTCCAACTCGGGCAGAAGCGTGTCTGCGCAGTTGGAGATTTCCCTGTTGGAGATCTCCCAGATTGGGATGATCCCCAACCTCCCAAACCTCTTCCTAATCCTATATAAACTAGGATTTTTCTAGTTTATCTCCCCTTGCCTCCCTGCCTAATTCTTGCTGATTCTCCCTGAACCCCCAACCCCTTTGTTGACAGGATTTCATTGCAGAGTTAGCTCCTTGTTCCCTCGCATTATTGCTTGCATTTGGTATTTTTGCATTTTTTATTGCAGGAATTCTACTGTTTTTCAGTCGAAGCTAGCTTGGATCGTCGCAGATGATCTCGGATGATTGCGGACGATTTCGTACGATTGGAGGTGATCCTAACTGTAGTCCAGATTGAGGGCAGTCCGAGTTTAGAGTTTGCATTTTCTTAAGATTTTATGCATTTTTCATATCATATCTCTGCACTGTTTTAAGTTATTATGTTTTATGCATCTTGGAGTTCACCTCATTTAGCATAATCGCATGATAAAGTTAAAATCAATCATTAAACCTATTGCATTTCCTTATTTGTTATTAGAAACTATTATTTAGGCATGTTTGCTGTTATTTCTACCATTACCCCTTGCTTCTGCATTTGCATATTTGGTATTTTGCATCTGTTTCTGTGATTGCAGGTTTTTGATGAATTCGTCTGACGAATTCGTCAGATTTTAGATGATTCTATCTGATTTCAGATGACCTACTATGATTTGGGATGATCCCAAGAAATATCAAATGATTACGTACAAACTGAGACGATCTATATTGCTACAAGACTCAGAATCTCCATCAAACATCTGAAACCAGGTATGACACCTTCTAGTTAGCATATTCTCTATCATTTGCATCCATTTCTATTTTTTGTATTCATTTAAATCAGCATTGGCATATAGAATAGTTTAGATTCATATTGGCCAAACCTAGGAGTTGAATGATCAAGCATAAAAATGAACACATCAAACACACTATCAACCTAGGCATGGAAACTGCCATTCAAAAGTTTCCTGGTGAACCCACCATCCATCAAAAATTCACCCTTATACACCTCCCCCAAGAGGCGGGACCTTCAAAGGGCCTCTCAGTCCGAGGTATTGTCCCATCCTTTTCACATCCCCCTTCCGGGCGTGGATCCTATAGCCTGAAGGTAAGGGTGCAAAAAATTTGGAGCGATACATTTTGGTGAACCCGACGTGAAACAGAAACCTTTTGAAAACAAAAACTTTCTAAAAATATATATATAATATAAAAATAAAAAATAATAAAAACATAAATGCATTTAGACTTAAGAAAATTTGCATGTCATGTTTAGATGGTAGACTATAATAAAAGACGAGTTGTCACCATTAATGTTGAAAATCAATTAGCAGCTATAGAGATTACTTTTGTGCTTAGAGTACCTCAAACAAATAGGGTTCAACCTTTGTGGGATGAACTTAATAGGAGATTAGATCTCATTTCATCTAGAGCAACCGAACTTAGGAAAATCAAGAGGTTTGTCCTAGATAGAATCTTGGATCCCGATCAAGTGATTTTGTATCATGAACTTCAGAGAGCTTGCCATAGGTGGTTAGTAGATAAAAGAGCCCTTGTGTCTTCTGAGTTGTATACCTTTGAGGAATACCTTGAGAATGCAGCCATAGTACATCAATTTCTAGCTCGTATAGAGGACCAAGAAGCTGATCTTGCAGATAGAAAAATATGGAATAGAGTTCCCAGAGCTGTGTTATATCGAGAATATTGCCATGAGATTTATTTTTACAAAATAGAATCTGAAACAGATAATATCACCATAGCACACTTTGTTGACTTCTTGAAAAACAATTTCCAATTTGAAGAGGAGCACTTTATGACTCCTGATGAACTTGATCCTATCAATGATATCTATAAACTATTTATAGAAAACTAAGTTATTATTTTATTATTGTTATTTCTTGTATTTAGTGTGCTGTTTATTGTCTTTATAAACAAAAACAAAAACAAAAACAAAAAAAAAATCAAAACATTTTCTTTTAAGTATTATAGTAGGTATATAATTAAAATATATACCTCCCAAGATCTGTTGCAAATATATTAATATATATTTGCTAAAACCCAAATTTAGATACAATGACTAGACTCAGGAATGGAAAACAAATTGAAGTAGAAGAAGATTGGTTAGGAAAAACCACAAATAAACCAGATGCCCTTCTTGAAGACCCAATTCAGGAAGAAGTAACCTTAAACCAACAAGAAGAAGAATTTGTGGACGCAAATGAACAAAAAGAAAATGATAGAGAGGAAGGATCCTCATCTCCTAAAATAACTCCAGAAGGAGCTATTACTTTTGAGAACATGGACCATTTTTGGAAATTTCTTAATAATAATATTGGCACTCTTAATAGAGCAGTTCATATGGATAAAGATCAAATTAGTGATACTCAAGCAACCCTAGAAGACATATATCACACACGCACTAATCCTTTGTCCTTTGTTGATCAAGAGAGTGATCAAGTTGGACCGTCCAATTTGGACATGGCTGCTATAATCCAAAACATGCAACAACAACAAGTTACCCAACCACCTAGAGTGCCTGTTACCAAGCCAAGGGTTATCCCCACACAAAAGAAACCTTCATTCACTGCTCTATTTTGCCAAGCTATTGATCAATATACCTCAAATCAACAAAAGCCTAAAACAAAACCAAATACCAATTTCCAACAATCTGGGATACAACATAATGCTACAACAAATCTTCTTCATAATACTCTTCCTACCAACCATTTGCATAACAACAATATAGCATCTAATCCTTATGTCCCGCCTTCCTATGGTCACAAAACCCATACTCATGTACCATCAAACCAATATGGTGGACAAACTGGTAATTTGGAAGCCATGGTGAAATAGTTAGTCTCTCGCATGGACCAGATAGATCCCTACCGTCCCTCATACAATTATCGAGAGATGTGTAGTCAACCTCTAGATCCTATAGTTGTAGCACAACCATATCCCAAACACTTTCCTATGCCTGTCCTACCTATATATAAAGGAACTGAAGATCCCATAGAGCATCTTCGTATGTTTAGGATAGCATGTCATGACATATCACATGATGATTTGCTATTACTAAAAATGTTCCCAAAAAGCTTAGGGGGGATGGCATTGGAATGGTATTATCAACTACCTACTCATTCTTTGAGAAATTTTGAAGAGACCGCTGAGTCTTTTGTGCATCAATTTAGTGCCTATATCGAAAGGCATGTAACCATTAAATATTTGTACAACCTAAAACAAGACAAAGATGAGTGTTTTGCTGACTTCTTAGCTCGATGGAGACAGTTGATAGGAAAATTACACTTTGTGTTACCTTATCGAGAAATGTTGGATATTTTTATCAATAATTTACAAGAACAACTATCCTATGAATTATCAATTGCTACCTTGACCACATTCGATCAAGCTATAGACTTAGCTCGAAGGGTGGAAGATGCTCTCATTAGAATAGGTCAGCTCAAAAAGAAAGATGATGAGAAAACATCTAGAAATCAATATAAAAATAAACAAGTTGTGGGTGACGGAGTCACTGATAGCAAAAACATTGCTAATGTTAATACTGCAAAAACAACGAAGAAGTTTATATTGAAACCTCCTGATAAACCACCTCGAGAATTTACTAGGTTAAATCAACCTTTATCAACCATTCTCCCGCAATTACTAGCACGAGGTTTGATCCAATTACCGACTATCCGGGAACCTGATCCAACCATACCCGGATACAGAGCTGACTTACATTGTGATTTTCATAGAGGACCTGGACACGCTACCAACTCTTGTAAAATATTAAAACATAAAATACAAGATTTGATTGATAACAATGAGATGGAGGTGCAAGCCTTCCAACCTAAACAAAACGCTACTAATAACGCTCAAAAGAACATTCCCCAAAATCAGAATCAGAATGCCAATCAATCATTGGACATATTTCAACATCCTTTACCAAAACATGGTAAAGAGGTGGCCAATCAAATTGAGCATCACAATGTTCCTCCTCCTACCCGATATGTAGGGACTATTAGTGGACAATTACCTATTCATGATCCTCAAATATTTGACACAACTTTATCCATAGTTACGACTAGACCTCTACATAATATTCGGATACTTGATCTTAGTGACACTGAATATGAGACTGAAAGTGACATGGAAATCACCTCAAATCAATCGAATAGTTCTGAAGATGAATCAGACCCTATTCAACCTATCACCAGTTCTATGGTCCCAGAAGAACCATTTCCTCGAAGAGTCACTACTAGACCATCTTCTCACCAAATAGTTTCTAATGAACAAGCTATAAACGCTAGACCAAGACCTATTCATCACTTGCAAAATAACATTGTAGGAACCATCGGAGCCGTTACTAGACAACAGGCTCAAACCTCTCAATAGGATCAAACTCAAAACGATGGATCAGCCCCATTTGTTTTGAAAAATCCCAATAAAGGGAATTATGCGCCTAATGTTCAACCTAAACCTCCCTACAATATTAATGAACAATTATCCAATACTACAACTAGAATTTCCCTTTT
Source organism: Wollemia nobilis (assembly GCA_028583015.1). Taxonomy (NCBI): domain Eukaryota; kingdom Viridiplantae; phylum Streptophyta; class Pinopsida; order Araucariales; family Araucariaceae; genus Wollemia; species Wollemia nobilis. The sequence continues at coordinate 1,370,881 of JAQPPZ010002555.1, read as the reverse complement.
GGACTTGTTAAGATCTTCTCCTACCCATAGGGATGAATTAATGCTCACATTAAGCCAAATGATGGTACCACAAAATATTCAACCTCGAAGCCATGTCCAATACTATCATCACTCGAGAAGTCGATTGTATTGACTTTCGAGATAAAGATATCCCACAACATAGTTTACATAAGGATAACCCCTTATATATTACTGCCCTAATTGGAGATGTAGCCGTTAAACGAGTCTTGATTGATAATGGTTCATCTTTAAACATCTGCACTTTTGACTTCTACCAACGATTTGGGTTTAGAAGTGACGAAATGAAAAGAACCGATATGATTATAAAAGCCTTCAATGACGAGACACAAGAAACGTGTGGAGTCATTACTATACCCTTGCAAGTTGGTCCTAGAACCCTAGATACGACCGTGTTTATTGTACATTGCCCTGCATCGTACAATATACTTTTGGGTCGCCCTTGGATCAATGCGATGCGAGTAGTCCCCTCCACTTTACATCAGTGTGTTAAATTCGAATTTAAAAACCAGTTGGTTACCATTCATGGTGATCCTAGACCCTTTGATATGTGCGCTTTGGCAGAACCTGTTGGAGTTCAATTTTGCCCCGCCCTATCATCCACACATCCTAATTCTTATCATCCATCCAAACGTGTGAAACACACACCCATAACATCATCTACTCCTTCAACTACACCCATACATATAACTCGACCATCTTCTGAACAAACCACATTAGGACCTCGAAAAGATCCTAAACCTACAACCAATGCTTCCTGTTTTACTCCTATATCTTCCATACCTATAGACTCATCCATCAATATTCCTATGACATCTACATCCACTATAGGCATCCTTTCTACACCCGATGATGTAGGAAAGGTTCCTTCTACCTCTTATGCTCTTACTGATGAGCTCTTACCCGATTTATCTACAATTCTTATATCTGACGAAGCCAACACTGCCATGCAAACTTCCCTCCTTTTAAATAAACTCCCACCCTCTCCTCGTACCTTGGGTCTCCCACAACCTATGGGAAGTATCTACCAAGTCGGGAGTTGTGCTTTTATTTATAAAGGATATGATTGGGGAAGAATACCCAGAAACATTAAGACACATTGTGATGGATATGCTAGATGCTATTTTGCTAATGATTATCTTAAAGCTAAGCCCATAATGCTTAAATTGGGATATAAAGGGAAAGGTTTGGGACCTTTCCAAAATGGTATGAAAGAACCTTTTGAGGTAGAACCGTGGCCTACCCACTATGGTGTGGGCCTATTTTCTAGTAAAGGTCAGCCCTTTCCATTTGAGGATGATGACCATCTCGTATGTTATCAAGATTATCTAGATAAACAAGATTCTTTGTGCCTAAAGAATAATTCTTTTACCTGCAATATGCTATCCATAGCCTACCTTGAAATGATTGCCAAATCCGACGACGAGTTGGAGGGAGATATCTTTCATGATGTTTCCATTGAGGAATTGTTATATAATGAATTTTATTTTGATGGCTCTATACCGAGTATAGCCCAGCTTGAAGCTACGACTCCTCAAGACGAATTATCCAAGCTAACCTTGGAAGAATTACAAGAATTAGGTGTTTCATCCGCCCCACCTAATTTTGAGAGAGATTTACATATGGAAGTTGAAAATGTCATAAAAATTAACATTGGAACCGAACATAACCCTCACATAATCAATATTGGATCAGAATTAAGTCAAGAAAAACAAGATAAATACATTTCATTTCTTAAAGACTATGAAGATGTCTTTGCTTGGACATATGAAGACATGCCAGGTTTGGACCCTTCCGTAGTTATGCATCATCTAGTAGTCCATCCAGATGCTAAACCCGTTAAAAAAAAACTTGAAAAAATGCATCCTAAAGTGGCCTTACTAGTCAAAGGAGAACTAGAAAAATTGTTGAAAGTCATTTTTATACAAGCCATTGATTATGCCGAATGGATCTCAAATGTAGTTCCAGTAACCAAGAAAGAAGCCACTAAAGTTAGGGTTTGCACCGATTTCAGAGACATTAATGTTGCATGCCCTAAAGATGATTTTCCTCTTCCCAACATGGATCAGATCATTGAATTTACTGCTAGAAGTGGAATGATATCCTTAATGGATGGATTTTCTGGTTATAATCAGATCAGGATAGCTCCTGAAGATCAGGCCAAAACAACCTTTATTACCCCTTGGGGAACTTTTTGTTGGAAAGTGATGCCATTTGGCTTAAAGAATGTAGGTGCAACCTATCAACGAGCTATGACTTATATCTTTCATGATATGATGCATGATATCCTACATGATTATGTAGATGATATCATAGCTCGTTCCATCAAAGAAGATGATCATTTAAATGACTTAAGGAAAGTATTTGATCGGTTAAGGGAATATCTTATCCGACTAAATCCAGCTAAATGCATATTCGGAGTTAAGTCCGATAAATTATTAGGGGTTATAGTTTCTTTACGTGGCATTGAAATTGACCCTCTCAAGATCGCGGCTATCACAGATATGCCCGCACCCACCAATATATCAGAATTACAAAGTTTACAAGGTAAGCTTCAAGCTATTCGCCGCTTTATCGACAAGTTGGCAGACAAAACTGGACCCTTTCTTAAGCTTCTTAAGAAAGATGTCTCTTTTCATTGGGACGACGAATGCCAAGAAGCATTTGAACTCCTTAAGCAATATCTCCTCAAACCACTAGTGCTTTCCCCACCTAGATCTGATCGTCCTTTTATCTTGTACATTTTTGCTTCTGATTTTGCCTTAGGAGCTATGTTAGCTCAACTTGACGATGAGAAGAAAGAACGTGCTAATTATTACATTAGCAGAACCTTAATCAGTTATGAAACTCGCTATACCATATTAGATAAATTATGCCTAGCAGTCGTATTTTCTACATAAAAACTATGACATTATATGCTCAATAAGAAAATGTATGTTATTGCCAAATTCGACCCTTTGCGATATCTCATGAGTCGACCGTATTTATCTGGTCGCACAGCCAAGTGGGTTCTTGTGCTAAGCGAGTTTGAACTCACATTTATAGGACATAAGTCTGTTAAGGGTCAAATCATAGTAGATCAATTAGCTGTTGCACCCTTAGAATCTACTCATCCCCTCATCATTGAGTTTCCTGATGAATGCCTTAAACTAGAGGCAGACCATTCAGAGCAATGGTCCCTATACTTTGGCATAGCCCGATGCATGAGTGGGGCTGGATCGGGTATTATTTTAATATCTCCACAAAAACATCTTATACCTCTGTCCTTCAAATTAACATTTGCTTGCACCAATAACACTGCTGAATATGAAGCTCTTATCCTTGGATTACGAGCTTCCTTGGCATTGAAAATTAAAAATTTATTGGTTTTTGGTGACTCCCAACTTGTCATAAACCAAATCAATGATGTTTATCAGACCAGAGATGATAAATTACGCCCATATAAAGCATATGTTTTGCAGTTGTTATCCTTGTTTGATCAAGTTACTTTGGAAGCTATTCCTCGAACTAGCAATCGTGCGGTTGACGCTATGGCTATCGCTGCATCTCTTTTACCCTTGGAGTTAGACGATGAATATGCTACCATCATTATTCATCGACTCCAGGAACCCGCTTCAAACAAATCATGCTTAGAACCTTTGGATGTGTTTCTCATCAACGAAACAACTCCTGAACCATGGTATACTGATATATTTAATTTTTTGTAGAAAGGAACCTTCCCTGATGATTGTACTAGCAACCAACATAGGTTATTACGTAGACAAGCAAGTCGCTTTGTGATTATTGGTAATACCTTGTACATAAGATCTTTTGAAGGCATCTTACTGAGATGTTTGAATCTAGAAGAATCTAGATCAGCTTTGAATCAAGCCCACAATGGATCTTGTGGGGGACATTTTAGTGGTAGCGCCATTGCTAAGAAACTCCTTTGGATAGGATATTTTTGGCCTACCATGGAAAATGATGCACATAATTATGTGCGACATTGCGACAAGTGCCGAAACACGCTCGACCTTGTCCATGCACTCGCACAAGAACTGCAGGCTATTTCATCTCCTTGGCCCTTTTCAAAATGGGGCCTAGACATCATTGGAAAAATCAACCTTGTGTCATCCGATGGACACAAATTCATCATAACCGCCACTGAGTATTTCATGAAGTGGGTTGAAGCTATGCCATTAGCTTCTTGCACTGGAATGCAAGTTTCCAAGTTTATTTTTAATCAAATTATTTGTAGGTTTGGAATTCCTGCCAATCTCATTTTTGATAATGGAACTTGTTTCAAAAATAAATATGTCAAGAAATTATGTCAAAAATATAAAATTCAACATCGCTGGTCCACTCCCTATTATCCTCAGGGTAATGGTCAAGCAGAAGCATCTAATAAAACCTTAATCAAAATTCTCAAAAAATTGGTCAATAAAACCGGTCGAGATTGGCACATTCAGTTATATCCTGCTTTGTGGGCCTATCGAACTAGTGTTCGAACCCCCACTGGAACTTCACCTTTTGTCTTGGTTTATGGTGTTGAAGCCATTTTTCCCTTTGAATTAGAAGTTCCTTCTTTAGCTCTACTACTTCAAGATACTCGAAGTAGGGGATGAATATCGTGTTGGCAGATTTAGTCAGCTAGAACTTCTAGATGAAAAGCGCATCAATGCTTTGGAGCATCTTCGCGCCTACCAAAACAAGCTTAAGAGAGCATATCTTAAGAAAATTCATCCTCGATATTTTGAGATCGGTGACCTTGTCTTAAAAGAAAATAAAAAAAATACTAATGCAACTAAAAACCTTAAAGGTAAATTTGAGCCCAACTGGCTTGGACCATATGTCATCACTGCTAAATTTGGATCAGGAGCATACAAATTATCTACCTTGGATGGTAAAGAACTTAAAGAACCTATGAACATTATGCATCTTAAACGTTACTATGCATAAAAATTGGTCATTTCATCATTGTATATATTTGTTTTGCATATTATTTCCTTTTTAGTCTCTTATTTAAAAACATTTCAAAAAACAACTATCTTGTATTTCTTTCAATTCATAAACTTAAAATATAAAAACACCAAAAACATCCAAATCATCAAAATCTTCAAAACTATCTTTTATTTTTGTACCTCTCAATTTGTGAAGTATTGCAGTTATATTTTCAGTTATTTTGGATAAATTAGTATTTATTTGGAATCCCGCACTTTCACATTCACATGAATAAAAATCTTGATTTTATTTGGTATGATTATTCATCTCTCTTATATCAAAGTCCACAGTTGAATTAAATAAAGTTTTGAGCATAGAGAACTGATCTTGTTATTTACTTGAACCAAGTATATTTTCTCACATTAAAATGATTTCATTGCAAATTCGATATGATGCTACATAGTAGAAATGGTTTCTTGAGCGAAAAGTTTCCCTTGCTATCCTATCATGCACATGGTCTAGAATCTTTGAGAATTGACAAAAGGACAAGCTCACCCCTACCCAGAATAAAAATCCCTTGCTCTACAGCTAATCCGAGCAAGTATCCCTAGCATAGGAAGAAAAAGAAAAGTTCAAAAAAAAAAAAAAAGAGAAAAAAAAAAGGTTACTTTCTATCATCCCCACAATATTTCAGTATTTTCTCCAATATCAAGCACAAAATACAAAAATACAAAAAAAAAAAAAGAAAAGAAAAGAAGCAGCAAAAGAGAAACGCAAAAGCAAAATGCAATAAAATCCTTTCCCTACCCCTTGAAAAGAAAAGAAGGGTGAATGAGCTTGAATCCCTGGAATTCTCAATTATTCAAAAATTGTGAGGTAAGCCCCATAACAGGTGGTTTGTGCCCAACCCGCTTGGCCTTGGGTAATCCCTAGCGTGGCGATATGTCTGTCACATTAGCGACCTTCTTTTGTATAGACCTCTGTCAGCTTATGGATTAGCTAGCTCTTGATAACCTAACTTACATAGTAGTCTGGTATGGTTACATGCATATAAATCATGGTCAACGAACATTCATTTGGTCAAGGAAAATTACTTGTATCAAATTATCTTGCTCAAAATTGGTGAATGAACAATACAATCACACACACATTTGTATTTGAGAGATTTTGTATCATTATGATAAATCAAGATCGGTAATGAACTCACATTTGCACATGAGGATTCCTTATAAAATCTACATTTCTCTTTGAGATAATTTAAAATATTTCTGTAACTCTTTTCGGAATAATTTTATCCTTTTATTTTAGAATTTGTTGTTTGTATAAGAGCAATTATATACATCTTCTCACAAAATCTTAAAAATAATTTCCAACACAATTTTCATATTATTATTATTTTTCTATTTATCAAAGGTCAAAAATTCATCTTGCAATAAAACCAACATTCTATTTTTCTTTGGATTTCACGATGATGGTATAAGTCTATACCTATAATTCTATGCCTAGCGCAAACCATTGTTCTCATTTTATTTTCCATTTATTTTAAAACAAATTCATCAAAACATATGACTTGCATCATTATGTTACACAATTATGCTTTACAAACAAACGAACACTTATTCTATTTCATGTCATTATGTTAAAATTCCATTTTGCAACCATGGTATAAATTCTAAGGAATTGTTCAAAATTTTATCACACTTAGGAATTTATGCCTAGCAAAATCATATTTTCGTATCTCATGCATACTATTTTTATGAAAATCTGAAAACAAATCATCAAACCATCATTATCTCCATCATTACAACACAAAGTCTTAAGACAATCTCTTAAGCACTCTTTTACTTTTAACAATATTTCTATACTGGGATTAGCTTGACGACCGAGTGAGCGGTGACTCCATGAAATGGTCTATAACAACGACAATGTCCTTTGAAATTATTGTTAGAAGTCTCTTTTTATTTTTTATCAAATCACACCACCACAACCAATTGTTTACATCAGATTATTTCATTTAAAATCTTACAACATGACATCAAATTATAATATTTCAACATGACATAATTACATGAATCCTCAATCAAATAAGCAAACAATTCAAACATTAACGCATCATAAAACATATGAACAAGTCATATCATCAGAAACAAGATCATATATATATCAAAAAATTATATACATCATATCAAAACAGGATTGGTATGCCACAATCCATACCCTGGCATACTCAATCCTCTCAACAATCTCTACAAAATTTATAGTCCATAGACACCTAGCCTCGAGAAGCCCTCGAGCTCTCATCCTCATCTCCTCCCCCACCCTGACGTGGAGGAGGTGGTCCCATAGAGGTTCGGGTTGTATCTCGGGTCCTCGTCATCGATCGTGAGGATGTCCTCGATGATCCCATCATGACCGACTCTGCAATAGGGGCTGGCAGTGGTACCCTCTGGTTCTATGGAACCATGTGATAGTATAGCCCCTGGTAGAATGCGGTCTGAGCAATAGACCATGCCAGATCTCGAGTGCTCACTCCTCCACCTCGAGCTCTAAGCCATGTAGCCTCATCCTGTAATGTCTGCACCTGAGCCCGAAGGCAGGCAACCTCAGCTCGGAGAGCCATCGTCTCGCTACTCTCTCCCACCTCGACACCCTTGCCCTTATCAGGCAATGGTGGTCTCTCCCCCTGCTACGAAGGGAGCCTCTCCTCCCTCCGCCCTATCTCCCACGGCCTCTGTGGAGCCCATGCCATCCTCTAGCGTCTCTCCTATGGGGACCATCGTTGCTCTCTCCCCCTATGATCCTGCACTGCCTTAATAGTAACCTGCCACCACCTCCCCATCTGGTGCACCACAATGTGCACTGGACCCTATGCCCTCGTCATCCAAGGAGGGTGGATGCCTACGTACCAGGCATCATAGCCATCCGCAACCCTGGCATTGTCACCATCCATTGGTTGGATGGGGGCATCGTCCGCGTCTTGACTCCATAATATCTACATATCTGGAGCCCCGCTCAATGTAGTACTATCCCAAATAGTCTATGAGTACTCATAATCCTTGAGAGAAGGGATCCCCTACTATAGACCAAACTGTCAAAGTACTCGATCATAGCGGTGGAGCTCTACCTCTCCCCGCTCCATCCTCAGCCAACAAACTCGCCTGATGCGAGCCAGCTCCTGCCCATCCTCTGCCCACCCGGGGTGCTCTCGCCATGGCCTCCAGGTGATCTGGTCTGGGATGAGGTCATCTAGCAACCTCCGTGACATCGACAGATCTATCCGTCATGTGACCCCCTTTGTAACCACCAATAGAAAACCCGGGGCCTCTCCCGGTCAACCCCTATCAATGGGAGCCCTATCGGCCTCCGCACCGCAATGTGCTCCCAGCACCAAACCTACAGCAGTGATGTCAAAACCAAACATCGACCTCCCTTGTATACGACCCCATGCAGGATCCTATACAAGTGGCAAAGAACAAAGCTACCCCATGCAAATCTATACCCGTGGTCTCTCATGTCATAGACTATGTCTGAGAGCACCCACGGTAGTCTGCATCCGCTCTGGTGGCATAGCAGTAAGCCACCGACAACTCCTACCAAAACCTGTGTCAGCCTAGATGCCCCAGGCATCTATCGTAGCGACTCGATGTTCACTCCGCCCTTCTCCAGGGTGAAGCTCGGGTCTCCAGTGAGCCTCATCATTGCCTGGCCCTGATTGGCCACAGGCGTCATCAGTTGTCCCTGTATGGGGATCCTCATGATCCTCCATACGTCCTCTAGAGTGGGAGCCATCTCCCCTATCGGTAGCCAAAAATAGGATGACCCCGGATACCACCTCTCTGCTAGGGCTGTCAGTAGCCCCATGTCAGTTGGTACTTGTGGCATCTCTACCACATGTTGTAGACCGACCTGTCCAAGTCGGTCATGCTCTGCCTGGTCAAGCGCGGCTATGTCATCTCTTAGCCCATCGTACTTCCATTCCTGGCTCTTTAGTAATCCCTTCTGTAAAACAAACAATAAAACAACAAAATAATTAATAAACCAATCATTAACATCAAATTAAACAACTTAAAAATCAAGTTTAAAATGATATCGTCCACCATTGGATGATATCATCCCCAATTGGGCAAAATCGTCCTTTGTGAGGATGAAATCATCTCCGATTTCGCAACTTGGGAATCACCCCTTGTTGGACGAAATCGCCCCTAATTCATCGATTTTGCCGTCAGACAAAATCGACGATCTAGAGACGATTTCGATGAAATCGGGACGATTTTGTCCCAACGATGTCGATGGCCTAAAAACGGTCGTGATGCCCCAAACAATCAAATTTAAATCAAAAAAATTGCACAAAGTTAAATTAAACCTAATCTACTAGGATTAGATCCTTACCCGTAGCCCGCACCGGACCTCTATCGCTCTGTGCGCTGTCTCCACCATGTTTTTTCTCTACAGAGCTCTGGAACAGTAAAAGTGAATAGTACAAATGAATTAGGGTTTTTCCCTATTTTCTTTAATTTATTTAAAAATCAGCATTTTAATTTTTTTTGCTTTTTCGCATTTTTTCCTCAAACGTTCGATTTGAGTAAAAACACGAAGGGGCACCATAGTCAGCATTCGTACGATTCGACCAAGAATCGTCATCTAAAAAATTGAGTATATTTTTGCTTTCTCGTAAAACAGGAAAAATTCGTCTTTAATGCATTTTCTTCGAAAAATTCGCTAAAGAGGGGGCAAAATGTAGCACCCTAAAATTGGCACGGTTAAAACCTTAGTAAAAAGATAAAATATTAAAATTTGAATTTCAACCCCAAACCGCCTATTAAACCGCCTTTTATCAGCTTTTCCTCATTTTTTGCACCATTTTTAGGATTTTTTTGACCGTTGGATGATATCATCGTAGATTAGACGAAATCGTCCCCGATCTTACGAATTCATCTGGAAAAGAATGTCCAGACGATTTCGTCCCAAAACCGAATTTTCATAATTAGCTTCTGTTTCAATAGCCTCTCCAACTCGAGCAGAAGCGTGTCTGCGTAGTTGGAGATTTCCTTGTTGGAGATCTCCCAGATTGGGATGATCCCCAACCTCCCAAACCTCTTCCTAATCCTATATAAACTAGGATTTTTCTAGTTTATCTCCCTGCCTCCCTGCCTAATTCCTGCTGATTCTCCCTGAACCCCCAACCCCTTTGTTGATAGGATTTCATTGCATAGTTAGCTCCTTGTTCCCTCGCATTATTGCTTGCATTTGGTATTTTTTGCATTTTTTATTGCAGGAATTCTACTATTTTTTAGTCGAAGCTAACTTGGATCGTCGCAGATTGAGGGCAGTCCGAGTTTAGAGTTTGCATTTTCTTAAGCTTTTTTGCATTTTTCATATCATATCTCTGCACTGTTTTAAGTTATTATGTTTTATGCATCTTGGAGTTCACCTCATTTAGCATAATCGCATGATAAAGTTAAAATCAATCATTAAACCTATTGCATTTCCTTATTTGTTATTAGAAACTATTATTTAGGCATGTTTGTTGTTATTTCTACCATTACCCCTTGCTTCTACATTTGCATATTTGGTATTTTGTGCCTATTTATGTGATTGCAGGTTTTTGATGAATTCGTCTGACGAATTCGTCAGATTTCAGATGATTCTATCTGATTTCAGATGACCTACTATGATTTGGGATGATCCCAAGAAATATCAGATGATTACGTACAAACTGAGATGATCTAAACTGCTACAAGACTCAGAATCTCCATCAGACATCTGAAACTAGGTATGACACCTTCTAGTTAGCATATTCTCTGTTATTTGCATCCATTTCTATTTTTTGTATTCATTTAAATCAACATTGGCATATAGAATAGTTTAGATTCATATTGGCCAAACCTAGGAGTTGAATGATCAAGCATAAAAATGAACACATCAAACACACTATCAACCTAGGCGTGGAAACTGCCATTCAAAATTTTCCTGGTGAACCCACCATCCATCAAAAATTCACCCTTATACACCTCCCCCGAGAGGCGGGACCTTCAAAGGGCCTCTCAGTCTAAGGTATTGTCCCATCCTTTTCACATCCCCCTTCCGGGCGCGGATCCTATAGCCTGAAGGTAAGGGTGCAAAAAATTTGGAGCGATACATTTTGGTGAACCCGACGTGAAACAAAAACCTTTTGAAAACAAAAACTTTCTAAAAAAATAAAAAATAATAAATAATAAAAACATAAATGCATTTAGACTTAAGAAAATTTGCATGTCATGTTTAGATGGTAGACTATAATAAAAGACAAGCTGTCACCATTAATGTTGAAAATCAATTAGCAGCTATAGAGATTACTTATGTGCTTAGAGTACCTCAAATAAATATGGTTCAACCTTTGTGGAACGAACTTAATAGGAGATTAGATCTCATTTCATCTAGAGCAACCGAACTTAGGAAAATCAAGAGGTTTGTCCTAGATAGAATCCTGGATCCCGATCAAGTGATTTTGTATCATGAACTTCAGAGAGCTTGCCATAGGTGGTTAGCAGATAAAATTCAGTGCAGCCTCCGAGTAGATTCTAAGGGTGCAACAGCTAATTGATCTGCTATGATTTGACCCTTAAGAGACTTCTATCCTATAAATGTGAGTTCAAACTCGCTTAGCGCAAGAACCCACTTGGCTGTGCGACCAGATAAATACGTTTGACTCATGAGATATCACAAAGGGTCGAATTTGGTAATAACATACATTTTTTGACTGAGCATATAATGTCATAGTTTCTTTGTAGAAAATATGACTGCTAGGCATAATTTCTCTAATATGGTATAGTGAGTTTCATAACTAATTAAGGTTTTGCTAATGTAATAATTAGCACGTTCTTTCTTCTCATCATCAAGCTGAGCTAACATAGCTCCTAAGGCAGAATCAGAAGCAGAAATGTACAAGATAAAAGGACGATTAGATCTAGGTGGGAAAATCACTGGTGGTTTGAGGAGATATTGCTTAAGGAGTTCAAATGCTTCTTGGAATTCATCGTCCCAATGAAAAGAGACATATTTCTTAAGAAGATTAAGAAAGGGTTCGGTTTTGTCTGCCAACTTGTCGATAAAGTGGCGAATAGCTTGAATCTTACCTTGTAAACTTCGTAATTCTGATATATTGGTGGGTGCAGGTATATCTGTGATAGCCGTGATCTTGAGAGGGTCAATTTCAATGCCACGTAAAGAAACTATAACCCCTAATAATTTATCGGACTTAACTCTGAATATGCATTTAGCTAGATTTAGTCGGATAAGATATTCCTTTAATTGATCAAATATTTTCCTTAAGTCATTTAAATGATCATCTTATTTGATGGAACGAGCTATGATATCATCTACATAATCATGTAGGATATCATGCATCATATCGTGAAAGATATAAGTCATAGCTTGTTGATAGGTTGCACCTGCATTATTTAATCCAAATGGCATCACTTTCCAACAAAAGGTTCCCCAAGGGGTAATAAAGGCTATTTTGGCCTGATCTTTAGGAGCTATCCTAATCTGATTATAACCGAAAAATCCATCCATTAAGGATATCATTCCACGTCCAGCAGTAAATTCAATGATCTAATCCATGTTGGGAAGAGGAAAATTGTTTTTAGGGCATGCAACATTAATGTCTCTGAAATCGATGCAAACCCTAAATTTAGTGGCTTCTTTCTTGGTTACTGGAACTACATTTGAGATCCATTCGACATAATCAATGGCTTGTATAAAAATGACTGTCAATAGTTTTTCTAGTTCTCCTTTGACTAGTAAGGCCACTTTAGGATGAATTTTTTTGAGTTTATGTTTAATGGGTTTAGCATCTGGATGGACTACTAGATGATGCATAACTATAGAAGGGTCCAAACCTAGCATGTCTTCATATGTCCAAGAAAAGATATATTCATAGTCTTTAAGAAATGAAATATATTTATCTTGTTTTTCTTGACTTAATTCTGATCCAATATTGATTATGTGCGGGTTATGTTCGGTTCCAATGTTAATTTTTATGACGTTTTCAACTTCCATATGTAAATCTCTCTCAAAATTAGGTGGGGCGGATGAAACACCTAATTCTTGTAATTCTTCCAAGGTTAGCTTGGATAATTTGTCTTGAGGAGTCGTAGCTTCAAGCTGGGCTATATTTGGAATAGAGCCATCAAAATAAAATTCATTATATAACAATTCCTTAATGGAAACATCATGAAAGATATCACCCTCCAACTCATCGTCGGATTCGGCAATCATTTCAAGGTAGGCTATGGATAGCATATTGCAGGTAAAAGAATTATTCTTTAGGCACAAATAATCTTGTTTATCGAGATAATCTTGATAACATACGAGATGGTCATCATCCTCAAATGGAAAGGGTTGACCTTTACTAGAAAATAGGCCCACACCATAGTGGGCAGGCCACGGTTCTACCTCAAAATGTTCTTTCATAACATTTTGGAAAGGTCCCAAACCTTTCCATTTATATCCCAATTTAAGCATTATGGGCTTAGCTTTAAGACAATCATTAGAAAAATAGCATCTAGCATAACCATCACAATGTGTCTTAATGTTTCTGGGTATTCTTCCCCAATCATATCCTTTATAAATAAAAGCACAACTCCCGACTTGGTAGATACTTCCCATAGGTTGTGGGAGACCCAAGGTATGAGGAGAGGGTGGGAGTTTATTTAAAAGGAGGGAAGTTTGCATGGTAGTGTTGGCTTCCTCAGATATAAGAATTGTAGATAAATCAGGTAAGAGCTCATCAGTAAGAGCATAAGAGGTAGAAGGAACATTTACTACATCATCGGGTGTAGAAAGGATGCCTGTAGTGGGTGTAGATGTCATAGGAATATTGATGGATGAGTCTATAGGTATGGAAGATATAGGAGTAAAACAGGAAGCATTGGTTGTAGGTTTAGGATCTTTTCGAGGTCCTAATGGGGTTTTTTTTAAATATGGTCAAGTTATATGTATGGGTGTAGTTGAAGGAGTAGATGTTGTTATGGGTGTGTGTTTCACACGTTTGGACGGATGATAAGAATTAGGATGTGTGGACGACAGGGTAGGGTAAAATTGAACTCCAACAGGTTTTGCCAAAGCGCACATATCAAAGGGTTTAGGATCACCATGAATGGTAACTAACTGGTTTTTAAATTTGAATTTAACACATTGATGTAAAGTGGAGGGGACTGCTCGCATTGCATTGATCTAAGGGCGACCCAAAAGTATATTGTACGATGTAGGGCAATGTACAATAAACATGGTCGTATCTAGGGTTCTAGGACCAACTTACAAGGGTATAGTAATGACTCCACACATTTCTTGTGTCTCGTCATTGAAGGCTTTTATAATCATATCAGTCCTTTTCATTTCATCACTTCTAAACCTAAATCGTTGGTAGAAGTCAAAAGTGCAGATTTTTAAAGATGAATCATTATCAATCAAGATTCGTTTAACGACTACATCTCCAATTAGGGTAGTAATATATAAGGGGTTATCCTTATGTAAACTATGTTGCAGGATATCTTTATCTCGAAAGTCAATACAATCGACTTCTCGAGTGATGATAGTATTGGACATGGCTTCAGGTTGAATATTTTGTGGTACCATCATTTGGCTTAATGTGAGCATTAATTCATCCCTATGGGTAGGAGAAGATCTTAACAAGTCGAAAAGGGAAATTCTAGCTGTAGTATTGGATAATTGTTCATTAATATTGTAGGGAGGTTTAGGTTGAACATTAGGTGCATAATTCCCTTTATTGGGATTTTTCAAAACAAACGGGGTTGAACCATCCTTCTAAGTTTGATCCTATTGAGGGGTTTGAGCCTGTTGTCTGGTAACGGCTCCGATCGTTCCTACAATGTTATTTTGCAAGTGGTGAATAGGTCTTGGTCTAGCATTTATAGCTTGTTCATTAGAAACTATTTGGTGAGAAGATGGTCTAGTAGTGACTCTTCGAGGAAATGGTTCTTCTGGGACCATAGAACTGGTGATAGGTTGAATAGGGTCTGATTCATCTTTAGAACTATTCGATTGATTTGAGGTGATTTCCATGTCACTTTCATTCTCATATTTAGTGTCACTAAGATCAAGTATCCGAATATTATGTAGAGGTCTAGTCGTAACTATGGATAAAGTTGTGTCAAATATTTGAGGATCATGAACAGCTAATTGTCTGCTAATAGTCCCTACATAGCGGGTAGGAGGAGGAACATTGTGATGCTCAATTTGATTGGCCACCTCTTTACAATGTTTTGGTAAAGGATGTTGAAATATGTCCAATGTTGGCATTCTGATTTTGATTTTGGGGAATGTTATTTTGACCGTTATTAGCAGCATTTTGTTTAGGTTGGTAGGCTTGCACCTCCATCTCATTGTTATCAATCAAATCTTGTATTTTATGTTTTAATATTTTACAAGAGTTGGTAGCGTGTCCAGGTCCTCTATGAAAATCATAATGTAAATCAGCTCTGTATCCGGGTATGGTTGGATCAGGTTCCCGGATAGCTGGTAATTGGATCAAACCTCATGCTAGTAATTGCGGGAGAATGGTTGATAAAGGTTGATTTAACCTAGTAAATTCTCGAGGTGGTTTATCAGGAGGTTTCAATATAAAATTCTTCATTGTTTTCACAGTATTAACATTAGCAATGTTTCTGCTATAAGTGACTTTGTCACCCACAACTTGTTTATTTTTATATTGATTTTTGGATGTTTTCTCATCATCTTTCTTTTTGAGCTGACCTCTTCCAATGAGAACATCTTCCACCCTTTGAGCTAAGTCTATAGCTTGATTGAAGGTGGTCAAGGTAGCAGTTGATAATTCATATGATAGTTGTTCTTGTAAATTATTGATAAAAATATCCAACATTTCTCGATAAGGTAACACAAAGTGTAATTTTCCTATCAACTGTCTCCATAGAGCTAAGAAGTTAGAAAAACACTCATCTTTGTCTTGTTTTAGGTTGTACAAATATTTAATGGTTACATGCCTTTCGATATAGGCACTAAATTGATACACAAAAGACTCAACGTTCTCTTCAAAATTTCTCAAAGAATGAGTAGGTAGTTGATAATACCATTCCAATGCCATCCCCCCTAAGCTTTTTGGGAACATTTTTAGTAATAGCAAATCATCATGTGATATGTCATGACATGCTATCCTAAACATACAAAGATTCTCTATGGGATCTTCGGTTCCTTTATATATAGGTAGGATAGGCATAGGAAAGTGTTTGGGATATGGTTGTGCTACAACTGGAGGATCTAGAGGTTGACTACACATCTCTCGATAATTGTACGATGGATGTTAGGGATCTATCTGGTCCATGCAAGAGACTAACTATTTCACCATGGCTTCCAAATTACCTATTTGTCCACCATATTGGTTTGATGGTACATGAGTATGGGTTTTGTGATCGTAGGAAGGTGGGACATAAGGATTAGATGCTATATTGTTGTTATGCAAATGGTTGGTAGGAAGAGTATTATGAAGAAGATTTGTTGTAGCATTATGTTGTATCCCAGATTGTTGGAAATTGGTATTTGGTTTTGTTTTAGGATTTTGTTGATTTGAGGTATATTGATCAATAGCTTGGCAAAATAGAGTAGTGAATGAAGGTTTCTTTTGTGTGGGGATAACCCTTGGCTTGGTAACAGGCACTCTAGGTGGTTGGGTAACCTATTGTTGTTGCATGTTTTGGATTATAGCAGCCATGTCCAAATTGGACGGTCCAGCTTGATCACTCTCTTGATAAAAAAAGGACAAAGGATTAGTGCGTGTGTGATATATGTCTTCTAGGGTTGCTTTAGTATCACTAATTTTATCTTTATCCATATGAACTGCTCTATTAAGAGTGCCAATATTATTATTAAGAAATTTCCAAAAATGGTCCATGTTCTCAAAAGTAACAGCTCCTTATGGAGTTATTTTAGGAGATGAGGATCCTTCCTCTCTATCATTTTCTTTTTGTTCATTTGCGTCCACAAATTCTTCTTCTTGTTGGTTTAAGGTTACTTCTTCCTGAATTGGGTCTTCAAGAAGGGCATCTGGTTTATTTGTGGTTTTTCCTAACCAATATTCTTCTACTTCAATTTTTTTTCCATTCCTAAGTCTAGTCATTGTATCTAAATTTAGGTTTTAGCAAATATATATTAATATATTTTCAACAGATCTTGGGAGGTATATATTTTAATTATATACCTACTATAATTCTTAAAAGAAAATGTTTTGATTTTTTGTTTTGTTTTTGTTTTTGTTTTTGTTTATAAAGACAATAAACAACACACTAAATACAAGAAATAACAATAATAAAATAATAACTTAGTTTTCTATAAATAGTTTATAGATATCATTGATAAGATCAAGTTCATCATGAGTCATAAAGTGCTCCTCTTCAAATTGGAAATTTTTTTTCAAGAAGTCAACAAAGTGTGCTATGGTGATATTATCTGTTTCAGATTCTGTTTTGTAAAAATAAATCTCATGGCAATATTCTCGATATAACACAGCTCTGGGAACTCTATTCCATCTTTTTCTATCTGCAAGATTAGCTTCTTGGTCCTCTATACGAGCTAGAAATTGATGTACTATGGCTGCATTCTCAAGGTATTCCTCAAAGGTATACAACTCAGAAGACACAAGGGCTCTTTTATCTGCTAACCACCTATGGCAAGCTCTCTGAAGTTCATCATACAAAATCACTTGATCGGGATCCAAGATTCTATCTAGGACAAACCTCTTGATTTGCCTAAGTTCGGTTGCTCTAGATGAAATGAGATCTTATCTCCTATTAAGTTCATCCCACAAATGTTGAACCCTATTTGTTTGAGGTACTCTAAGCACAGAAGTAATCTCTATAGCTGCTAATTGATTTTCAACATTAATGGTGACAACTCGTCTTTTATTATAGTCTACCATCTAAACATGACATGCAAATTTTCTTAAGTCTAAATGCATTTATGTTTTTATTATTTATTATTTATTATTTTTTTAGAAAGTTTTTATTTTCAAAAGGTTTCTGTTTCACGTCGGGTTCACCAAAATGTATCGCTCCAAATTTTTTTCACCCTTACCTTCAAGCTATACGATCCGCGCTTGGAAGGGGGATGTGAAAAGGATGGGACAATACCTCGGACTGAAAGGCCCTTTGAAGGTCCCGCCTCTCAGGGGGGTGTATAAGGGTGAATTTTCGATGGATGGTGGGTTCACCAGGAAACTTTTGAATGGCAGTTTCCACGCCTAGGTTGATAGTGTGTTTGATGTTTTCATTTTTATGCTTGATCATTCAACTCCTAGGTTTGGCCAATATGAATCTAAACTATTCTATATGCCAATGTTGATTTAAATGAATACAAAAAATAGAAATGGATGCAAATGATAGAGAATATGTTAACTAGAAGGTGTCATACCTGATTTCGGATGTCTGATGGAGATTCTGAGTCTTGTAGTAGTTCAGATCGTCTTAGTTTGTACGTAATAGTCTGATATTTCTCGAGATCATCCCAAATCATAGTAGGTCATCTGAAATCAGATAGAATCATCTAAAATCTGATGAATTCGTCAGACGAATTTGTTAGAAACCTGCAATCACAAAAACAAATGCAAAATACCAAATATGCAAATGTAGAAGCAAGGGGTAATGGTAGAAATAACAATAAACATGCCTAAATAATAGTTTCTAATAACAAATAAGGAAATGCAATAGGTTTAATGATTGATTTTAACTTTATCATGTGATTATGCTAAATGAGGTGAACTCAAAGATGCATAAAACATAATAACTTAAAACAATGCAGAGATATGATGTGAAAAATGCAGAAAAACTTAAGAAAATACAAACTCTAAACTTGGACTGCCCTCAATCTGGACTACAGTCAGGATTGCTTCCAATCGTTCGCAATCGTCCGAGATCGTCTGCGACGATCCAAGCTAGCTTTGACTGAAAAACAGTAGAATTCCTATAATAAAAAATGCAAAAAATACCAAATGCAAGCAATAATGCGATAGAACAAGGAGCTAACTTTGCAATGAAATCCTGTCAACAAATGGGTTGGGGGTTCAGGGAGAATCAGCAAGAATTAGGCAGGGATGCAGGGAGATAAACTAGAAAAATCCTAGTTTATATAGGATTAGGAAGAGGTTTGGGAGGTTGGGGATCATCCCAATCTGGGAGATCTCCAACACGGAAATCTCCAACTATGCAGACATGCTTCTGCCCGAGTTGGAGAGGCTGTTGAAACATAAGCTAATTATGAAAATTCAGTTTTGGGACAAAATCGCCTAGACATTCTGTTCCAGATGAATTCATCAGATCGGGGACGATTTCGTCTAATCTGCGACGATATCATCCAACGATAAAAACAAATCCTAAAAATGGCACGAAAAATGGGGAAAGTGGGTAAAAGGCAATTTAATGGGCAGTTTGGGGTTGAAATTCAAATTTTAATATTTTATCTTTTTACTAAGGTTTTAACCGTGCCAATTTTAAGGTGCTACAAGTACATTCCCATAGAGAATCAAATTGTAGACATCTTCACCAAATCCTTTCCTTCTCTATGTTACATTCAGTTGTGAGAGAAACTTGGGGTTAGGTAGTTGCATTAGAAGGGTGTACGTAGGTTTTCACCTCTCTCTTCTTCTTATTGTTCTTTTTCTTCTTGGAAGATGGTTTTTTCCCATGTGATTTTTTCACCATCTCTCCTATATGTAAGTACATAGTACATGAGTACCTAATAAGGCCATATTATCGAGACCCATTTTTTTGGTCTTCAATAGAGGACAATCTTTGCCATCCAAAGACATACCTCTTCTTCTTCTTGAAAAATGGTTTTTTCCCATGTGGTTTTTTTACCATCTCTTCTATAATAATTCATTGTACATGAGTACCTCATCAGGACTTATTGCTAGGAATCATATCCTATTGTTATATTCACCCCTAGTATCACTTAAGTGGGGTGTTAGAATAAATATTTGTTCTCTTAAGTTCTACTAGGATAGTCTTACTTGAGTTACCACTCTTCCATGAGTCATGGGAACTTTCAATTTAGACTAGTTTAGATTTGTTGAGTTATTGTAATCCAACGGCTCACATTGATCAACTTTGCTATTTATACAAAGTTGATCCCATGGAATAATAAATTAGTTCTTAATATTTTAGTAATGCTTTGCATATCTAATCGATTGTCTTTCAATATAGTCCTACAGTAATCCTTACAACCCTAATGGGTTCTTGATTGAATTGTTTTAAGATTGGGATGACATAGGGGAAGATTGAACCAAGGTAGTGGAAGAATATCATGAAAATAAAAGCATATTACAAGCTATGAACAAAAATTTCCTTACTTTAATTCCTAAATTTGGAGAGGCTTCCAACCTTGGAGACTTTCATCTAATTGCACTTTGCAATGTAGTCTACATTACCAAACTGGTAGCTAAAAGGCTTAAGAAATTACTAGATAGTATTATCTCTTCAAAGTAAAGAGGATTTATGGAGGGCCAATAAATTCTAGATGGAGTAATCTTGGCACAAGAAGCAGTTCACACATTTGCATCAAAAAGGTCGAAGAGGTATGCTTATCAAATTAGACATGTCTAAGGCCTATGATAGAGTTCCTTGGAAATTTTTGGATTGAATTTTAGAGAACTTTAGTTTCTCTTATGGATGGAGAGAGTGGATCATGAGTCATGTCTCTTTGATCTCCTCAATCCTCATCAATGGTATTCCTTGGATTATCTTTCAAACCTCTAGGAGAATTCTACAAGGATATCCTATATCTTAATAAGTATCTATTATTCTTGCTAAATGATTGGGTAGATTTCTTCAATTGAATAGGTAATAAGGATTTATTTTAGGAGTGTAAGTGGAAGTGATGAATCTGATCCATTTACAATTTGTGGATGACCTAGGGTTGCTTGGGGAAGCCAATGTTAAGGAGGCAAGAGCTCTCAAAGCTTCCTTAAATACCTATCTAGAATCCATAGGCCAAGAAGTGAATGCGATCAAGTCCAAGGTAGTATTTTTTAATACCAAATTATGGATCCAAGATTATATTCTTAACATATTAGGTTTATCTCAGGGCTCCCTCCCATTGGACTACTTGGCGATTCCACTCCATTATTAGAATTTGACGATGGAAAAATGGAAAACACTAATCAAAAAAATTGGTGGGAAGGTAAATCATTTGACACATTATTGGATTTCTTTTTGAGGAAGAGTAATTCTTCTTCAATCAACGATTTAAACAATCCAATTTACAGCTTCTTTATCCTTGTAGTTCTAATTGGAATCCTGAGGGAACTAGAATAACTCATGCATAAATTCCTTTGGGATATTCCAAGGATGGGTAAGCGATGGGACCTAGTAAGCTAGGAAAAAAATTTCAGCCTAAAGCAAGTGGAGGATTACAAATTTGAAAAGCAACTTTGGATAACCAAGCTCTAGTAGGAAATATTTATTGCAGATAGATCTCTAATCAGGAAGTGTTGTTTAGTAAATTTATTACTAGTAATTCTTTGGGTAACATTCCCCATGAGGAAGTAGATCAAATTCCTATGAGTGGCCAAGGTTATGTTGTTTGGAAAGTGTTAAAATTAGGAGAAAAAGTGATAAAACAAAGGTTTTTTTGGAAAGTGAGTAGAGGGGATAAAGTGAATTTTTGAATTTATTCTTGGGACCAATACCCCCTTTAATTTCTAAATTTCTAGAGCTATAGCCCCTTCAATAGATCTTAGAAGCTAGAGGTTGTATCAAGACAACTTGTTATCGACATACAAGGTAAATTGAGACATTCTCTTATGTAACTAAAGTAATGGGAAGAGTGGCCAATATCGATCTCTCAGAATTTGTTTCCACTTTTAGAGGGGATATTAAAGCAAAACCACCTTAAAATAAAGGAGGAAGAAGATAACATAGTTTGAGATCATGGAAATTAGGCATCTATAGAGTGCATTATGGTTATAATGAATTGCTGCATCCCCTCCAGTGTGGTTGAATGTTCCATGGGATAGAGTATGGTTGGCAAAAGGCTAGATAAAAATCAATTTCTTTTCTTGGTAGGTTATGCATCGAAGTTTCCTTACTTATGATAAATTACAAAAGAGGGGTTTTCATTGCCTCTCCAAATGTATCATATGCAATACCCAAGAGAAATAGATTATTTGCTCTTCTAGTGTGATTTTTCCTTGAAGTTGTGGAGCCGATGGGTTGATCTCTTCAAATCCCATATCAACCAACGTTTAACACATACTAATATATGATAGGTCTATAAATATAGAAGGTTAAAAATAAATAAATTCAATTGGTTTGGTCTCTAGGTCCAATATTTATCTGGTGGTACATATGGCTGGAAAGATGCTAAAATTTTCAAAGAGGAATACACTTTGATAGAGCTAGTTTGGCAAAAAATGTTAAACAAAGTTACTAAAACAATAAAAGCTCATGTGGGAGAGTAGAAAAAACAACAAGGAGAGAATGTTTCTATGAGGTAAACTCATGGTGCTTGGCAACACCCACCCCTAGGATGGGAAAAAACCAACATGGATGGAGCAACCAAGAATAACCCAAGGGTAGCAGACATTGGTTTTCTCGGAAGAGACTACAAGTGGAAGGTTTTTCATTGGTAATTGGAAGTCCTAAGAGTAGTAAAAAATAATGAAGTAGATAATTTGATAATCAGAAATGGATCTCTCAATGCTTGGGAGAATGGAGTTTAGAAGATCATAGTGGAGTTTGAATCTCAAATTTTGGTGGGGTTGTTAGATGAGATTAGAAATTTCAAACTGAGTCCATGGAAAATAAATAACATGGTGAGTCAAATTAAATATATTTGGTAGTAGTTTTAGGATGTCATTATAGTTTATGTAGGCAAAGGGATGAATGCAACAACTAACATTTTAGATAAAAATGGAAGTGAGTATCTTGCTAGATACCAATTAAAATATGATAAAAATAGGGATACTATAGATTGGATGGAGGTGAACAAAAAAATATTATTATCAACCAACAATGATTTAGGAAATGGTGTGTGGGAGTAGAGTAGACATTTATGATGATTAGCATTTAGTTTGGCATCACATTGCTGCTTTTAGTGTTCTTAGTCCCAATTTGGGATAGCCCTCGAAGTCATGGAAAGAGAGAAGAAAATATAATTAATGAAAGTTGTAATCAAGATAGGATTTTTTTCTCTTTGGATCACACTAAGAAATTTGTGGTCCAAGGACATGTTAATGTCAGTTTTATTAGGATCGTGGGACTGGAAAAAAGTGGTAAGCCAATCATTGTAACTTTGAATTATCTTTTTAGTATAATTTTCACCATTTTCAAAAAAAGAGAGTTAAAAAATGGTGGGTTTAGAAAAGGGGAACACTTATTATTAAAGAATAAAACTAAGTATTAGTCTTGCAAGGGATACACTAGTAATAATTTCTTGAATTTTCATTCAGGAGACCCAAGTTTAAACTTGGTATGAGGGGCCAAGACCCTCAAAGACAACATAATGGTTAGGGCTTTGGTCTCTCTTTAAGGAGACCCATGTTCAAAGCATGACGTACCCATAACGGGATAGGTTGGTTTGTAGTGATCAAGTGTTGACTTAGTCTTATTGAACATGCTAGGGTTTATAATGACAATGTTCAGATTCGATTCAAAGTCTTAACTTGTATCAAGCAAAGGTATTATTAATTCCCTTATGTATTGAAAAAATTGAAAAAAATGATATATATATATATATATATATATATATATATATATATATATATATATATATATATATATATATATATATATATATATATATATATATATATATATATATATATATATTTTGAAAATTTAAGAATATTTGAAACTTAAATCAAGTCTAAGATCTCGCCATGATGTTAGTTATATACAAACACTCAATTAAAATGATAAGAAATATTTTAAATTTATATTAGATCTAAAATTTGATTTGTGATATTCTTTAGTAAAAATTTTATTGACATTTTTAGTTTAATAGTGTCATGCACTAGTTTTTTTTAAAACATATAAATTAAAATTAGTAAGTATTTTTCTTAATTTTGTTTCAGTTCAAGTTTATTGTTTTATTTAGATTTTGCCAAGATCATTATAAAAAATAACATTAATAAAAACATTAATTTTAAAATATCAAGTTGTTTCAATAACTATGTATAAAATTTTACAATTTAATAAATAATATAAGTAATTGGAAAATTAAGATATATTTTTGTTTTTAATTTTTTTATATATAAAAAAGTGACAATCAATTTAAAAATATGTGTCAAATTAAGAAAAGAAAACTTTTGTGAAACATTTATTAATATAAAATTTTACCTAGAAAAATTCGTTACTTGGATGAAAGGGCTCTACTAGGGTTTGATGAGGAAAATTTTCTCTACTAGGGTATTGGTCTACCACCATTTGCAAATTTGGTAGCTTTGGTATTGAATATTGTTATTGTCACTAGTTAGGTAGTTGATCTCCTTTTAATGGTCTCACCATCCACAAATGTAATGATTGTTATAGATAGTGGTCTTCATGGTGTCGAAGTGAACTCAAAATTTTGTTTCAAAAGTAGTGGATGAGGTAATGAGTCTTCTCTAGATGTACTCTCTTGATGTTATTTCTTCAGTTGTAAAATGGTATGAGAATCATGAAGAACATGGGCTTATACTGAGATGGGGGGTGAATAGTATAATACCAACTTTTACTTTTCTTTCCCATATAATATTATCCAATATTATCAATGGAAATATCAATAGCAGTAATCAAATCAATGCACAAATCATCACACACAAGAGAGACAAAAATTTAATGTGGTTCACCCAATGTGGGTTACTCCACGAAGAAAATATTTCTTCTAAATTTTCTCAACAAATCTCTTGGGAATCAATTCCTTATTACAATGTTTATGGACCTTTGTCCAAAGGAGTCACCAATCCCCTATGCTTTGATTTATGGATATCTCTCCATAGGATAACTTTTTCCCCTTTTTATCTAGTTCATAGAACTTGATCCAAGATAAATCTATCTCCTCAACTGGTTTGTGGATCTCTCTTCACAGAAGAACTCTATCTCCCTAACCGGTTCATGAATATCACTCCATATGAGAACTCTTTCTCATTTATCTGGTTTGTGGATCTCTCTCCACAAGAGAACTCTTTCTCCTTGCTTTGGTTTGTGGATCTCTATCCATAGGAGAACTCTTTCCCCTTGCTCTGGTTTATCTATCTCTTTCCACAGGAGATATATATCCCCTCTGCTATGGCTAGTGATCTTCTAGAAGACTTCTACCCCCACTTCGCTATCTTGTGGATCTCTCTCCATAGGAGACCTCTATCCCCACTAAAATGTCTAATGGATCTCTATACACTGAAGAATACTGCCCTCTTTACTCTGTTACCGCTAAATCCTACTCTCAAATCTATCTCAAATCTACATCAAAATCCATCACAAGTCTAGCATAATTCTACTCTAACTCTGCTCATAAATATGGTCTAACTCTACTCACAAATTTTTCTTAATTTTATCTCAACTCTATCCCAACATTTAACACAAATCTTGAACAATTCAGTAGTCAAAACTGCTCTCAATTATGTTTTAATTTTGTCTTAAGCCTTAATACAAAGCTTGATCAAATCAGTAGCTAGACCTGCTATCAAATCTACTCAAATATACCTTCAACTCTTCTCAAATACTTGCTCAAATCTACCCTCAAGCCTTCTCAAATACTTGCTCAAATATACCCTCAAGCCTTCTCAAATACTTTCTCAAATCTATCCTCAAACCTTTCTTAAAATACTTGTTCAAATCTACCTTAATGTTGCTCACTTAACCTACTCAAATATTTCAAAACCTTTCATAAAAACACAACTTAAATATCTTTCAAAATGATTTCTTCATACAAACAAATTCTACTTAGAATTCTTTTAACCTCTGGAACATATAAAGAATGATATGCTATATCAAAAACTCAATATGTTTCATACTCACAAAAATTGTACTCAATTAACCACTTTATATCTCTTGAAAAATCCCTTTCAAACCAAATCAAAGCATAAAAAAAATAGTTTATTCTTCTTGCAAATTTTCTCTCAAAGATCAATCACACCAATGCACAATTTCCCTCATAAAATTGATCTCAAACACCTTCACAATTGCTATCAATATCTCTCAAATCAATGTTCAAAATATTTTACAAAGATGCACTAACTTGTCTTCAACCCTAGCACAAGTAGTTCACAATATCTAGCTCAAATGTCTCAAACCCTTTCAACAATAGAAGCAAATATTGTTCTCAAATTCTATCCCAAATATTTCCAAAAAACTCAAAAATGAAGCACAAGATCCTCACTCAAATATTTCCAACAATGCTTATCAAACAGTCCTTTTCACTCCACCTTATGTTCCAAAACATTCACTTCAACAAAACACTTTAAACAATGGGTGATGTGCCCATATTTTTTAATTTGCTCTTATGGAGATATATCTTCAAAACCTTTCTCACAAATAACTAATTTTTCTAATGCCACTTCAAGAGTTAGATTGCAAGATACTTTCTTAAAACATCCACATGAATTTTCATCTTAATAGATAGGTCACCATACAAAATTTACAATAAATTATCAAACCACTATAACACATTATTGCTCCTATTCTTTCACACAAAATAATGCTCGACAAAACAAACCAGAAATTACACACATAAATTTCACATATACACCTTATACCTCCTACTTGACATCAATGCACTTCCAAAGAGATAATTAAATCATCACTTTATTTTATTCCCCAAGGCACTAGCAAAAACTACTTAATATTTTATCCAAAAGTCAAACCACATTCATAACCCTTTTATTTTAAAAAATAAAAGAAAAAACAATACCCCTTATATCTTCCTAGAAAAATGAGCATACCTTTAGAACCTTAGAATTTGCATAAAAGATTAATCCCTTTGTTGTCACCTATAGTCGTGATTCAAACCCGCACTACCTGTTGGCCTACACCCTAGCCATGGCTAGGCTACCGCATGGGCTAGCCATCCACATGAACACTCAAGGTACACACTTTGTTTTAACCTAATCTCTATTATGTGAAATAAAGAAAACTTTAAACAAAACCTTATCGCTTGCCTTCACCATGTCTCAAAAATGATATCTCTTTGTTGCCATGCCCTAGCACCATGGATACTACTATCTGGGCTAGTTTCCTGGACAAAATCAAATTTTGAAGCCCTTGATCCTTATACCTTACTCTTCCTCAAGTTTGAAAAAAAGACCTGTCATCTTCTCCCTCTCCATCGTGAATCGAACGAAGACTTTGGCACATGAATTTCTCAAACTTCGAATATCAATTAACCACCTTGGCATTGTAATATTTATATGACATATTTGGCATAGACCTTGACGTCGAAAAATGCGAATTTCAAACCCTTGGTGCTCAAATTTATTTTTAAATATATTTAAATCTTTAGATTTAAATATTATAATTATTTTCTTTGGGATTTTTCTTAGGATAAAAAATTTGCTACCATAGTAAAATAATTTATCCTTTTATTTTGCAAATATCACCATGGTAAATCAATTTGACCCTTTAATTTTTTCTTTTCCAATGCCATCATGGAGAAAACCTTTCCTTCTTCTTGCTGCCTCATGCCTTATGTGCCCTTTTGAAGAATATTCTCACTTTGACAAAAATCATAAACATTACCATAAAATTATGACATTAATCCTTTTGACATCAATGAAAAGACTATACTCAAAATTTCCAACAATCTCCCCCTTTGTCATTGATGTCAACCCTTTCCTAAAAATTCCTTGTTCCATACCATTTGATTCCAAATCTACTCCCCTTGAGAAACTGCTCCCCCTGACTGAATGCTCCCCCCCTTACTTAAATATATCCCCCTTTGAAATCAATGGCAAAGGGACTCCTTTTGGAGTAAATATAAGACTCTTAGCTCAACCCCCTCCCCACCTACTCTCCTTGAGGTGATTAATTTTGGGGTGGGAGTATCTCTACTCCCAACATACAATGCTCTTTTTATTTTTCAACCTTCTTTCTCAACATGCCTTTTTGATCCTTTTGAGTGTCCATGTTCTTGCTTGTCTCTAGAAGCTTTGGAAACTCTGTTCTACACCACTTGGCCTTATGCCCTAGATTATTGCACTTGTAACACTTAATGTTATAGTTATTAGAAGGTGCAAATATCTTGAAGTTCCTCCTGGTGAAGCCATACTCATTTTTGTCATGAACCTTGCAGTGGATTACTTTATTACCAAATCGATTACAAAAGTAGAAATACCCTTGAAAGGGATGTCCATATTTGAAGTTCCTCTTAGTAAAACCATACTCCTTTCCATGAGTCCTACAATGCATAGCCTTGTGACCAAACTGATTACATGAAAAACATCCTTTGAAGAAATCTTGTCTTGAGCCCATTGGTCTCTTAGTCCTTTCTTCTTTGTGATGATACATGTTCCTTATTTGTGCATTATTTCATTTCTTAGTGAAGCTTCTATACTTCAAATTATCCTTATAAGTCTCAATTTCTCCTTCACTCTCTTCCTTTAAAAATTCTTCCTCTTTTGAGCTTGAGCTTGACCCTTCTTGTTTTCCTTGTCCTTCTTCAAAACCAAGTCCTGTTTTGATAGATGAAGATCTTTGTGCATTGATAATCTTATCCAAAGTTTTTGAACTTTTCCCAAACTTGTGTAGCTTGTCCTTGGAATATTTTACTTCCATCCTTAGTGAAACTACCTCATGTTCTAATATTTCACATTGTAACTCTTTTGACTCTAACTTTTCACTCATGATCTCTTTAATTATTTTTTCCTTTTCAAATTTAACTTTCAAGTCATTGAGATATTGTATAAGTCTTGCTTTTATTTTCTCATCCTCTTGAACTTGATCCTTCAATCTTGAGTTCTGCTTTCTAACTCTTTTCAATTCTCTAAGAGCAGCAATAAGTTCCTCTTCTAGATTGATTATGGCTTCTTATTCTATTTTTTAATCTTCTTTTAGGTCTTCAAGAGCATCTTCATATTCTTATTCACTGCTACTAAACCCATTATTTGTACAATGATCTTCAATGTGACCAAAGTTACCACAAATAAAACATGAGTATTCTTGGTTCCTTAGCTTCTTTTCCAACATCTTCTTTAACTTTATATTTAATAGGAGTGTCCTCTTCTTTTTATACTGCCAAAAATAGAATATCTTCTTTTTCACTATCTGATGGTCTTTCATCACTATCACTTGAAGCCTTTATTACCTTATCAACATAGAAACTCTTCTTGTACCTTTGAAATAACTTATTTTCATGCTTACCTTGACCATACCTACTTTTCTTTTCAAACCTGGATTTTCCTCCTTCCTTTTTCTTATGATCATGTTTCTCTTCATTTCTACTGCTTCCATATTCTATAAAATTAGATGCATAGTGACCAAAATCACCACAATTAAAACATTTCACTATTTTCATATCTTTGTGCTTTCTTGAGTCCTTGTTTCTTCTACCATAGTTATATTCTTCATCACTGCTTGAATCACCACTTGATTCTAGTTTCTTATCTTTTGTCTTCTTTGATTCTTTGAAAGTTGCCTCTTTCTTAGATTTGGGATCCTTTACTATTCTCATATTATAAGCTTTGAGAATTCCATGTAACTCATCCATAGTCAACTGATCAATATCTCTCATCTCTTCTATAGCTAAAATGTTTTCAGCATACCTCATAGGAAGTGACCTTAAAAGTTTTTGAGCAACATTTGAATCTTCAATTTCAAATCAAAGTCCATGCATGGTATTAACAATCTCATATACATGAAGTAGGTATGTAGCAATATCTTCATCATCTTCTATATTAAAATATTCAAACCTTTTCTTGTGGTTTTGTAGTTTTTCCATCTTTACCTTTTAATTTCTTTCATAGGTTTTGTTTAATTTCTCCCATATCTCTTTTGCTGATTTGGAATACAAAACTTTCATAAATTTTGCTTCACGTAATCCACTCAAGATTCCATTTATAGCCTTGGCATTATTCACATGCAATAGCTTACCATATTTATATGTGGGAGGATTAGTTGTAGGTGTGAACCCATCCTCAACTGATTGCCATGTCTCATATCCTTGTGCCATCAAGTAAGTCTTCATTATTATGCTCCAAAAAGTATAATTGTTCCCATAGAAAAATGGTGTCTTATTTTATGAAGATCTATTCTAAGATGCCATTTGTGTTCCTGTAATATCTTCCTTCAAGTTGTTAGACTCTTCCTAAGGAACCCGCTTTGATACCAATTAAATAACACAGGCTTATACTAAGAGGGGGGTGAACAGTATAATATCAAATTTTACTTTTCTTTCCCAAATATTATTATCCAATATTATCAATGGCAATATCAATAGCAGTATTCAATGTAGGCAACAAATCCACCTCCTAGAAGAAAACATGATAAAAAAGGATTTGCTCAGCTTTGACAGTTTACCAAGTTTTGTAAACCATATAGGTAGGGGAAAATGTACATCCAAGGAACCAAACTATAAAACTAGATTGAAAAACCATACAAGGTAATGGCAAATCGTACAAGGCACACCAAAATTCATCCAAATGCATGGGAAATGTAATTTCATGGTAAAATGGCGCATAGATTTGCTAACTAAGGTCTTAGACTTTGTAAAAGGCTAATTTAATGAATTCAATTATGCATGGGTAGTTGTAAATAACTAATTGCCTCAAGAACCACTTGGAATGGCTTGGGCAATGTTATATAAGGCCCCATTTTCAATTTTAGAGGTCTGGCTACCTGTGTAATGAAACTGGTTATATTGTGATACATACATTGATTTTTTTGAGTTATTAAAGGTATAGAGATAGATTATCCACACTGTAATTGAATCCATGAAATATCAATGAGAATAATGATGTTTGTGGACTACTGTGTATTATCCTAGTATTGATGAATGGTGATTTCTGGATGAATCTTGTTGCGTTTGTTTTCTATTTAATGTTATAGGTTATTTTTATTCATTGTTGCAACCCTGAGGAATGATCTAGAAGCATGGAAGCATCAAGGAATATGTATTAAACCTTATTGTATGATTT
The DNA here is from genome assembly GCA_028583015.1 of Wollemia nobilis. Lineage (NCBI taxonomy): Eukaryota > Viridiplantae > Streptophyta > Pinopsida > Araucariales > Araucariaceae > Wollemia > Wollemia nobilis. The sequence continues at coordinate 1,339,833 of JAQPPZ010002555.1, read as the reverse complement.
TTAGAGGTAATAATTTGCATGGAATCTCTCAACAGCTCGGTCAAGATGGTTTCCATGTTGTGGAGAATGGATTGATTGGCATATCAAAAACTTACAAAACCTTCAAGAGAGAGATTTGAGGAATCAGAGCATCTAAAATAGCATCATATTGTACCTTGGGTTCGTACAAATCATACAAGGTAAACTTACCCAATTTGGTAAAACAGATGATTGAGATAAACTTACCCGATTTGGCAGTTTTGGAAAATTGACTTGAGTGATTACAAAACTATGTACGATAGCCTTGAAAACTGAATCTATCAATTTTTTTGAGTGTGAAATCATATAATATGATACTTTACAATTTTATATCATACAATGTATGCATTTGATGTCCATACAAGTTGATCATTGGCCATAAAAGGGTAGTTTAGGGGATATTACAGTTGTATGATTTAGGGACTAGGTTAGGCTTAGTATATTGATCATCCTCAGCCCTAGAATATACCTCCTCAATGGGGATAATCCATACCTATGCTACATTTGGTACCATTGCCTTATAAAATCTGGCATTTTTGTTAAAACGGGTCAAATTGACAAAGTGTGAATACTACAAAGCTGGAGGTGAATAACGAACACTAGTGCATGGAGTCATGGGAGATGGGAACCAAGATAAAATATTCCAATAAGAAGGAGCACAAGTATTTCTCGAAGAGAAAACATAAGTAACTCAAACCATAGTACTCAAGAATCAGAGATAGAGCAAGTCTGGAAATCCGAAGGAGACTTTTGAGGTATTGTTGATAGAGACAAAAGATGAAGAAATAGAATCGCCAAGCGTAGAGGCAAGGGTTGACAAAGGAAAAGTGCAAGAGGATGGATAGTGTATGGTGACACCTAAGAAAATGATAGAAGGGTTGCAATAGAGTGCGGAGGATGGGAGTTAGGCACCAGAGCAACAACACGTGAGGCCTTAGGAGGAAAGACCAAGACCATCTCTCTCACATCAGTGAAGGAGATCGTGAAGTGAAGATGCATGAGAGTTTTGTCACCAAGTGGTAGGATAGAACATGATACCTCGAATTAAAACTTCTAATGACAACGGGAGTAAGACACCCCCAAATAGAAATCATGTAGAGATTCCATGAGATACCTCAAGTGATAGTGATGACTCCTAAGATGGCTAACAAGGCATCCAAATAGAGATGTCCACCATTTTTAGGTGATGGTAAGGAAGATCACACATGGCATATAGGGAGTTGCATAGCCATTTAGAGAGAAAATGGTATAGATAGACCAAAGGATTGGGTAATTTTATTTACTGATACTTCAAGAGGATTGATAATTAATTAGTATTTGAGGAGATAAAATACCATAGATTTTTAGACTTAGAATTAGATAAAGGAGAAGTTCATTGAATAATTTTGACCTTTGAAGGATGATGGAGACATTGTTACGAAAATTTGCGTGACAAAGCAAAAATCTGATGAGGATGTGAAATCCTATAACTGTAGACTCAAGCAAATAGTCAATAAGATACAGATGCCTTTGGTAGATATTATAGTAAAATGATGGTTCGTAGATGGATTACTTCCAAAGTATAAGAAAAATATGAAGGTAGTACCATCAAAAACATATGAAGAAGTGCTAAAGCACGGAATTAATTTTGATAGTGAATTAAAACAAATGTATATGAGAATTCTCTCTCATCCCAAGTCGAATGATTTGGATAGTGGAGAAGATGATACTATACAAAGGATAGTAGCATCATTTTGTAAGGAGTTTGATAAGCTGATAAAATAACAAAAGATCAAACCTGACAAAAATAACATGTGGTGTATAGAATGCAAAATGGAAGGACATACAAATGTGAAGTATCCAAGGAACGACTATTGCCATATTTGTAATGTGATGGGGCATGAGGTAATGCTATTTCTGTATAATGCAAGAATATGTCCACAAGTATTTTCAATCCAAGAGCAGGAAGAGAAACCAAAGGCCCAAGAAAGTGGGCAACAAGCAACGAGTGGTGGTTATAGAAATAACAAACAAGGTGGAATATTAAACTAAGGCAATCGACAAGGAGGGAAAAGTCATTTGCAGTATGATTCAAAAGGAAGGCTGATCATACAGTGTCACAATTTCTAGGAATGGGGGTGTTAGGATCCTCAATCCTAGCATTATTAGTTAGTATTAGTTAGTATTATTAATCATTTAATTATTATATTATTAACTTATAAAGTGAACCATCACAACCCTTCATAACGTGAACCATCACGTCTCTTCACCAACGTAGCTTTAGGGTAGATATATATATTAGGTTGTCCATCCCTATCAAATCATGCAGGAAGAAGAATAATAAGCATAGATTCTAATGAGGGAGCCCCCTATAGTGGCAAAGCGATTACAAGGGAGCCCCCTTTGAGTGGCCTGCGATTACATTTACATTAATTTATTAATAATTTATAGTAAGACCTTGGGGTCTTACCAGGGGGCATTTTGAAAAAAAATGTTCTTCACCTCAAAGGCAAGAAACATCGCAAACAGACACTACACACGTGTAGATGGTATGGTCTAGTAAACTACAAAGAAGAGAATTACCCAAACAAGTGAGTTCAATAACCCGTAGAATTTTAATTATCTAGACATCGAATTTCCTCAAGTTAAGTAGGAAATCCAAGAAGTTTGAGCCATGATGTGGAATCAGGCTAAGAAGGATAAGTATCCAGAGCTAGAAAAGGAAAAGCAACACTAGAAAGTAGAAAAGAAAATATTGTAAGAGGAAGCTGAAAAGACTAAGTGAGTAGAGTCGATAGCTATTAAGGAACTAAGAAAACCATTAGATCAAGAAATATTTGTGCAAAATTTGGCAGCATAGGTTTTGGATACCATAGTGGAAATTAAAGTATCAAGCCTGTTGGGAGCTATTCCAACATTGTTAAAATCAATGGTGGAAGAAATTCAACCGTAGAAGGCGATGCAAGTGCAGAGTCAATCGATTTAGGAGAAGGAGCAAACAGATCAAATTATGGATCCAACTATATTAATTATTAATGTGGAAAAGAAACCCGCCTGCATTAGTTCATATGGAGATCCTAGGGCATAAATTGACACAAGTTATTATGGATGGAGGATCGAATGTCAATGTACTACCTAAAAGAACTTGGCTAGGACTAGGCACTCCATCTCTATGGGCACCAAAATTTTGATTATATGTCACTGAGTAGAATGGCATCGATACAAAGGGAGTCTTGACCGCACAAAAAGTAGTGATCGTTGAATAAGAGTTTGTCAAATATTTCATTGTGATTACAATAAAAAACCCTGCATACGATGCCCTCTTGGGGAGAGGCTAGCTAGGAGTAGCCAAGGTTAATCACAACTGGGGAAAGAATCAAATCACTTTCAAGAAAGGACAACATAAATATATGATTAATCTCACTAATCAAAAAGTTAGTAAGGATGTATCTACGACAAATGAATTAGAAAATTCCTTAGGGGATGAAGGGCATGAACTTGATGAAGAAGAAATGTTGTACCTAGAAGAATATAGCGAAGACGAAGCTCAATATGATAGCGAACTTATTTATTGGAAAATGGAGGAGTACGAAATGTTTTAACCCAACTGCCTCTGTATTGAGTTAGAGGATATCAAGGAAAAACAAGACAAACCAAAAGTTATCCAAGAACCTAAGAAGGCAGCGGGAGAGAAATGGAAATTTTCAAAAAGATTTGTAGAGTATACAGTAGGAGATGCGAATATTGATACAAGTCCAGCACACCCCGAGAATGTAGAGAAAGCTACGAGTGAACCAAAAATATCAAATATGAAGGACCTCGAATAGTGGACATCAATCTAGGAACAGAGGAGGAACCTAGGATGATTCATTGCAATGATGATTGGAATCTTGTTTTGAAGACGACAACTTTTAAGATATTCTTGGAATATAAGGATGTCTTTGCCTAGACATATAAGGACCTAAAAGAAGTACCACCAGAATTGTGTTTCCACAAGATTACACTAATTCCTGGAGCGCAACCGATAAGAAGGAGACCATATAGAATGAACCCAAAGTATGTTGCATTAGTGAATGCGGAGTTATAAAATATGCTCGAAGAAGGAATTATCTTCAAGGTGACAAATAGTGAATGGGTCTCACCTATCGTGATTGATCGACAATAATAGAATATGCATGGACTTTAGGAGTCTAAACATTGTAACTATTAAGGATCCCTTCTCTATTCCCTTCATAGATTTTATCTTGGAAGAAGTTGCAGGACATGAGATCTATTAATTTTTGGATGGGTTCTCAAGATACAATCAAATCAGTATAGCTGAGGAGGATAAGCTAAAGACCACATTTATTATGGAGAATGGAATTTATGCATACAATCAAATTTTATTCAGGCTCCATAATGCCCCAGCTACATTTTAGCATATCATACTGTATATATTCGATCAGCTAGCAATAGGGAACTTTAAAGAATTTCTGGATGATTGGTCCATTTATGGGAAGATCAAGAAGCATCTTCTTGCCCTCAGTGAATGTATGAGTAGGTGCAAAAATGCACAGATATCATTAAACCCATGGAATTTTTTTTTGATGGTGCCATATGGAAAATTTTTAGGACCCATTATGTGCAATGAAGGATTGAAGATAGACCCTGATAAGATTCGTGTGATATTACACATGGAAGAACCATTTGTTGTGAGTTCACTTAAAACCTTCCTTGGTTTGATAGGATAATACCGAAGGTTTATCAGGAACTATGGACATGTATCCTATCCATTAGATTCTTTGACAAAAAAGAATATTCCTTTTATATGGACAAAGGAGCACCAAGGAGCCTTTGAGGAGCTAAAGGTGAAGCTGGTGAGTAGTCTAATTTTTGTGTTCCCTAATTGGGTAAAGGAATTCCATGTCCATATTGATACTTCAAATTTTGCAATTAGATGCACTTTAGCACAAGAAGGGTAGTTTAGGCTAGACCATCCTCTTTTCTTTGCTAGTTACCTTTTGTCAAGGCCAGAGAGAAACTATAGTACAACAAAAATAGAAGCTTTAGGAATGGTATATGCAATTTAAAATTTTAGGTATTACCTATTGGTGAATCCCTTTGCCTTCTATGTCAATCACCAAACCCTATTGTACCTGATAAACAAGTTGGTGATCCAAGGATGAGTCATCAGGTGGCTCATCACCCTTCAGGAGTTCATATTTTGAGTAGTGGTGATACCTGGTAAGAAGCATGTGATTGTAGACTAGTTGTCTATGTTAATATGATTTCCTGATGAATTTCTATATGTATAATTATTTGCCATCAATTTTGTTTCGTCATGGTACAAGTTGGTTGGCCAATATCTATCCATAGGAGAGTTGCCACAAGATATGACGACAACTAAGAAGAAGAAAGTAATAATAAAGTCAGCACCCTTCCAGATAATAGTAGGATTACTGTATAAAATGGGAAGTGATGGTATCTTACGAAGATGTGTGATGGACGAAGAAGTCAAAGTGGCATTGAAAGAATCTCATGCAGGCTTAGCAGTTGGACATATGGGACCATATGTGACTTCAAGAAAAGTTTTTCTAGCAAGGATATGGTGGCCCACATTGTATAATGATGCAAAGGAGCATGTGAAAGCATGTGAAACTTGCCAAAGAGCGGGGAAGCCATTAAAGAGGGACTTTATGCCCTTACACCCATCGCAACCACAAGATTTATTTGAATGATGGGGATTGGACTTCATAGCACCATTGAAGACATATAAAAGATGTAAGTGTAGATACATCATAGTAGCAACAGAATACCTAAAAAAATGGGTGTAAGCAAGAGCATTACCGAATAACTCAGTAAAAAGCACAACGAGATTCTTGTATGAACACGTAATCACAAGGTTTGGTATTCTGCTATAAATAACAAGTTATCGAGGATGAAACTTTGTTAATGATATTATCAAGACACTGAAAATAGAGTTCAATATTTTACACTCATTTTCTAGTTCGTACTACCCTAGAGCGAATGGGCAAGCATAAGCAACAAATAAAGTCTTAGTATCTACTTTGTATAAAACCTGTGGAATAGAGTGAGCATATTGGGAGGAAAGGTTACCATCCATGTTATGGGTATACATAACAACTTTTAAACCCACAATGGAACATACACCTTTCCAATTAATGTATGGACAAGAAGCAGTGGTTCTAGTTGAATTCTTGATACCAAGTTTGAGAGTCGTGGTAGAGCATCGCTTGGGGAATCAAGAAAGTTTAGAAGAGTGAATGATGGCACTAGCCAAGTTAGATAAAATAATATTCATGGCATAATGGGCGATTGAGATAGCTCAAAAAAGATATAAGCTGTGGCATGGCAAAAATTTGAGGAAGTTAGAACTTAGTTTGGGTGACTTGGTTCAAAAGTTTAATGAAAAGCAAGAAATCAAGCTAGGTAAGCTAAAGATGTTATGGCTTGGTCCTTATAAAGTAATGGAAGTAATGAATAATAGAGTAGTCAAGCTACAAAATTTGAATGGGACGGAAGTGGCTAATACTGTAAATGGCTCAAATCTGAAGCCTTACAAGGTACAATGTTTATTCATTGCTTCAGAATAAATTGAATGACAAAGACAAGCGGAAGCTCAAGATGAAGCTCACAGTGAGCCAGGTCCATCACAAGAGGAACCTGACATAAGACTCATAAAATTATTTGTAGAAGGGGAGGAACCAAGACCAACCATAGAATAGTAAGATTTGGTACCCCAACATGGAGAGAAGAAGACTACGAATATGTCAGATTTGTTGATGGGATTGAGCGAATTGAAGAAGAAGACAAAGAATGGATTCCTCCAAATTAAAGAGAACATCAAGAGATAGTACTGTTACCCAAAAATAAAGGAATATAGGAAGAAGAAACCCCAATAAATAGGAATAGGATGTATCCTTAGGTTGAATGAAGAGAACTACCCCAACAAATGGAAGGACTAAGAAGTATACGACTAACAGTACGATATGAATATAGAGTGGACACATTTGAAATGGAAGTTTCAAAGGAATACAGGAACAAGACCATTGATCAATAACTGGTTAGACTCACTCCATTGGCTTAGATATGGCTATTGCAGTAGAGAATGTGGTTACTAACTCAACAATTATAAGAAGAGTACCAAACGTTGAGAGGTCATAATGTAATGTTGAGAGAAAAAATTATCCAGGAACTGGATGGCTCAATCAGGAGGTTGGAGGAACAAATAGTAGCTAGGCTACAAGAACTTGAAAGGGAACCTGAGGAGGTTGAGGAATTAACTCTACAAAATGATGGAGGAAATGGTGACACAAGCGCAAGCTCATAGGTACCACCAAGTGACCCACCTATGACAAATGAAGATGCGGAGATGTTGTGGCGAGATATCGAATAAGCAACCATATCACCTAAATCACAAGGCAATGTATGACTAGAATTGAGTGACTCTAGTAATGAAGGAATACCTTGGCTAGTAATGGAACCAAGTACAAAAAATAGTGATGAAGATGATTGGCCACAAAACCCTCAAAATCCTTGAGGTAAATGTGATCCTCCAACAAGTACAAAAAAATAGCGACAAATAGGGAGATCACAGGGACATCAAACCAACCTTGAATCATAATATTATATAATAGCCTATCGACAGTTGAGAAGACAAAGGAGATAAGTACGAAGATTGGAGAGAATGATGAACTTGCCAACAGATTGGGTAAAACAGAGAGAAGAGAATAAGAATCATTCAAGTTCTGAGACAGACTTTTTTGATGCACATAGATAAGTTTTTGCAACATCATCCCCATAAAGAAACTTCGAGGAAAGAATATGGAGATGTCATCTAGCATGTGCGAATCGAAGAATAAAAGCACTGCAACAACTATCACCAAGTACAAGAAGAAGTAGAATTCCACTAGCCAACATTGATTTGGTATAAATAACTCCTGATACCCGAACAAGAGGAGGAAGAAATAGAGAAATAACCTTAAGACTTAAGCCTGGAAGGGGGGGAGGTATTCAACTACAAAATGAACAAAGAAGAGATGATGTTAAAATCATAGGAGGAAGAGGGAAAGGAATATTCTGACCCCCTAGTCCTGTATGGATAGAAGATACACCTTTGGCTTGTATGAACTAGACAAGGAATCTACGAGGATTATCAAGAATGAGGGGAATATTACCAAATCCTGCAATACGATGAACATGGGGACAACCAAACTTAATACGACAAGGACCTCAACAAGTTATGGGTGGTAGAGGCTTACTCTAGGAAAGGGAGGAATCACCATTAGCACAAAGAAACTCTCTATCAAGAGGAATAGGATGGGGGAGATACTCACATGGCAGAGGCCTTGCCAGTAGAGAAAGAATACATTTTGTAGATGAAAGAAACCAGGGACAACTGAGGATCCGATCACCAATTCTAGAGTCAAAATTGATTAAACAGGATAGGTATAGAAGTCGCTCGAATGATAGTAGGGTAGTAAGGACACCGCTACCAAAGGACTAATCACCTATATAGCAAGGGGGAAGGACACTAGGTGAGGATACAACAGCTTGCAATTGTACAATTCCAAATTGCACACATGGAGGATGAAGGCCAGGAAACTTGGTAACATCACAAGTGGAGATGAATCGACTCAGGGAATAAATAGCAATAGGTGACACAACTACTCAAAACATTATATTTGAACCTCCAAGATAAGAATTTTATGGGATTGTACAAGTGAATTTCATTGTACGATTACCAAGACGGTAAGTGTAAATAGATTAGGATTGGAAAAAAAAAGGAAAAAGAAGAAAAATAAAAAGAAAATAAAAATCAAGTGCCTTAATTGTGAAAATCCCTCGAGATGCAATTAATAAGGAAGTGGTTGAAAACCGTAAATTACGGCCTCTTCAAAGAGAGGAAATTTGAAAATTTCTCTAAGTATAAAGATCGTACAAGTAAAATTTGAGGATGAAATCGTAAAAATTATGAGTTTGTACAAAAAATATCGACATAAATGCATGGAAAAGCATACAAGATGACATGTTGTAAGATTTTCAACTACCCATTTATTGCGGCATGCACGGAAAAAGCCAATGGTTGGAGGAAAAAGCAAGGAAAAAAAGATGAATTTTTTTAAATTATGTTGAGTTGTTAGTCATCCATGCAATATGGAGAGAAAATGTGCAAAGTGGCATAATTTAGGGTTAATTGAATTAGGGTTTAGTTAGGGTTTCGAAATGCTATAAATAAGAAGGTAGAACTGTAATTTTATTAAATCGTACAAAGTGAATTTGAATTTTACAAGAGGACGAAGGTCGAAAGCATGCAAATTAGATGAAGAAGACCATATGGGCAGCCAAATTTCATCAACAATCTACATTTAGAAGGACCCATTCTAATTAGCACCGAGGAGTACTTTTCATTTTCAAAGAAATTACCCTAGAGAAAGAACGAAAGAAAGGGAAATTAGGGTTTCACTCCATTAAAAAGGGAAAATTCAAAGTTTAATAAGAAATACAAAGAACATATAGCAAAAAACATCCAAGTATGAACTCAAAGGCAATAAATGACAGATTAGAGTTTGGAGAAGTGAGAAATTAGAGTGGGGCGATGGAAATTGCAGGGAAAGGGAAGATTTAAATCCTAAAAATAGAAGAATCAGAGCTAGAAAAGCAAACAACAAAAGTTAAATTTTGTATATGCATCAAAGTACAGCTAGAAATTTGTAAAGGGTAAATAAATTACACCAGAGGTGAAGGAGTTGGAAAATTACTCCCAAAAAATGCTAAAACGGAGGAACAAGGCAATCCGAAAAGTGGGTTGGTGAAATATTCGGAAAAGGAGGTTAAAATTTTAAATTTTTCATAATATAGGGTTTTAAAAATTTTACTATACAATTTTTTAGGGAAAAAGTATGATTTCAAAGTAAAATAGCACAGTTCGGGGTGATTTCAGGCCATTTTTGGCAGTTTTTAGCAAATCGTACGGATTTATATGAAATCGTATAGATTCAAAATGGGAAGGTAGTCTAAAAGAAACATATTACAGAGTACTATCATACTGTACAATTTTATATTATGGTTTTACAATTTGGAGGAGTTATAATGGTTTGAAGACTAATGGGCTGGAAACCGAACTGTGGTGGAAAAAAGATAAGTGTATGATCTAGAAGCAGTTGTAAATAGTAAGAACTATATAAGGGTATGAAGAAGAGACGTATGATTTTTAGTAAAAATTATAATTTCAAAACACTTTTGATTGTAAAAATGGTGATGTACAGGTATTAAGTTAATCGGAGAGATGTTGGAGGAATGATCTTGATAGAGGAGTTTGGATGTCGGTTAAGGTGGATTGTAGCCAATAGGGTGGAAAGATCACTAGGTCCACTACATGAGAGAGAAGCATACCCACAATCAAAAGTAAGGGTGGCAGTTTCAATCCCGTGATTGGCGTGTTAATCATCCTTGGAGGAGAAGAGGATATAGGCCATGGAGGGGGTAGAGACATTGGTAGGCTAATATGAGAAGAACGCCACCAAGACACCAAGAGGAGAGAATGGCACAAGAAAGGACCTCATGGAGGGAATTGAGGAGTGAAGTACACTAGCCAAATCAGGTAGATAATCTAAGCAATGGGCAGGAAGAATGCCAGGTTGAGGTTGCAAATATCACATTTGTACAACATGGAGCGGATGCATGTAGGAAGTGGTGGAGTGATGAGAAAAATAAGAATCATCCTTGGAGGAATACATTCAAGGATGCTTGTGTAGCATTAATTGCACAAGTCCCACTATTTCACAAATCCTTTTTCCATAACTATCTATTGCAGATAGTTTAGGCATATAACCCTACAACCAGAACAACCTATGTCAATGTGGGCAAGAGGTCAGTGAAAGTGGATATTTTGACAGAGCCATTTTTGAAGACATTTGGCTTGTCAAAATATGGTATGGAGGTAGTAAATATATTGGTAGATCTAATAGAGGTATACCGCCTCGTCACTACACTTACCACTATCATATCACTGACTGAGGCAAAGATCTCAGGTGCAAGAACACACAAAATCAAACAAAGCCAGTTGAAAGGGGAACATTGGTCGTGTGCAATGAATACAGTTATGGCTCGACTGATAGGATATATAAGGGTCAAAAAAATGCCAATATGGATAGCACAATATGTAGAGGGTATCACCAAGGGGATTTAGTATGATTGGGATACCTTTCTAGAAAATAAAAATGCATGAGGTACTGAAAAAGAGGCTGAAGAACTTTGGAATGACTTTCCATGCTATTGGATTGTTATTAAATATTGTCACAAAAGCAGAGATCCAATTTACAAGGTTGACGCCACCTTGGGAAATTATGGGAGGACATCCAAAGATATTGAGATGGGCTAAGTCAGTACCAATACCAAAAGTGACCTTGAATGAGGAGCGAGCAACAAAACAATAGAGCTCAAGAGGATAGTACTCCAGAGGAAGATGAAGATTTACATAATTGGATAAAAAGGCCTATACAATTAGAATCAAAGCTAGAATAGCAAGCACCCATACAATGGTAGCAGAAGCAGTCGCTCATTCAAGAAAGGGAGAGGAGGCAAGGAAGCCCAATACATATAATGACAAGGAGATAGCATGAAAGAACGACGAGCAAACCAGTTCTAGTAGTACAAGAAGAGCCTATACCAAGGGGACACCAACAAGAAAAATACTAGTCAGACTTAGAAGAGACAAAACTAGATGAGTTGTGTTGGGAAAAGGTAGAAAGAATAGTGTAATATTTGCAAATATTCCAATAATTTGAGAAGATGGATGCTTCTAAATTTTTTAAAGGATTTGAGGTAGGGCAAGAAGGAATAACCACTACTAAGGAAGAAATGAAAGTAAGAATAAATACCATGGAGGAATATTCCAAGAAGAAGCCTCATTACAAGTTTGTGAGAGGAGGCTCAAGTAAGAGAGATGCACCAAAGAATGCAGAGGCATAACAGGAAAAATAAGAACTTGTTGCTGAGCGGGTCACAACAATGGATATGCAACAAGTTCATAAGGAAGAATTCATAGAAGAACAACAAGTGGGTAGTATAGAACAAGAAGTAGTCTAGGAGAATACCGAAGAATAATAGGTGGGCTCCATCGAACCAAAAAATCCCAAGAATAAGTTGAACAACAACAATCTCAAGAGGAGATTGTGAATATAGAAGATAGTGAGGAGGAGAAAATTGTAAAATAGTCTCCACCTCGAGAAAATATAGATATGGTGAGAGCACTTCAGGAGCTTGGAGGAAGCTCTAGCCACCATATGTAGGAAGAATAGGAATGGACTCCTACAAAGGAATAACTATGAGGGATGCAATCCAGTTATCTTCTAGAAATACCACAGTTCAGAAAAATTACAACTAAGGAGGAGGCACATGGAATATATGATAAGGTGGAACACTTATTTTCTCAATTAGGCCATGTTATTAATAGTGCTATATTGGAATTTTGCATTGGCCACATGGGAGAATTGAAGTTGTGGGAAGAACAAGTGTCTCTCGAATTGGAAAAGATAACATAATGGGTGAGCAGTGCGGAGCGTACAAGGAGGATGGTAGACATTCATGCACAACATCCATGGAGGTTTCCCAGGGAAGAGGTAACAACAATTTTGGGAAGAGAATACTTTCTATAAATGGTGGTAACAAACTATAGGAAGAATCAAAGGATTTACTTGGATAGAGCCAATCATCCGACCTGTCCCGCAAATATGGCAGAGTTGGAATATAAGAGGGTTTCTACTGGATTGGCTATCACCCTAAGGAATTTCAACTTCCTAACACACTGGATAGAGTGGCTGAGCATAGGATTGGAGAAAATCCATCAGCTCAAGGAGGCTCATAAGGAGGAAATTGCAACCACTCAAAATGAATTGGTTGCAATAGAAGAAGAACTGTAGAACAATAGAGTTATGGCAGAAGAGAAAACAAATAAATTGGAGGAAGATCTATAAGGCATCAGAACTAATTCTGAAGCTAGAATTAACATGCTTGAAGAGGAAAAGTGATAGATCTCATAGACGACTGAAGATAGGATCAAGGAGTTTGAAGCACAACTCAAAGCAAAAGAGGAATAAATGACATCTCAGATGGCTAAGAAGAGTGAGCAGATGGTGACACAAGCCAAGAATATTGAGAAGTTGATGAAGGATGATAAAATATTGAATGAGATGGTCCTAGAAAAGCAATTCCAGTTGAAAATTAAGGAAGATAATGTTCGAGCTATGGAGGTTGATATTAACCACCACATGTAGACCATTACTAAAAATAATGAAGAACTTCAGGCAGCATCTCGAGTAGAATCTCACTGGAAAAATAAGCTAAAAAAGAGTGCCTCAAAATGTGAAAAGCAGATGATGGAGTTCCTAAAGACTGTCAAGGAAAAGGCTAACTTCCATGGGGTAAAAGCAGTAGAGATGGGAAGCTACATAGCCAAATTGAAAAATGAATGAGAAATGTATAAGTCACAAGTCAAGGACTTAGAGGTTGTAGTGGTAGAATATGAATCACAACGGAAGAAGTAGAACGAGTCAGTGAGGACACTTAAAAAAGTAAAACGAAATAAGAAGTGATCAAAGAGGATTTGCTCAATTTTACAAATTTTTACTTTTTTTCAAGTTTTTTAAACCATACAAATAGGGGCAAAACGTACAACCAGGGAACCAAATCATACAATTGGATTGAAAAATCATACAAGGCAATGGCAAATCGTATAGGGCACACCAAAATTCATCCAAATATATGGGAAATGTAATTTCATGGTAAAATGGCGCATAGATTTGCTAACTAAGGTGTTAGACTTAGTAAAAGGCTAATTTAATAAATTTAATTTTGCATGGGTAGTTGTAAATAACTAATTGCCTTAGGAACCACTTGGAATGGCCTGTAAAATGTTATATAAGGCCCCATTTTCAATTTTAGAGGTCTGGCTACCTATGTAATGAAACTAGTTATATTATGATACATAGATTGATTGTTCTGAGTTATTGAAGGTATAGAGATAGATTATCCACACTGTAATTGAATCCATGAAATATAAATGAGCATAATGATGTTTTTGGACTACTGTGTATGATCTTGGTATTGATGAATGGCAATTTGTGGATGAATCTTGTTGCATGTGTTTTATATTGAATGTTACAGGTTAGTTTTTTGCATTGTTGCAACCTTTGATAGAATCTGACCTTGGTGGACCCTGAGGAATGATATGGAAGCATCAAAACATAAATAAAGATGTATTGAACCTCATTTTATGATTTTTGGAGGTAATCCTTTGCATGGAATATCTTAGCAACCCGATCAAGATGGTTTGCATGTTGTGGAGAATGGATTGATTGGCATATCATAACCTTAAAAAACCTTTAGGAGAGATATTGAGGCATCATATCATCTAAACTAGCATCATATTGTACCTTGTTTTCATACAGATCATACATATTTTTTCGTAAAAATCATACAAGGTAAACTTACCTGATTTGGTAAAATAGACGATTGAGATAAACTTACCCGATTTGGCAGTTTTGGGAAATCAACTTGAGCGATTAAAAAAATATGTAAGAGAACCTCAAAAAATGAATCTGTTAGTTTTTCTAAGTGTGACATCATAAAATCTATGACACTGTATGATTTGAGATCGTATAGTGTATGCATTTGACATCCGTATAAGTTGATCATTGGTCGTAAAAGGGTAGTTTGGGAGATCTTACAGCTGTACAATTTAGTAACTAGGTTAGGCTTAGTATATTGATCATACTAAACCCTATAATACACCTCCTCAATAGTAATTCTCCACCCTTATGCTACATTCAAAGCAATGCACAAATCATCACACATAAGAGAGACACAAATTTAACGTGGTTCACCCAATGTGAGCTACTCCATGGAGAAAATATTTCTTCTAAATTTTCTCAACAAATATATTGGGAATAAATTCCCTATTACAATGTTTATGTACCTTTGTCCAAATGAGACACCAATCCCCTATTCTATAATTTGTGAATCTCTATCCATAGGAGAACTCTTTCCCTTTTTCTCTAGTTTGTGTAACTTGATTCAGGAGAAATCTTTCTCCTCAACTGGTTTGTGGATATCTCTCCATAGAAGAACTCTATATTCCTATATGGTTCATGGATATCACTCCATAGTATAACTCTTTATCCTTGCTCTAGTTCATGGATCTCTCTCCACAGGAGAACTCTTTCTCCTTGCTCTGGTTTATGGATCTCTCTCCACATGATAACTCTTTCCCCTTGCTCTAGTTCGTGGATATCTCTCTATAGGATATCTATATACCATCTACTCTAGATGGTTATCTTCTATAATACTTTTACCCCCACTAATTTTGCTTGTGGATCTCTCTCCATAGAAGACCTCTATCCCCACTACACTGGCTGATAGATCTCTATCCACTAGAGATTGTTGTCCTCTTTGCTCTGTCACCTCCAAAGTCTGCTATCAACTTTATCTCAAATTTGAACCAAACTCTATCCCAAGTCTAGAACATATCTTCTCTAAATATACTCACAAATTTTCTTTAACTCTACTCATACATCTACTCTTAATTCTGCCTCAACTCTACCCCAATATTTAACACAAAGCTTGAAAAATTCAACAATCAAACCTGCTCTCAATTTTATTTCAAATCTATATCTAGCCTTAACATAAAGCTTGATCAAATTAGCAACCAAACCTACTATCAAATCTGCTCAAATCTACCTTCAAGTCTTCTCAAAGACTTGCTCAAATATTCCCTCAAGCCTTCTCAAATACTTGCTCAAATCTACCCTCAAGCCTTCTCAAAGACTTGCTCAAATCTATCCTCAAGAATTTCTTAAAAGACTCATTCAAATATGCCTTAATGTTGCTCACTTAACCTACTCAAATATTTCAAAACCTTGCATACAAACACAACTTAAATCTCTTTCAAAAAGCTTTCTTCACACAAACAAATTCTACTTAGAATTCGTTTAACCTCTGGAACATATAGAGAATGATATGCTCTATCAAAAAATCAATATGTTTCACACTCACAAATCTTGTACTCAATTAACCACTTTCTATCTCTTGCAAAATCCCTTTCAAATCAAATCAAAGTATAAAAAAATTGGTTTAATCTTCTTGTAAACTTTATCTCAAAGATCAATCACACCAATACACAATATCCCTCACAAATTTGATTCCAAAAACCTTCACAATTGCTATCAATATATCTCCAATCAATGTTCAAAATATTTCACAAAGATGCACTAAATTGTCTTCAACCCTAGCACAAGTAGTTCACAATATATAGCTCAAATTTCTCAAACCCTTTCAACAATAGAAGCATAGATTGTTCTCAAATTCTATCCAAATATTTCTAATACATTCAACAATGAAGCACAAGATCCTCACTCAAATATTTTCAATAATGTTGATCGAACAATCCTTTTCACTCCACCTTATGTTCCAAAACATTCATTTAAACAAAACACTTTAAACAAGGAGTGATGTGCCCATACCTCTTAATTTCCTCTTATGGAGATATGTCTTCAAAACCTGTCTCACAAATAACTAATTTTTCTAATGCCACTTCAAGAGTTAGATTGCAAGATACTTTCTCAAAATATCCACATGAATTTTCACCTTAAAAGATATTTCACCATACAAAAATTACAGTAAATTATCAAACCATAATAACACCTTATTGCTCCTATTCTTTCATGTAAAATAATGCTCAAAAAAACAAACCAGAAATTACACACATGAATTTCACATATACACCTTATACCTCCTACTTGACATTAATGCATTTCCAAAGATATAATTACGTCATCACTTTATTTTATACCCCAAGCCACTAGCAAAAACCACGTAATATTTTATCCAAAAGTAAAACCACATTCATAACCCTTTTATTTTAAAAAATAAAAGCAAAAATAATACCCCTTATATCTTCCTAGACAAACATGCATACCTTAGAACCTTTGACTTTGCATAAAAGATTAATCCCTTTGTTTTCGCCTATAGCCGCGATTCAAACCCACACTTCCTGTTGCCCTATGCCCTAGCCATGACTAGGCCACCACGTGGGCTAGCCACCCACATGAATACTAAAGGCACACACTTTGTTTTAACATGATCTCTACCATATGAAACAAAAATAACTTCAAATAAAACATAATCGCCTACCTCTGCCGCATATCGAACACGAGACCTCTCTGCTACCATGCCCTAGCACCACAGATACTATCGTCTGGGCTAGCTTCTTGGATGAAATCAAATTTTAAAGCTCCTACTCCTTATACCTTGCTCTTCCTTGATTTTAGAAAAGGACCTATCATCTTCTCTCTCTCCATCAAGAATCAAATGAAGACTTTGGCGCACAAATTTCTCAAACTTTGAATATCAATTAACCACCTTAGCATTGCAATATTTATATGATATATTTGGCATAGACCTTGACATCGATGAATACGAATTTCAAACCCTTGGAACTCAAATTGATTTTTAAATATTATAATAATTTAAATATTATAATTATTTATATATTTAGATTTAAATATTATAATTATTTTCTTTGGGTCTTTTCTTAGGATAAAAACTTTGCCACCATAGTAAAATAATTTATACTTTTCTTTTGTAAATATCACCACGGTAAATAAATTTGATCCTTTTCTTTTTTCTTTTTCAGTGCCACCATGGAGAAACCTTTCCTTCTTCTTGCTACCTCATGCCTCATGTGCCTTTTGAATAATATTCTCACCTTGACATAAATGACAAACATTACCATCAACTTATGACATTAATCCTTTTGACATCAATGACAACACTATACTCAAAATTTCCAACAAATCACTGTCTTATTACTTATTTTGTTGGTTGAATCCTGCCTCAAGAATATCTTCAAAACTAGCTTAAAACTCATTGGGATGCTCATGGCGTTGTGGTTGTGGGTATTCGCAATCTTACCAAAGGTTTTTTTTGTTTTCTTTAAATAACCCTCGCAAGTGCAAACTATGGTTGCTAAGTCTAGTTGTTGGTTTATTCGCAATACTATGATGGTCCTTTCTCCTTGGACTCCTTGTTTTTGAGTTTTGGAACAAGTTGCCTTGAAATTCTCGGTTTGGATTGAACTCCCTAGTATTCCGCTGTCCTTATAGGTGTTTACTGTTGATATTGTCAAACCCATTAGTCAGGTGATCTGTTAGGAAGAAGCATTTTTTTTCTTGGCATGGCCCAATAAGAGAATCTGTATTGATGTTGACCTTGCATAGGATCTCAAAAAATTTGTGGATATTCAATTTGTAAAAGAGTGTTTTATGCAAAAAATTATTTACTTTAATTTACCTAATACTTTCTTTCAATGTTAATCTAATTCAAGGAATGTTGGTTGCTCAAAAACCTCCAGTGGTCACCCCTGCTCGTGTTGCTATGTTTGCACCTACCAAACCATCTATTGAGAGTGATTGGATCATGATCTCTAATAAAATGGGGTGACCAACCCTAAATCAATAATTTCTAGCAGAGATAAGGTTATACAACTACCATCTCAACCTCTTGTTATTCTTGTGTATCCTATGTTGGATCCTTAAGCTCCTCCTACTCAGAAACCTCTAGATTGTAAATCTACCTCAAAGGAAGGGAAATCACCTATAGTACCTCCACCATCCAGGCGTTTGCATAGTCCATATTGGGATGGCTCACCATTATCGAGGGGAGATTAGGAGACTAAGCATCATCCTTCGACTTTTGGTAATTTATTTCACTCTTATCAAACCTTTATATTTAATAGTTTCTTGATGCTGGCTAACAATGTGGATAGTCCTTTGGAAGATGGTTCCATGGATATTATTCCTCCATGAATTTACTTTCATGGAATGTTCAAAAACTTACAGAGTCCTCAAGAATATTTTTGTTAAATTTGTTGTGCAAAGTATTGACCATGTTGATATTATTTGCTTATAAGAAGTTTAAATCTTTGTTTTTTGTTTGATGTTTCTCTCATTTGTATTGCAGGATCATTTGTGCACTTCACTACTAACCAAGAAGATGGTCCAGCTGGTGCTTATATTTCAATCAAATCCAACTTTGAGTATTGTCTACTAGGTTTTGGTGAGGATCCCTCTCATCGTGTGATTTGGATTTTGTTGAATAATAATGGGAACACCCTAGGCATTGCCAAAATTTATGCACCTAATGATGGACCCAATCATTCTACCCTTTGCTGATACCTGTATGATCACTTGTCAATGGTGTATTGGCTTATTTTTGATGAATTTAATATGTTTGAGCATGCTGAAGATAAAGTTGGTTGTCTCCTGATGCACTGGTGCACCAGTGAGCATGAGGCCTAGTTTTTTCTTTAGTATAGATGGGGTCTTTTTTATCCTTTTTTTTCTAATGCAAATGCATACCTCTGTCTTGGTTTGCGTGGTCTAATTTTCATGTTGGTAATGATAGTATGTAAGTACCTTGATCGAGTTATGATGTCAAAGAAACAATTTTTTCATTATCCAACACCAATAATAATATTGTGACAATCTGGGATCAATTTTTATTTTCAAATCATTTCTTGATTTTCTTATAGATTGAGTGGAGTGGCCACCAATTCTATTTTTCATGTAATCAAATTCTATTTAAATACTTATTTATTACAAAAACCTGGCATGATTTATGTAATTGAGAGAATCTAGAATCTATTACCTTGACCTTTTTATTTTGTCAGATGGATTTCTTGGTGGAATGAGACGATTGTTTGTACTACCTCTTTCATGCGGTATTTTAGAAAATAGGTGGCACATGTCAAAAAGTGTGCTCATTTGGTTATCACAAAGGAGTATCAACGAACTTTATCTTTGCTATAAAATGATCCATACGACTAATAGTTGTAGGCTAGGGTTACTATTTTTTACCACTAGCTTATGCTTCATGAATGACACGAAGCCAAGGGGATCAACTTTGGGCTCATCAACATTGGCTGAGGATGGGTGAACGCCCTTTCAAATATCTTCATTCTAGGCAAGCCAAAATCCATATCAAGGCTATTCAAGTCTCTCATGATAGGTTGACTTCTCTTCCTGGTATTGCATCGACATTTTTGAATCATTATAAGCTTGTATTTCAAGCGCAACAAGATTCTCTGGAGTGTTATATGGCACTCCAGTAGTGTATTGATGTTGTTCTTGATAAGTTGTCTACTTATAACAAACATCTATCTAAGGCTCATTTTTTGCTTGTTGAGCTTCATAATGCTCTTATGACTATATCAGATGATAAGTTCCCTGGTCTTGATGGATTTCCCTATGAGTTTTATAAAGCCACTTAGAAGTTTACTAGGCATGACCTGCTCAATGTCTATAATGAAGTGTTATCTAATAACTCTCTAGGTAGTATTATCAATCATGAAAACATTAAGTTCATTCCCAAATTAGGTAAAGCTCAGCTTATCACTAGTTGGAGACCTATTACTCTACTTAATGTTTCTTATAATATCTTGGTCAAGGCTTTAGCTCTTCGTATTCAAAAAAAAAATTCTTGTGATTATCATACTAGATCAGACGAGTTTCATTAAAGGTTGTTATATCTTGGATAATCTTATTATTGTCTAGGAAGGTTTAGAATGGGTGTGTGTCTCTGGCCAAAAGTCACTTTTCCTTAAGCTCAACTTTGAGAAATCTTATGATCGTATTGAATGGACTTTTATTCTTGCCATGCTCAAAGCTCTTAGGTTTGGGCCCTTTTTTATTAAGGTCGTCAATATGTTGTTTTTTGATGCTTCAACATATCTTACTATTAATGGGTATAAGTCATAGAATTTTTGTTTATTTGTTCTATTCACCAAGGTTTTCCTTTGGCCCCCTCACTTTACATCCTTGTGGTTGAATGTTTTGGTTATCTTCTTTCCAGTCAAGTGTTTAAGGGGTTGATCAAATGTATTATTTTTCCTG
Source organism: Wollemia nobilis (assembly GCA_028583015.1). Taxonomy (NCBI): domain Eukaryota; kingdom Viridiplantae; phylum Streptophyta; class Pinopsida; order Araucariales; family Araucariaceae; genus Wollemia; species Wollemia nobilis. Next base: position 1,318,888 of record JAQPPZ010002555.1, on the reverse strand, counting down.
ATATGTCCACTCAACTTATTAATGGGCATTTTGTAGATGATTCTTTTCTCACTATTAGTGAGGATAAGGTTTATGTTTCAACTAATTTGGTTTGTCTGGACACTTTTTGTAAGGCCTATGGTTCCAAAATCCAATGGTCTAAATATCTTTGTTTCCACTTTTCTTCTTATGATGTACCTTCTTGGCTTAGATATTTCTCATGGAATTGGCTTTAGAGGGGTGAGCATTTTAAGTTCTTAGGAATCCCTTTGCTTTTGACTTTTTGTCCTTTGAACTATGACAATATGTTATTGATAAAATTGAAAATAAGATTTCCTATTGGGCCTCGCATCCCCTTTCTCTTACTGGTAAATTTGAGGTTTGCACTAATATTCTTGCTACACCCATGTTTACTATTCCTCCTATTGGGCCCCTTCTAAGAATTTTTATAATAAGTTGGCCAAATTGCTTAAGGATTTTATTTAGGCAAAGGGAAATAATTTACGTGGTTTTCATTGGGTTGCTTGGGATATTTGTTGCACACCTACTAATAATGAAAGGATGGGTATCATTGACATATATAGGTAAAGAATTTCCTCATGTGCTAAGTGGGTGGTTAAAGCTATTGAAGAACCTGAAGCTTGGAAGATTTTAATTTGTCATTGTATCTATTCAGGGTTGACTTATGGGCATAAAGCTTGGGCTCATATTGGCCTTCACACTCTTATCATTACTTCTACTTTGATTATGATTTAGGGTTCCTTTATTGTTAAAAGCATCCGACGGGCTTTTGAGGTGGTGAAACCTCATCTTTGTTGGATTGGTGATGGTTTTTGTAATGGTATTTTATTCAATTATCAAAAAATCTAGTGGTCTACTATTTTTTCTAACTCTTTAGTTCTTCTTACTGACATGCCAAGGGTTAAATATTTGAGGTTATTTAACAAAGGTATTTGCTTTATTAAATATTTAGTGCATTCTTGGGATTAGATTCCTTGGCTTGCCCTCAAGCATAAATTTAATCTTCAAAACTTGGATCTTCCTTCTATTCTTAAGATCCAAGAGCTTGTGCCTGATGTCATACCACATAATATTGGACTTCAGCACCTAAGTTCCTGGTGGAGGGATTGGAATGTAGATACTCATTTCAAGAACTACTCTTCTTCCTTTCTTTATCAACTTCTTAGTATTTTTTCCTCTAGTATTGATAAGCTTAATGAGATATGACATAGCCACTTTTCCTCTGATACTTGGATTACTCATTTGAAATGCATCTAGCATTCTAATATTAAACCTAAGATCACCTTTTTTTATCTAGTCTCTTATTTATCAAGGTATTCCTATGGGAGAGAGGCTCAGTAGGGTTGGTCTTCCTAATCCTAAGTGTCTTGATTGTGGTTGTTTTGAAACATTTAAGCATATGTTTTGGTTTTGCCCTCATGCTTAGTTTTCCTAGGCTTGGATTCACTTGTTGTTTAAACCTTTTCATCATAAGACCCTCAAATGGTAGATGATTTCTTTTGTGATAATAGTTGTTGGCCTACTTATATTTCTACTCTGTGGAATTTCTTTTGTGCAATCATTTTATTTCAATTATGGAAAGCTAGGAATATTGCTATCTACTCTAGATATTTAATTTCACTTTAGTTTTTTATAAATGAAAATATTATTGTGCTTTATATTGCTACCTCTTAGATCCATTTGTAGGCTTCCAAGGTGGTGCATGAGTTGGTGCATTTGATGATTCTTATTGAGTATTTGTATAAGGCTCCATGCACTATAAATTGAGTTTTGTCTGACCTCTCTCTACCTTAAGGCCCCTTTATTTCTCTAAGGTCTTAACATAGTAGATCAATGGGGCGATATTCTTTAGCCTTAGGCTATTATGTCAGTGTTCATAGTAGGGCTCAATCTCCTCCCAGTTCTCATAGTAGGCATCATTCACGTTCACGCTCTTAGTAGCATGGTTAAAGTCCTATGCATCGCTCGACTAATCATGGTATTGGTTGGAGCCCTAGCCCATCTCCTCAACCAATTACTTCTCCTCCTGCTCTTGCTCATGCTTGTTCTACTCTATTGAAACCTTCAACTTTGATCAATTCTACTCCTCTTGGTTGGGGTATTATGGTTCCTTTGATGAACATTATTGCTCCTGATAACTCTTGGTCTATCAATCCCCCTATAGATAATCCTCATGGTTTAAGATCTATTAGGCCACAGAATGATCCTCCTCCTCCGAGAGTGGCTATCTATGTTTAGTTATATTGTGTGTTCACCATTTTAAGGGTTGGTTTTGTATTTATATTCTTGTTTCTCTTTTTGTTTTTTGGTTTTGATCGTGTGGGTGGCCTTGGACCTTGAGTTGTAATCTCTACAACTCCTTTTTTATTGTAACCCCTTTTATTTAATATAATTATTGGTTCCAATGAAAAAAATACATGATCATTTATTCATGTATAATAGACCAAATGCATTGATTTTCCTGCAAATATATTTTAAGATGTGATGAGCATTAAGAGCTAAGAGTTGATGCGAACGTGAAAAATTTAGCATTTTCTACAATGGATATGGAGTTAAAATCAGTGTCAGCAACAGTGGCTACCACCTAATTGTGAGTGTGGCAGAGTGTGGATGAGAAAGAAAATGAGTGAACAACATTAGGGAAATTGATTTTAGCATGAGGGTGAAAGCAGATGCATCGAAGAGATTCATAGTTCCATTAGGGTTTACGGTGGAAATTTAGGGTTTCTTGCAACTTCTTTTTTTGGATTTTAGGATGGAGGATTTCAATAGAGATGCATGCTTTGAGCCAAAAATAAATTTTAAATAAGTAATCCATGGAGGACCACCTCAAACAGGAGGGAAACACAATCAACAATTACCAAGGAAACCACTGAGGATGCCAAAGGTAGATTCAAGGAAAACAGAGATGGGTTGCATAAAATCAACTAATGGATTCCCATTAGTGAAGTTAGAAATAATGGATATATAAGAAGGAATAGATGAGATGGTGAGGAAGGGACTAATTTGTCTATTCATTGGATTTTGACCGACTCTTTCTACCTTCAAGAAATGGCCTGCCAAAAATTGGAGCACTAGAGATGAGTTCCAAATTTTTACTTACCCTAATGGCTACTTCCTTATTTTATTTGATAATGAAGAATATAGAGAGGACATTTTTCAAGGGGGGCCATGGTGTTTTGGCAAGGCAAGGCTTTTCATGAAGCCTTGAAATACCTAGTTCAAAGTCGAGGAATAAATGGCATCAACTGCCCCTATTTGGGTCCGTTTATTTGGTCTTCCGATAGAATAATGGCATCCAAAGATATTTGTAACAATTGGAAATTCTTTAGGAGTTTTCATGATGGTTTTTGATAGCACTTAACACTTAGAGCATATAATTTATGTAAGGATTTGTGTTTTTATTGATTTTGACAAACCACTTCCAGAGAATATTACTTTACAATATCGGGAAGAAATATGGGATCAAGTAGTAGATTATGAAAACATTACATTTAGATGCAGAATTTGTCATGAATATGGCCATATCACCAAGGATTGTCCACATAAGGTCCCTAACAAAGAGAAAGAGGATGAGGACTTGGCAGGGTTTCAAATCCTTAAACAAAAAAACACAAAGAAAAAAATAGCAACAAAAGAGAAAATAGTAATTTCACCTAATACCTTTGAAATTATCTCCATAGATGAGCAAGCAGATGATGAGGATGGTCAAATAAAAATAGTTATTATGGAAATACAGTTTGATGAAGAGAGGGAACAAGAAGGATTGCATGATGATAAATCACTAAAATAGCTTGCCTTGTTATTGAGAAATAATAATAAAGGAGAGCCATATTAGCCAGCTTTAAACTATAAAAACAGTAAAATGTAGAAAACCAACCCAAGTGCAAAACCAAAGGGTAGATTCAAACTACAAACAAAATGGATCCTCAAAAAGACCATACAAATTCCAATAGTAGTGTTGTGGTTCTAAGTAACCAACCTATAGTCCCAGCTAGAACGAAGCAAGAAATAAATAAAAGGATGAGGATGCCATAATCCTAAGGGTTTATAGGATGGGTGTTATCCTTCAGTCTCTTGTTGGCAATGTTGGAAGATTTGGCTAATTTGCTAAGCAATTTCTGATATTTTTGGTATTTTTTTAAGATTTTGGTTTATTTTCAGTGTTACCTTATATTGTTTGATTTGTCAATAGCTCATTTGGCTTAGTTTTTGTTGTATTTATTTTTATTATATTTTTTGTGGTGTATTTGTATAATTTTGTTGTTTTTGTTTTGGATCTATTTTGTTTTGTTGTTTTTGTGGTTTTTCTATGTGTTTCGTGTTCTATGGTTTATATTTGTGGTGTATTTGTATATTTTTGTTATGTTGTGTTTGTGCCTTTTTCTGTGTGTTTCGTGTTTTGGTGTTGTTTATTTATTGTGACTTTTTTATTTATTATGTTGTTGTTCTTATGTGTGTGTTTTATTTTTGTTGTTGTTGTGGTTGGTTGTTCTGTGTGGTTCGTATATTTTTTATGTGTTTGTTTGTGTTTTATTTTTTCGACACACTCAAGGAATATGCTTTATTTTGTTTTATCGTGTTGTGTGTTTTAGCATGTTGTGTGTTTGTGTTTGTGTGTTCTTATTTTTTTTTGTTTCAGGCATGCTCCTTGAGTGAGTCAAATGTGGTAGGCCAAGTGCAAGCCCTGGGTATTTTTGGCGGAAGAGATACCCCTACCTCCTTGGGTCTTACTCGAAAGTGGCATCCCTTTTGGGATGTTTTCCACAAAAAAAATAAAAATAAATAAAGATTCGTTACTTAGAATAGAATCTTCCAACAGTTGTTTAACCAAAAAATAAATAAATAATTAAATTTACCTATATTCTTATAATATATATAAAATAAATTATTTTACTCCAAAATTGTCCAAGGCAATCAAAAGTATATTAATCATATCTTCTTAATTTTAGACTTTTTAAATCCTTGTGGAGTAAATTAAAGTACATATAAACATCTTAGAATGTTTATTTAATTTTTTCAAGTAATCATATTTTATTTGTACTAAGTTGGTTTTTTTCAAATTATAGTTCTCATCGAATAATTATTAATATATAAATATATGTTTATGATATCATGACAATATCAATGAAATATCTTATAAAATATATTTATTTATAAATCATATAATGCTTTTTTTTTGTAATATTAAGAAATGGGGGTTTTGACCAAGAATCCCCCAACCTGTTACAACAAATCCACCAGTGACACACACACCCACCCCCTCACACACTGACCCACACCACGGTTTGAACCTTGGACCCCCCGAAGAAGAGCCAAAGCCCAAATCGTTGTGTTGCACCCCCAGGTGCATAAATCATATAATGTTATTATAATTAATAATATATTTTTTATATTTTAATTATATTAATAATAATATTATAATTACTAATTATTCGTTATAAATATATTATATGATGATATCATTTGTGTAATATTTTTTTAATACAAATTTCAGGTTGAAAGTTTATATTTTTAATTACTTGAATTGATATTGTTTTATTTTATTTTATTTTTTTATTGATAAAAGGGGTTTTGAAAGGGTCCCAAAACCTTTTTACATAAAGAGAAAAAATATTTAAAATAAAAATTTGCATAGGGAATCACACTCAAAATAGAGGGGATCACCTAGCACATCCAACATCAAAAAAGAGGAATCAGGTAGAAGACAAACATAACCACAAGAAACAACAAACAAGCATCTAGATGATCCTCATTTGAGCCTGCCTTGCCTTAGACTTTTCATCATAGAAGAGATCAACTCACAATCCATGAGGGAGTCTTCTTTTGCAATGTCACTGCCAACATTATCAAGACTAGAGCCCAAGGCAAAAACAATTGGGGTTTTAGATTGGACTTTATCCTTGTCAAATTGGGCTTTATACAGTGTTATATCTTTGTCCTGAGTCTTCTCCTTGTTTTCCTTACCAATATGGGTCTTCATCTGGACCTTATCATTGTCCTAGGGCTTTCCTTTTTTGATCAGATATTTGGCTTCCTCCTAGTCCTTATCCTGGAAAATTTGGGTCCTCTTCTGGGCTATGTTGTTAAAGGGTTGAACCTCTCCTTGGGACATCACTTTGCTAGTCAAAGATGATTTAACTCCCAAATCCACTTTAGAGGAACATGAACACTCTTTACGTTACCCTGACTCAATTGAGGAGGTCAAGGGGATTGAGCACAGAGTGTTGGCTTGATTTCATACTCAATAAATTGAATTCTACTACCAAACTATGAAAGAATCTTAATAGAAAGTACTAGTTCTGAGTTAAGGTTGAAATTTATGCACATTCATTCATAAACCATTTAGGAATCGACTTTAGTTGTAGGATCAAAGGCTACAAGATCTCTAATATCCATAGAAGTACCATGAAGAACATCCTCATGCCAAAACTAAATCAGCAATACAGGAAGCCTGATCCAAATCGAGGTAAAGTTAATGCTCTACATGTCAGGGTCAAATTCAGGAGACCATATCCAAAGAAAGAGACTTCATCTACCAAATAACCAAGGATCACCCATAAGGATTACTTTGAACCTTCGATATTGTTTAGCTTGATGAAGAAAAACCCTTTAGGAAGGGTTACTAGTTCCATGTGCCAACAAGGCTTTCATTTAGCGAAAGCCCATTTTTTGATAAAATTAATGTTGGGACGAGAACCCATAAATTTTCCAATGAAAGAAAAGGAATCGTGAGAAAAAAACAAAGAAGTAATCTCATAAGGGACTCTTAGTTTACCTTGGATGGGAAGAAAATCAAAGGAGACACCTCTAAGAGGAGCTAAATAGAAAAAAATTTGTCAACAAAATATGGATGAGGGGGAGGGTTAGGAGGTCCCACCCCAAAGCCCTTGTGATGTGATGTGACAACAAACCCCTCAGTAGATCCAAAGCCCTCACACAAAATAGCAACAAGCCCCTCAATAGACCCAAAGCCATCCAACCCTAGCGGTTGACCATCGGTGCCATTAGGTCTAGATTTTATAGCACAACCCTCGTAGGAGATTCCATTTGGACCAGATCCATAAATCAACCTCAAGGGTTTCAGCAGACTCCAACCCTAGCGGTTGACCATCAATGACATGAACTTTATCAACAAGAAAGGGAGGGTCAAGAGGATCCACCCCAATACCCTCGTGAGATGATATGGTAAAAAAATCCTCAATAGACCCAAAGCCATCCAAACCTAGTGGTTGACCATCAGTATCGCTAGGTCTAGATCCACTAGCACAACCCTCGAAAGAGATTCCACCTGGACCATATATGTTAATAAAAAACTCAAGGGTTTTAATCCTCTGAGGGATTGGAGCAGACCCAAGGGCTGAGATACCAAGGTAGGAGGAGGTATCTTGCATGAATTTCATAAAGGAGTCTATGTCATACGGATCTCCTCCTTCAGCAACATACATGTTAATTTTCTCCATCTTATCTTACCAACCCTCCACGAGGATGATCGATGTCATCCTACAGGGAGCGCCTCTTCCACCTAAGAATTTGCATCTTATTTTCCCATGCGAAGCACCATTCCCTCTTCCTCCCTCACCTGAGGGCATGATTTCAAAACCCTTTTATACTATTAAATTTAATTTTAAAATAAAATAATAATATTGTATATATAAATTTAAAATACATAAATAAGTAATATAATTTTAAGTGATAATTTTAAAGATATAATTTATTTTTTTATCCATCATTCATCACCCAATTAATATTAGGTATAAATATAGTAGATTTGAGCACATGGGGACTCTCGAGGAGATGGTGAATGAATATTCAAATTATGAGGTAAGCAAGAAGCAGAGAAGCGAGAACAAGAGCTCAAGGAGAGGTGTGATAGCAAATGGTGAGCCCAAAAACCACCACACAGAGAACGAAAAACAAAAAAGACTCACCTAGGCACGATAGATGACTAGAATGGAGACATCAGGGGAAAATATCCACTGGATAAATCACTAGACGACGATAATAGGACCAACAAAGTTTCATTCGTAGAAGCGCTCCATGGGAAACCTAAACCGTCAACTTTCACATCTAACATCTTTATAGCTCAAGGTAGTAATGTTTTTTATCCACAGTATGTCATGGAAGGGTATGCGACCCTAGATTCATTTTCCCTAGTAAGGAAGTTCTTTGGAGGATGTCCAGATATGGATTCAATCTGACACTGGGCGGTGACTAAAAGGAAAACCTGAGGGTTTCTAGAACTATCTGTAGTGTCCAAAGGGTTTTTTATGATCCACCTCAACACACAAAAGGATGTAGACCGTATTTTATTAGGGGGACCATGGTTCTTTGAAAGAAGAAGCTTATTCCTCCACAAATGGGAAGCTAAGTTTGACCTAGGCACATAGAGCATTAATTATGCTCCCATTTGGGTCTGTCTCCCAAACCTACCTGCACAATTCTTCCATGAAGATGTGCTCCAAGGGATAGCCTAAGCTATCAGGAAACTGGTCGCCATTGACCCAACTACTCGCATCTAGTATCACCTGACACATGCCTATATTTACGTCAATATCAATATGGAGACAACTCCCTAACCATCTCAACCTTATTTATGGAGCATATCACCGAAGCCAACTATTAGAATACAAAACAAACTCGCATTTTTCCTTGACTACTTGTTGAGTGAATATTTTGCCCTATAGCAAAATGATCACCACAACTAGAGTCTCAAACAGGAAACTCTCTCTTGCAAAGAAATTAAGTAGCATTATTCATTTCTCCAAGGTTCTTGTGAACAAACATTCATATTGCATATAATCACTCAAGACTAAAGCAAATAAATGAATGTATACCAGAATAACTTAAACCATGCAAGTAACAGTTAACAAGGGGCCTTTAATGATTCGAACAAGTACTTTGCAACCATAATCCATTAAATCAACCAAATGCGAAGATAGCTTCTTTTAATGTTCTTGAGATTAAAGTAATCTACCCGAAACCCGCTTAGTAACCTCTTTTATCTTCAGCTTAAAAAGATTCCAAATGAGAAAGTGTGTGGTATGAGCCACTTCATTTTAAGCTCCGTGCCTTTAACATGAGGTTCATTTAGAGTTAGCGGGTTCATTTTATCTTCATTTAAAAGTGTTCCACTATCCCTATGTTAGCATTTGGTGTTAGTAAAGTTAGCAATGTTAGCATTAAATGTTAGCAAAAATTAGTAAATTAGCAAGCTAGGATTCATTCACTTGATCTGATTTAGTGTGCATTTGGAATTAGTAGCCCTCCTAAACCCATATTTTATCTAAAAATTAGATGAAGGTGTTTGGAGATGCAAGAATGAAAATCTAAATTAAAGAAGTGGATCTAGAAGCGGCTTTCTCTTCTCCGCTATTAATCCCTGGTTTTCTTTGGGAAACACTAGATCTATAAACAAACCCTCCAATTTCTGGTGCGAGCAGATCACTTTCTCAAGCGCAGACGCAGAGCATACTCTTGGCAGATTTATTTACCTTCTTTATAACTTAGATTATTCATGGCAATAAATGAACTATTTATGAACATAAATTCTAGAAAAGGACCAGAATCGAGAAATCAGCTACCTACAAGAATTTTGGAATGGACCAGAATCCAGGAACGATTAGCAAAAATTTTGGAATGGACCAGAATAGAATGAAAACAAATGCAAAAATTTTGGAATGGACCCAAATCGAAATAGTAGATTTTAAAGCAAGACTAATCTAAATATCAGAAAACTAAAACAGAAACATTATTTACAAAAGTTAGCTGGAAAAACAAAATAGGACATTAATTTGGTTAGCAATCTCCTCCCTGCAAAACCCCAAGTTATGAGATGAAATTCTAAAACAACCTGACCTAACAGACCTGCAACATAAACACAATCAAATTAGATCAGATGCAAGACTCTAAGGAAACAAATAATTGCATCATTCTATCATTCACCTATCGTAACCCACTTTATGGCGTAAACGAATAGATACAAGAAGCAATAATGCAAAGGAAAGATTTACAGAAATAGCAAACAGTCTTAGTTTCAATCTCCTTTTGATTTCACACACAAGAGTTGCTCTTGCCAAAAAAAAATCCTTTATTCCGAAAGATAGTCTTTGTTTTTTTTTCTACAATTTCCAGCCCTTCTCCACTTCTTTGAATGGCGTATTTAAAACCTCTGAAAAAATTTGTTTCTCCCTCCATGACTGTTCGTTTTCTCCTTCCCTTGTGCATGCATGTGTTTTGATTTCCAAAAAAAACTTTTCGTTTCTATTTTGTGGCCCTTCGTTTCATTTTCTCCACATGGGCTTGCGTCCGTTTCCTTCCGTGTGTAATGACCATCTTAAATGATTTCAAATCATTAAATATTCCTTATGTAACATTTTGTCTTATTCATTGGATTTTGTCCTTATGTCCACGTCACTATCCTGGTGTTCATCACTAATATCAGACGCACTGTCAACTACTCTGTTCCCTTGGCAAAAATTGGACATGTCACGAAATCGTGACACTTCTTGTTTCTCTGCTTGTGCCTTTTGAGTCATGAAAATGCAACATGTCGCGATATCGCGACACTTTTCTTTCTTCTTTCTTTTCTTTTGGTCGCAAAAATGTAACATGTCGCGATATCGCGACACTTTTCTTTCTTTCTCTTCTCTTTGGCGTGAAAATGCAACATGTCGCGATATCGCGACACTTTTCTTCTCTTTTGGCCTGAAAATGCAACATGTCATGATATCGTGACACTTTTTCTTTTGCAGCAGCGAAAATGCAACATGTCGCGATATCTGACACTTTTCTTTCTTTTTTTGGCCTGAAAATGCAACATGTCGCGATATCGTGACACTTTTTCTCTTTTGGCCATGAAAATGCAACATGTCGCGATATCGTGACACTTTTTTTCTTTTCTTGGAAAATGCAACATGTCGCGATATCGCGACACTTCTGCCTCTATGCAAATGCAACATGTCGCGATATCGTGACATCTTTTTCTCTTTTGGCCGTGAAAATGCAACATGTCGCGATATCGTGACACTTTTCTTTCTTCTTTTGGCCATGAAAATGCAACATGTCACGATATCGCGACACTTTTTCTCCTTGCTCTCTCTCTTTGCTTTGGACCATGAAAATGCAACATGTCGCGATATCGCGACACTTTTTCCTCCTTGCGGTGTTTTGCTTTTTCTTTGATCTTTAGCATATGGGCCACTTCGGTCTTCTTGGAAAACATGCAAAAATGGTGGGTCCCCAATTTTGGGGTACGTTGTGGAGCAGCCACAACAAATGGCGACTCTGTTGGGAAATGCTCCTGAGCATTTCGGTGAGAAACCCAACCTAAAAACCTACAACTCAACTGCAAGCGTTAGCAAATATCCAAAGAATGTAAATAAACCAGAAATACATGAAACATTAGAATTATTCAGCATCCGCTCAATGTGTGCATAGTGATTCATTCTTTATCATTTGAAATAGTTCCCCATTCTATTGCCAATTTCACATGAATGCATATAATGAATCATGGAGGGTCTATGCAAGATCGAATGTATTGCCAGCATAATGAACTATGGCTGACCTGCTTTACCAGGACTCTTAACTTTTAGTAGCACGAGCACAAACATTAAAACTATCAAACCCTCTCAGGACCAATCATGCATGAATTGAGTTCATATACCCAATCTCAAGGTTGGTTATGCGCCACTGCCATATTGAATCAATGTGCATGTGTAAGTGAAATCAGAGCTTTGGGGAATCAGATTCTCAACCTAAGCGTGATGAGAATTTAACCCTATCCTTACTACTCGATTTGAGTTCATTACCTCATCTTAAGCAAAATGATTAAACCTATTATGGATAACTTCCAGGCTAGCCTGTCCGTGTGAGCGGTCAGAGGTCTTGCTTTTAAATGAGACATGTCACCATGCATGAGCCTACTCCACTGCTAGTCAGGCGTCTATAGCCCCGGTGGAGATCAGCCCCATAGTCCAGGCTTTGGCTTTGGCTTTCTTGAATTTTAGGGATGACTACCCATCCTTGTGAGGGACACGTAGTATGATCCTTCCAACTCAAATGATGTGATGGAGGTGGATTAATGATGGATTCCTTGAATCTTAGGGATGACTACTCATCCTTGCAAGGGACATGTAGTACGATCCTTTCAATCCAAGTGATGTTATGGAGGTGGAGTAGTAATGGCTTCCTTGAATCTTAGGGATGACTACTCATCCTTGCAAGGGACATGTAGTATGATCCTTTCAATCCAAGTGATGTTATGGAGGTGGAGTAATAATGGATTCCTTGAATCTTAGGGATGACTACTCATCCTTGCAAGGGACATGTAGTACGATCCTTTCAATCCAAGTGATGTTATGGAGGTGGAGTAGTAATGGCTTCCTTGAATCTTAGGGATGACTACTCATCCTTATGAGGGACATGTAGTACGATCCTTTCAATCCAAGTGATGTTATGGAGGTGGAGTGGTGAAAACCATTGTTTCATGGACTATGTTTTGCATGATGGGACAGACAAGAAAAATTCTTTTCGCCTCACTTTTCTTCCAAGTAAGGTTTCAACCATTTTGCCCAAGATGTTCTTTATATGTGCAGAACGTGTCTAATTCAAGACAATGCGGCATCAGTTTCCAACCCCAAGACCTTACTTAATGTTTATTGTGCAATGATCCTAAGAGGGTCTGACATGCTTTTGGTGGTTGTCTTTGAAATATGGAATGGAATGAGACTCGAGGCTATTATGCAATGCATCCTGAACACAAATGGGTAAGATGGATTATACAAAAATGCTTCACCCTATCTTGCAAAATTGACAACTTTCATGTATCCCAAATTTCAAACGATATTCTTTAATGTGTTTGCGGTGCTCGTGGAGCTTTACGTAATACAATTCTGTTGTTTCATATACTTCTAGTTTTAGAACATTGATAAGGATACAAACTAACCACTTTGCTATCCCCCCCTTTTTTTTATCAAGCCCAAAACTGGTCCCATGACCAACACACTAAGCTAAGAAAAGAACAATGCAATCAAAATGCCTCCAAAACCTCGTTCAAAACAATCTCATCATGCTAAAATAAAGGTTGAAGGCAAAAAAACCTAACACACACCTAAGAAAATCAAATCTGCACACGCAAAAACAAAGCATGACATATTTACATATAATACAAGGCCTTGCCATTTCAGGCCTGGAAATAGTGCTTTAAATGCAGCCCATTGATGGGTAAAGCCAAATATTTTTCATCCAGGGTTTTTAATCTAAAGTTGTTTTCACCTAGGACTTCTGAAATTTGGTAAGGACCCAACCATAAGTAATCAAATTTATCATGATCTCCTTTCCTCTCATGTCTCTTATCCCACAACAACACTAAATCTGAAACTTTAAATGTTTTGACTCTAGACTTTTTATCAAACCACCTTTTTACTACATCTTGGTGTTTACTAAAGTGAAGCATAGCCTCATCCCTCTTTTCATCCAGATGCATCAATTGTGTTAGTCTAGTTTCAAGTTTATTATCAGTTCCAAGGTAATCTTTCATGAAATGTAATGTTTGTAACTTAAGATTTGTGGGAAAAATAGGATCTTGTCCATAAACTAAGTGGTAAGGAGATGTTCCTAATGATTCCTTGATTCTGATTCTATCAGCCCAAAGAGCCAACTTAAGTTTGTTATGCCAATCTCTAGGATTTCTTTCAAGCAACTTTTTAATGACACATAACAAGTTCTTATTAGAAGACTCAGCCAATCCATTACCTTGTGGATAATAATTTGAAGAAAACTTCAAACTCACCATGTTGTCGAATGCCCAATTTGCAAATTCCAGAGAGGAGAAAGCGGAACCGTTGTCACTTACAATGGAGTTAGGCATTCCGAATCGAGTGACAATGTTATCCTCTAAGAATTTAATAACAACTTCTGAAGTGGCATTTTTAGTGGGAATAGCTTCCATCCACCTTGTGCAATAATCTGTAGCCGTGAGAATGTATTTATGGGAATCGGATGAATTGGGACTGATGATCCCAACAAAATCCAAACCCCATTGTGCAAAAGGTCTAGACTCGATTACAGATTGTAATGGCATAGAAGCACCCCTTTCTCTATTTGCCATGATTTGACAAGTATGACATGACCTCACATGAGCATGAGCATCTTTAAACACTTGAGGCCAATAGTAACCAGCTCTAAGGATTTGATGGGCTATGGCATTAGCAGACCCATGTCTTGTCCCATACTTACCATGGAATTCCTCGAGTACTTGTGCTGCCTCTTTTCGATCAACGCAATGAAGGTAAATTCCTTCATGGTTTTTCTTGTATAATGCACCGGATCTGATTAGAAAATTAGCAGATTTTAAATGCAAGGCTCTTCGTTGAGTAGAATTCAAATGTGGTGGACACTTACCATTCAGTAAAAAATACACAACATCTACGTACCACTCATCTTCAGTTATATCTACTATTTCATAATGCTGACATGAAACTAAGGGATCATTTTCTGCTATGGCCTTAACCAACCCTTGTCCCCGCACTATCTTCATAGGTTGAATTTCAAGATCAAATTCTTGAAGAGTTGAGATCCACTTACCTCGCCTTTCACCCAGTTCATTCTGTATAAACATGGCTTTAACTGCAGGATCTGGGACTATAGCAAACACCCTACTGTGGACTATATAATGTCTGAATTTTTTAAGTCTTAAATAGGGCATACATTTGCTTGTCCAAGATGGAATATCTCAATTTTGCATCTTTGAGAGGAGTACTAAGGAAGGCAATGGGATTTTCAATGTTGCGTTCACTCTTCTGAGTTAGAACACTCGCAAAGGAATGGTCTGAAGCAAATGTGTAAATGTAGAAAGGCTTCGCATAGTCAGGACTCACTAAAATCGGGGCTCTAGAAATCGCATCCTTGATTCTTTTGAAAGCATCCCTATTTTCATTCGTCCATTTGATTTGGGCCTCTTTCTTCAACATATCGTTCAAGGGTTTTGCAATTTCTGAAAAACCTGAAATAAATTTTCTAACAAAATTAATCTTCCCAAAAAATGATCTCAATTATTTTTTGCTATTGGGAAAAGGAATCTATTGTATGGCATCTATTCTTTCAGGATCAATGGAAATTCCATCTTTGGATATTACATGTCCCAATAATTTTCCTTCCGTTACCCCGAAAATGCACTTCTTTGGGTTGAGTGAAATGCCATGTTCCCTACACCTTTGGAGAACTTTCCTTAGATCCTTGACATGGTTCTCCCTATTCTTAGAAAATATGGGAATATCATCTACATAGACAATAATGCACTTACCGATGAGTCCCTTAAAGGCAAAGTCCATGGCTCGTTGGAATGTAGCACCTGCATTCAATAATCCAAAAGGCATTCTCCTATATGCAAACGTGCCCCATTTTGTGGTGAAGGCGGTTTTCATCCTATCATTAGGATGGATGAGGACTTGATTGTATCCTGAATAGCCATCTAGGAATGACATCATTTCCGACCCATTTACCTTTTGAAGGATTTCGTCAATGGTAGGTAAAGGGTAATTGTCCTTTTGTGAGGCCTTATTCAGATTTCTAAAATCAATACATAGCCTTATCTCTCCACTCTTTTTCCTCACAGGGACCAAGTTAGCAACCCATGTGGAATGCCTAATAGGAAAGATGATTTTAGCTTCTAATAGTCACTTTACCTCCTTTTCTATCAAGGGCTCTAGTAACGGATTGATTGGCCTCTGTCTTTGCCTAAAGGGTTTGGAGTCTGGTTTCAAAGGGATTGTATGCATTATAACATTCTGATCATAAGTTCTCAACTCCTTATAGCTCCAAGCTATGCAATCTATGTATTCCTTCAATGCATTGGCAATGGAATTCTTTTCATGTTCGGTACATGCCTTTGCAATGAGTATTTCATGAGGGTTTTCTGCACTTCCAATATTGATTGAGTCACAAGCCTCTTTGGGAGGTGGAACTTTTCTCCCTCCTTTCGGTTGGTATCCAATATCAAACATTTTCTCTAATGAGGCCATCCCATTTGGCATCTCATTCCATTTTCTAGTAGCTTCCATTTTCAAACCTGCCTCTTCTTGCCCCCTCTCGTCTTCATCAATAACCTCGATTTTCAAAGATACCAGAATTAGTAACAAAATTGAATATATGTCTGTCACTATCAAAGACTTGGAAATTCGTGACGTTATCAGGTATCGAGGGGCAAGGGACTAATTCTATGGAAAATTTCTTGCACTTCTTGTGATCCATTGGTTTAAGCATGCTAGCAACTACGGCCAAAGAATCTGCCAAACGATTGCCTTTTCTAGAGATTAGAGATATGTTAAAAGCATCAAATTCATTTATTAAATCTCTAACTCTGGTTCGGTAAAGGTTGAGCCACTTGTTCTTACATGCATATTGTCCTTTAACTTGTTTTACCACCAATTCAGAATCACCTAAGACCTTGATACATTTGATTTTCTTTCGAAGGGCCAATTGAAGTCCGAAAATCAAGGCCTCATATTCTGCCACATTGTTGGTGGTTGGGAACTGTAATCTATATGCAACCAACATAGGTTTTCTGTCTAGACATGAAAGTTCAATACCAGCTCCCGCCCCTTGTTTGGACTTGGATCCATCAAATCTTAAAGTCCAAACCTTATGGTGTTCTTCAGAATCATTGCATCCAATACTTCCATTTTGAGAATTCTCAAGAATTTCTACGTCCAAGCAATAGGCTCCTAATTCAGTTTCAATGTATTGAATCTCATTAGGTTTGTTGTATTCTGTTATCATTTCCTTGAGCCTAGGTTCACTATCAATTCGAATTTGGTTGGCCACTCCTCTCCAAGGCAACCACATATGTGAAGAGTCTGTTACAATGTATCCGTTTAAGTTCTTGCTCCAATCTCTTCCCAACACCATGCCATATTTGATAGGAATGTTAAGTACCAATATATCTATGTGATGTTGAACCCTAGGTTCTGAGTTGACCTGAATAAGAATATCCCTTAATTCTCCCATTGCCTCCATGGCCGATCTATCCAGTTGCACCACCTTGCTTTTAGAAGGTTTTGGTGTAAGTCCCAATTTTTGATAGATTTCTAGGGGCATAATGCTAGCAGAGGCCCCTGAATCTATTAGACAATTGTGTAGATTTCTACCAGCAATTCTAATGGTTATAAGAAATGGGGGCACGTCTCACTTTTCCCTTTTCAAAACCAATTGGGATTCAACACCCTTAGCTTCATGAACTTGGGTAGGTGGATCCAAACCTTTTGGTGGACTTACTTCTTGGCCTAAAAGTTGGGACATATCATACATTGAGACATTGGCCTTAGTTTTCTTCATGTCTTCTATCAAGTCATAAGTGGGTTTTTCCAAATTTGACATGTTTTGCACCAACTTAGACTTCTCCGCCATTGATGGAGGAGGTGGATTAACATCTCCTTTGAAATCGGGAGGAAGTAATGGGTTGTTTGGAGGGGTAGAGGAAGTTTTGGGATCCTTAGAACTCCTTGTGTAATACTTGTGATTTCCTTTCCCAAAATGTTTATTGGCATGAACTTCCAATGTTTCTTCATCTTCTTTTCCAAAAAACTCCACATCCTCCTCTTCTTCACTTTCTTGGGAATATATAACTTCAGTCAATATAGACTCCTGCTTTCCATGGCAATAGTGCGGGCAATCATTATCACAAGATCCTGACTCTCCAAAATCTTTCGAGACATCTGCTCGATTGGCTACGGGATTGGGTACTCGTCCATTATTAGGATGTGTGTTGTATGTTCCTTTTCCTCTATGGTTATGAGGTCGGTTATGACCCATGACTTGGTCAACTTTTTTATTAACATTTCCCATAGTAACCAAAACTTTGGCCAATGTTTCCTTCATGTCTTCTATCACGGATTCAGGCCCATGTGGTTGGGGCACTGTAATTCTGGGCCCAACTGTATTTGCTGCATTAGCCACCTCTAGAATAGGTACAATGGCTTGGGTCTGGGCACTTTGATTCCATCCTGGATTCACACTTTGAATAGGAGTGATTGTTGGATAAGTCATTGGGCTTGGCATACTAATCGGAGTGAACCCGGTATGGTCAACAAGTTATTGCCCATACTGAACCCAGGCAAGGTCATCGGGTTATTTGGAATCAATGCCTGTGTTGAAACAGAGGCATTAGGATAAGTGGGAAATGATGCGACTTGAGATGGTTGTTGGAAATTGTTCATTGTTGGAACTTGTGGTGCCATTAATTGATTCATCATGGCGAATTGACTGTATGGACCATATTGTCCCATCCCAATCAATTGAGACAACCCTACTCCTGGTAAATTCATTTGTTGTTCAAGGGTCATTGTCTCCGCATAAGCTAACGAAAGCGTCGTAACCTGAGGATTCCTTCTAGTCAACAAGGATGTTAACGGATCTAAAGCTCCAAAGTACAGTTGCAGGGCCACCGCAGGATCTACTGCAAAGTGGCGAGTTAAATTTGTATATAGTTTTTGGAACCTCCGATTGAATGTTCTTATGGGCTCATTGGGTAACCTTTTGCATGATACGAATAAATTATAAATTATGGAAGGATCCAACAACATTCGAAATTGGCTAATAAAGGCAGCTTCTAATTGGGCCCATGAAGTAATGGACCCTGCGGGAAGATTCTTGTACCATTCATTGGTCGTATTGTCTAGACTAGCAGGGAAAATTTGACAAGCGATATCTTCATGGGTAACTCCTTGTCTAAACATGTAATCCTTGTAAATTTGGACATGTTCTTCGGCTGTTATGGGACCATCATGCATGAATTTAGGCAATCCCCTTTCAATATTTCTAGGCAAGTCATGGACTACCCCAGGGATATCCAAGGGAGAACTTTGCGCACCATACCAAAGGGCAGGTGGTTGTTGTTGTTGTTGTTGTTGTTGTTGGGCCATGTTATTCAAAGGTATCGACCCTATAGGAACAATGGCGACACTTGTAATGATGGGGACAGATGCACTTGGTGTAGCTATCACGTTTGAAATTGTGGGCTCAGGCCCACTAGACGTACTTGAGTCTAAAGAAGCTCCTAACTCAAGTACACTGGGTGGTATTTCGATCTCTAATGTTTTGTTTCTCGGCTTCCTAGCAGTGGGAGAAAGGCTTTGGAAAATAGTTTCCCCTATGGTTTTGGACCTAGTAGCTATGTACTCAAGTTGGGCCAGCTTGAAAACTCTAGAACTCTAAAAGACTTCTCTCAACTCACTTGCAAAATGAAACAAATAAATGTTATACCTGTAAGCACAATAGGTGGAAACAAAACTACCCACGTTAATCGTTAGAACAGATCGCAATCACAAAGCAATAAAGAAGGCCCTCCTTCTAGCGCCAAAATGTTGAGTGAATATTTTTCCCTATAGCAAAATGATCACCACAACTAGAGTCTCAAACAGGAAACTCTCTCTTGCAAAGAAATTAAATAGCATTATTCATTTCTCCAAGGTTCTTGTGAACAAACATTCATATTGCATATAATCACTCAAGACTAAAGCAAATAAATGAATGTATACCAGAATAACTTAAACCATGCAAGTAACAGTTAACAAGGGGCCTTTAATGATTCGAACAAGTACTTTGCAACCATAATCCATTAAATCAACCAAATGCGAAGATAGCTTCTTTTAATGTTCTTGAGATTAAAGTAATCTACCCGAAACCCAGTTAGTAACCTCTTTTATCTTCAACTTAAAAAGATTCCAAATGAGAAAGTGTGTGGTATGAGCCACTTCATTTTAAGCTCCGTGCCTTTAACATGAGGTTCATTTTTAGAGTTAGCGGGTTCGTTTTATCTTCATTTAAAAGTGTTCCACTATCCCTATGTTAGCATTTGGTGTTAGTAAAGTTAGCAATGTTAGCATTAAATGTTAGCAAAAAATTAGTAAATTAGCAAGCTAGGATTCATTCACTTGATCTGATTTAGTGTGCATTTGGAATTAGTAGCCCTCCTAAACCCATATTTTATCTAAAAATTAGATGAAGGTGTTTGGAGATGCAAGAAT
The DNA here is from genome assembly GCA_028583015.1 of Wollemia nobilis. Classification (NCBI taxonomy): domain Eukaryota; kingdom Viridiplantae; phylum Streptophyta; class Pinopsida; order Araucariales; family Araucariaceae; genus Wollemia; species Wollemia nobilis. Next base: position 1,298,864 of record JAQPPZ010002555.1, on the reverse strand, counting down.
GAAAATCTAAATTAAAGAAGTGGATCTAGAAGCGGCTTTCTCTTCTCCGCTATTAATCCCTGGTTTTCTTTGGGAAACACTAGATCTATAAACAAACCCTCCAATTTTTGGTGCGAGCAGATCACTTTCTCAAGCGTAGACGTAGAGCATACTCTTGGCAGATTTATTTACCTTCTTTATAACTTAGATTATTCATGGCAATAAATGAACTATTTATGAACATAAATTCTGGAAAAGGACTAGAATCGAGAAATCAGCTACCTACAAGAATTTTGGAATGGACCGAATCCAGGAATGATTAGCAAATTGGAATGGACTAGAATAGAATGAAAACAAATGCAAAAATTTTGGAATGGACCCGAATCAGAATAATAGATTTTAAAGCAAGACTAATCTAAATATCAGAAAACTAAAACAGAAACATTATTTACAAAAGTTAGCTGGAAAAACAAAATAGGACATTAATTTGGTTAGCAATCTCCTCCCTGCAAAACCCCAAGTTATGAGATGAAATTCTAAAACAACCTGACCTAACAGACCTGCAACATAAACACAATCAAATTAGATCAGATGCAAGACTCTAAGGAAACAAATAATTGCATCATTCTATCATTCACCTATCGTAACCCACTTTATGGCGTAAATGAATAGATACAAGAAGCAATAATGCAAAGGAAAGATTTATAGAAATAGCAATAGTCTTAGTTTCAATCTCCTTTTGATTTCACACACAAGAGTTGCTCTTGCAAAAAAAAATCCTTTATTCCGAAAGATAGTCTTTGTTTTTTTTCTACAATTTCCAGCCCCTCTCCACTTCTTTGAATGGCGTATTTAAAACCTCTGAAAAAATTTTGTTTCTCCCTCCATGACTATTCGTTTTCTCCTTCCCTTGTGCATGCATGTGTTTTGATTTCCAAAAAAAACTTTTCGTTTCTATTTTGTGGCCCTTCGTTTCATTCCCATGGTTTGGCTTCCTCTGTTTGGTTTTCTTCACTTTTCGTTTGATTTCAAAAGAATGTTTCCTTTTCTCCACATGGGCTTGCGTCCATTTCCTTCCGTGTGTAACGACCATCTTAAATGATTTCAAATCATTAAATATTCCTTATGTAACATTTTGTCTTATTCATTGGATTTTGTCCTTATGTCCACGTCACTATCCTGGTGTTCATCACTAATATTAGACGCACTATCAACTACTCTGTTCCCTTGGCAAAAATTGAACATGTCATGAAATCGTGACACTTCTTATTTCTCTGCTTGCCTACCCCTTTTGAGTTGCGAAAATGCAACATGTCGCGATATCGCGACACTTTTTCTTCTCTCTTTTGTCTTTTAGCCATGAAAATGTAACATGTCGCGATATCGCGACACTTTTCTTTCTTGTTCTTCTTTTCTTTTGGCCATGAAAATGCAACATGTCACGATATCACGACACTTTTTTATCTTTGTCCGCAAAAACGCAACATGTCGCGATATCGCGACACTTTTCTTTCTTTCTTTTGGCCATAAAATGCAACATGTCGCGATATCGTGACACTTTTTCTTCTTCTCTTTTGGCCATGAAAATGCAACATGTCGCGATATCGCGACACTTTTCTTCTTCTCTTTTGGCCGCAAAAATGCAACATGTCGCGATATCGCGACACTTTTTCTTTTCTTTGGCCGCAAAAATGCAACATGTCATGATATCGTGACACTTTTCTTTCTTCTTTTTTGGCCACGAAAATGCAACATGTCGCGATATCGCGACACTTTTCTTTCTTCTCTTTTGGCCACGAAAATGCAACATGTCACGATATCGCGACACTTTTCTTTCTTCTCTTTTGGCCGTGAAAATGCAACATGTCGCGATATCGCGACACTTTTTCCTCCTTGCTCTCTCTCTTTGCTTTGGACCGTGAAAATGCAACATGTCGCGATATCGCGACACTTTTTCCTCCTTGCGGTGTTTTGCTTTTTCTTTGATCTTTAGCATATGGGCCACTTCGGTCTTCTTGGAAAACATGCAAAAAATGTGGGTCCCCAATTTTGGGGTACGTTGTGGAGCAGCCACAACAACTACCAAACTCAAGGACATCTTTCATCCTAGTGCTCGAAGCATAAAGAAACATAGACTGACTCCCATACTTTGAATCAGCCAGTCTAGAAAGAAAATCAAAAGCTGAAAGCCTGAATGGGACAAAGCCAAAACCATAGGAGTCCAACCTCCTCCAAATGACAATATGCAAAAGGCAAGTGGTATGCTCACTATCTATAACAAGTTCAATTTACTCAGAAATCATTGTCTCTTTGATAAAATAAATGTTGAGGAGTTTCTTATAATGGATCTCCATGTCCTAGACCTTCTCCTTCAACCATCCCCTAAGACAAAACTCCCCCAAAAAACCCTTTCCTCCCCATCTCAACCATGCCCCTTGTCCCCTCCCATCATCTACATAGATCCCTTGAGCTCTCCTCATAAACCATCTCATTTCCCTAATCCACCACGCACATCCTTCCCACCTTCTAGGTATGGGATGCCCCTCTCCCCATATAAAATCCTCAGTGACAAATCTAACAGTGATGATTCCTCCCAAGAGTCCCCTGAACCATGGAGTCCAAAACAAACCAGGAGTTTCAAAAAGTCCCAGATGGATGTAGGAGGTGATAGGAAAAATGGTAGGCCTTTAGGTTCTGAACTAAGAAACCAAGATATAACTGATGATATAGCCAATGGTACCCAGAAAACCCTTTTCCAAGAACTCAGAAGTACCAAAAGGGAAGAAATAAAGAGATCCAAACCCCCATGCAACAAAGCAAAGGGGGAAAAAACTTCCAAGAGTTCCAAATGAAAGTCCTCTCCTGGAATATGAGAGGGTTAAATGGGGCAACCAAACAAAGACTAGCTATTGCCATGCAAAAAGATTATAATCCCACCATATTTCTCATCCAAGAAACCAAATTAGGCTAAAATTGATCATCGAGAGTTACCAAAACCATTTGGAAAATTTGTGAGTCTGCCCACACTCTGACTTCTGGTACCTCAGGAGGTCTCCTTTGTCTTTGGGACCCTGCCAAAGTAGAAGAAAGAGTCATCTCAGGTGAAGGACATCTGTCCAATAGTTACTTCTATGATCCCAGTACCCAGCTCTCCTGGGTAGTGATAAATGTTTATGCCCCTAACACTCAGCAGGGTAGACTAATCTTGTGGAATAACCTCACTCATATGAGGCAAGAATTTAACAATGTCCCATGGATTCTAGCAGGAGACTTCAATACCCCCTACACTATTCATAAAAAAGAGGGGATAATAACTTAACCACCATAACCACAAATGACTTCGCATAGTTTATTGACTCAAATGAACTCATGGACATTAATTTGAGGGGGTCTCAGTTCACATGGAGCAACAGATAGAGGGGTGGAGACCTTATTTTAAGAACGTTTGAATCACTTTCTATTATCCCAAGAAGCGCTCCCCCTATTTGGTGATGCTAGCCTTCAAGCATTCCCAAAAATAGGATTTGATCATAGCCCCCTTATATTTGAAACTGTAAACAGATCTCAGTTCAAAACCCCTTTCGATTTGATTCAATGTGGACTCAGCACCTAGATCTTAGAAGATAGATTGTCGAATAGTGGGGGGAAAAGTTCCCTAGGACTATTATAAATCAGGTAATGCAGAAACTTTGATCAATTAAAATAAAATCGAATGGGTGGAACAAAGAGACATTCGGGAATATCATTGAAAATAAGAAATAAATCAAAAGCAGGCTTGACCATATTGAGGGTAGGTTCCAGAAGGGGCAGGAGGATGACAATCTCAAACTTGAAGAGTGTTTTCTACTTTTAGAATGCCATAATACGATGTGGAAGGAAGAAATGTTCTGGTATAAAAAATCAAGATAGCTATGGCTCAAGTAAGGAGACACCAACTCCACATTTTTCCACATTTCCACCCTTAGGTATAGGGGAGTGAATAGGATTAAGTGCCTCACCAGGAAATACGGGTCTTTCACCACTGACATACACTATATTTGGGATGAATTTGTATCCCACTTTGAATACCTCCTAGGCCCCCAACCCCCTCCCTCTGATCTGGCCATGGTCTCCCTTCTCGAGAGCATTCCTAGTTCCATCACTGAAGCCATGAATGAATTTCTCCTTAGCCCTCTGACCCCTAAATAAATTCACTAGGCACTATTTTCCATGCAGCCAGAAAAATCCCCTGAACCTGATGTCTTCTCCCCAATATTCTTCCAAACTTACTAGGAAATTGTTGGCCTCGACGTCTACCTATCTATTTTTGAAATGCAACTCACCAAATCCATTCCTAGGGATGTCAATTATACTTTCCTTGCTCTCATTCCCAAGGGGCCCAATTTCTAGTCCCTGTCTTACTACCACTCCATTAGCCTTTGCAATGTAATTTCCAAGATCTTGTCCAAAGCTATGGCCAACAGACTCACAGACATCCTCCTAGCCATCTTCAATCCCTGCCAAGGGAGTACCATCAAGGGGTGAAACATTGTTGACGATGTCATCATAGTTCACGAGCTTATCCACTCAACCCATATTTCCAACAAGTTTGTCTTCTTATTGAAGCTTGATATGAACAAGGTCTTTGATAGAGTAGACAGGGAGTTTCTAACCAAAGTCCTCAAATTTGGATTCCATGAAAAATAGGTTAATTTGATCTCAAACTATATTTCCTCTTCTTGGTTCTCCATCCTTGTTAATGGGTCAGTAGCAGGATATTTCCCCAGTGCCATAGGTCTAAGGCAAGGGGACCCCCTATCCCCCATTATCTTAATCATTCTAGCGGAGAGTCTGGGAAGGGCCATCAAATCTACCTATTCTAGAAATTTGATAACTGATATTAAGGCTGCTTTCAATATCCAGCATGCAACTCATCAATAGTTTGTCGATGACACCTTGCTGGCCACATCAACCTCTATTATTGAAGCTAAAATCATTAAGGCTGTTCTCAAACTCTATGAGGATGCTGCTGGTCAGAGGATCAACTTCACCAAAAGTAAACTCTACTTCACCAACACCCCCATCAAGTGGCAGGTTAAAATTACAAGTATTTTGGGATGCTCCATTATTGATTTTTCGACCACATACCTGGGCCTCCCAATGTTTCAAGGTAGACCAACAAAGAATATGTGGACCAATGTCATAGACATAATCCAAAGGAAATTGGCAGGCTAGAAAGGGGCTCTCCTCTCCTAAGCAGGTAAAGTAACCTTGGTCAAATCTATCCTACAAAGAATATCAGTGTACTTTATGTCAGTTTTCAAAATCCCAGTGGTAGTGGGATAAGCTATAGAGAAGATCCAAAAATGCTTTCTATGGGAAGGTTCTAATAATTTGTGAAAGTTCCACCTAATGTTGTGGGATAAAATCTGCACTCCAAAAGATAGAGGCGGGCTCGGGTTGCGTAGGATAAGTCTCATGAATAAGGCCCTCTTGGCCAAATAGGCATGGAAGGTTATCACCAATGCCAATTTGGAGTGGGTATCTATTGTCAAACAAAAATATTTGCAACAACTTTCTTTCAGGGATGAAGGAAGTCCCAACAATGGTTCCCACTTTTAGCAATCCATAATCCACACCAAACACCTTATCCAACAAGGGATAAGATGACAACTCGGGGATGACAAAGACATTAATTTTTGGCATGAACCGTGGGCTAGGGACGAGCCCCTGGTCAAAGACCCTAAAATTTCTACAATCAAACACCTTACTAATTACAAATTCAGACCCAGAGTAGCTGACATCATCACCACGGAACAAGGAAGCCACAGATGGAAATAAATTTGGTTCAGGATAAGAAATGTTTCAATTAAAAAAGTTATGGAGTCTCTATTGGTTATCTTCAAAGCAACTTTTATCCCCCAGACTCAGGTGGTAGACAAGCTTTACTGGAAAGGTACCAATGATGGCCTCTTCTCTATAAAATTTTCTTTCTAGTTGACAGATAGGGCCGCAAACATCTCAGTACCATTAACAACCCAGCCACTTCCAATTCCATTTGGATCAAACAACTCGTCCTAAAGGTGGCTCACTTTTGTTGTCTCGTTATCCACAATAGAATCTTAACAATGGATAACTTGATCAGAAGGGGTGCAATGGTCCCCAATAGATGTTATCTTTGCACTCAGACATGGGATTCCACCCAGAACCTCCTCCTCGAATGCCCCTTCACCTGGTACATCTTCTCTTCTTTGATTAGTAGGTTTCACATCAATTTGGTGTGGCCCAAATCCATCCTAGACTTGTTCACCCAGTCGCCCAGTGTATTCAGGAATACCGGGCTCAAATTCCTATGGAAAGTCCTATTGCATCATGTGACTTGGCAAATCTAGCCTGAGAAAAATAATCGCATCTTCAAATATAGCCCTTGAAATCTTGAATTAGTGGCTATCAGAGTGTTGTCCCTTGCCATTGAAAACTCCAGCCTCATCTCTTACACAGACATCCCAATTTTTGGGATAGAGTCTTTTCTGTTCAAATCCCTAGGGATTCCCACTGAGTGCACCAAAACCTAGAACTCCCCCAATTCCAGGAGTAATGTCAAGTGGAATCCCCCTCCTCCATGATGGCTTAAGGCCAATTTTTACGGATCATCCAAAGTAAATTGGAGGGCTACTAAGGCTAGCAATATCATCATGGACTCTGCGGGTAATATCATTATGGATTTCGCTGAAAACCTAGAGGTCCAAAATAATAACTATGTGGAAGCTTGAACTCTTTGGAGGAGCATTGAGATCAAAAAATCCTTGACTGATCCTATCATGTTCGAAGGTGATTCATCAATAGTAGTTAGTCATATGAACAACAACAACAACAATGGAGGTTGGAATATCCATATCATAATTCAAGAGTGGCGAACCTCCCTAAGTCAATGCCCTAAAGCATAATTCATCATGTGTTTAGAGAATGGAATAGGGTAGGAGACCTTATGGCCAATAGAGTAGCCAACCAAACCAACCTAATCGTTTGGAAAGAAGACTACCCCCACTATGTCCTCATGACAGTCAATCATGATGTGGAATGCAACAACAAAGAGCAGTGTTAGCTACCATGATAGTGTTTTTCAACACCAAATGTGTTCTTGGTCAACACCAGTCTCAAATGGAAAAAACCATAAAAAGGCAATTCTTGCTACCACAAAGGTGTTTTCTCAATACCATTGGTGTTTTCCCTCAACACCATGTCCCTTCGGGGCTTAGCTCACTACATCATTTTTTGAAGCTTTGTCAGGTCGAGGTTTTTTCGGTATGCCCTCCTCATTCTAATGAGCCTAGTCAACCCATTTGGTCCTTGCTTTCTTTGTGTCTTCATCCTCTCGCCCTCATTTTCCCCATCATCTCATCACCCACTCACCAACACCCCCTCTTTTCTCCTTCACCCGCTCTCTTCGTTGCCCGCTTCATCCACCTCACATTTTCCTTCCACTTTGGTCCTTCCCTCACGTGCCTTGTCATGGTCGGTATTCGTGCCTACTGCACTCAATTTTACTTTGGCTCCATTGCTTTGATCCTTTGCCTCTTACGCTTGTTTTCCCACCCTACTAATTCCTTCTTTATCCCTATGGTGAGTACTTGCTCGAGGCTTTCCAATCAGTTTGACAAAAGCTTTTTTAGCAGTTGTGTTTGCTCTAGTTCCAGTGGCACGACAACCATGATCGAACCTTCAAACCTCCTACTCGACCCGATGACTGAAGCTCTTCTTGATGCCAAGAGATTCATCCTTTTCTTTAGGCTTTTCACAGGAGCAGAAGATGAGGTGACCAATGACTTCATTAATTCTTGGAATGAAGTTGAATTTCTTATCCGTGGTTTACATTTTGAGGTAAGTGTTCATACCATTGTTGAAGTTTCTGGTTTATCGCCTATAGGCAGGGATGTCCGTAGGGATAGGCACAATTTCAAGTAGGAGATGGATCATTTCCCTGACAAGGGGAAGGATTTGGTATGGGATAAAAATGGAGTGCTTCGATCATATCTACCCCATCCTTGGGACACCGTTGTCATACCTGTCATCCAGTACATCGCTATCGATGACCCCAATAGTCCCTTGCGTGCTTACCACCTCGCCTTTGTTAACCATCTTCATGATGTCAAGCCAGTTAACATTATCGATTTCCTCCTTCATTCCATCAACATTACTATTGCAAATTTTAGGGAGCGCAAGTCCTCGAAACCCCCTCGCCACCAAGGACTATTTTCTATCCTTTACAAATATGCACTGGATCACCAGATATCCAGTGGTCTCCCTACCTGCTCTCCCAGCCTTGAACCCTCTTTAGCATCCACCTATAAGACTAAGGCGAGCTCCTCCCCTTCTCCCTCTTTTGTAGAGACCCCCCTACGGTCTGAGACTCCCACCAGCCCTCTCCCAACCAAGCCCAATCATGTTCAAGCTAGTGGTAAGCAAGAAGCCTTCTCTCCCCCCGTCCCCAAGGACTCTCACCCTCCTAGCAAGTCTTTAATAAGCAAACATATAGGTGTTATTCACATATTTATGGCTATGGTTTGGCTAGCCCATAGGGGGTTGGACCCCCATTTTTTTTGTTGTCAGACTTTGTCAATTTTGTACAGCAGGAACTGTTCTTGCCCACTGTAATAGGGACTGGACCCTTTAACCCGATCTGTTAATATAATATTTTACCTACCAAAAAAAATATTAGGTAAAAGATCATTATACATCTTTTTGTCTTGATGTAATGTGTTATAGCCACCCTATAAATAAACATTACAAATTCATTCTCTTATATGATATTTTTTTTCAAATTTTAACAACACTAATATTTTTTTGTAATAGGTTCACTCAAACCTTGTTGTGGTTTGAACTTTATTTATCGAAAAATATTTATTCACACCTACTTTGATTTCATGTTAGACTTAATAATACTTTAAAAAAATATTGAAACCAACATATTACTTAGAACAAAAAAACAATTCACAAATAAACACAAAGCAATATGAAGGGTGTCCACACACATCAAAGTAATCTCACTAAAGAAAGAATAAACATTACAACCAATAATGAAATGGTTGGTCTTAAAGATATAAATGCCTCAATTATATATGACCTTATGATTAAAAAAACAAACCTTAAGATTTATTATTAAAATATTACAATAAATCCACTTATACAAGGTGTACAAAGGCTCATATGGCTATACAACAAATATAATACAACAGTGGAAAGTGGTTTCAAATGAAGCTTAATATCACATATTCCAACAATAAAATAATCTATCTTTTTCTTCTTCCAACTCTACCTTTTACACCCTTTTAATGCTTCTAAAATTATATTTATTAACTTACCGATTTTGATTTTTTTTTCTTTTACCTCTTTGTGTTATCCCTTTGTAAAGTGTGTTTTATTGCTTCCTTAAAATTTAAATAATTTTCTTGTCATATGAGAATATTTTCTTATATAATTTAAATAATTATATAGCTCCATTTTGTTCTCGAGAGTTAGGTGGATTGGCAAGTGCTTGTCTGGTCAGGCATTTACCAAGAAGACACCTAGGTTCAAACCTTGAGGGTAGCTTGTTTGCAAAGGTAGTATTCTGATTTGAATCCTCTGAGTGCGCACCATACCGATGATGATGCTACAAATTTTGAGTGACCAATGGTCCCCTTCACATTGGGTCAACAATAATGAAGCATAATATGTTTGGTGGAAGTAGCCCCTATGGTTTGAACCCTACACTTGACAATTACTAAAAATAGTGTGGTTGTGACCAACTCTCCTATGTAATAAAAAAACTATATAGCTCAATCAAATGATTTATTTTCTCTCTGAAATTTCTCCCAAGTGGTGGTCGTAGCAAACAAGGGAATTACTTCTTGCCATTCTTGCTCTTATTTGTTGTTTAGTTTTTTTTAGGTTTTAATTAGTAATAGTATAGTATTATATGCATATAAGTAAATATCATAGTAAAAGGAAATATCACCAATGTATTATTAACAATTAAATAAAAAATGTATTTACAAGAAAAAAAATGAAAATATATAATTTATTAATTTAAAAAATAAAATAAAATTATAATTTATATTTAACTATAACATAGTGATTCAAAAGGGAGAACGGAACTGAATTTTTTTCGGCTCTGGCGATTTGGCTTTTGGCGGGAAATTTTTTGTGACGGCGTCTGGTGTTGCTCGAGGGACTCTGGCCCGAAGATCTTGCCTAGGGCTTTGGGGGGTTGTTTCTGCTTTCGCCTGAAGGTTCTTTAGTGGTCCCGGGAGGGCCCGATGGGGTCTCCTCCTGTTTCTCCTGCCGGGAGAAAGACCTCATATGCCGAGAAGTTGAAAGATTTTCCCTCGCCTTCCACGGACGGAGCTCAGCGGAATGCTTTTCAATCGATACTCAAGACTGTTGCCAATGGCCCAAATGCTCACCGCGTTAATGGATGCCTCCCACAATCTTCCTCCAGGCCTAAGATTGTAATAGAACCAATGCCGGTCGAAGATACAATCGTCTACCGAGCTAATCACGACTTGATCTGCAAATTCATGGGCATCCGGCCCACACTGAATTTTCTGCATACCTGGGTTCGTCATAACTGGGAGCCACACGGTGAGTACTCTCTATGGCCTATAAGCAATGGGTATTTCATCATAAGTTTCTCTTCTTTAGCAGATAGAAACAGAGCATTTGAATCAGAAAAGAGAAACCACGGACCAAGCAGGGTTATTTGTCCAACCCCTGGAGAGTGGGTTTCGACCCCCGCATCGAACCCACGGCTGTCCCGGTCTGGATCCGGCTGTACGCTCTCCCGATGGAGTTTTGGGGTGAGCAGGTGTTGGAATTAATAGGTAATTCCCTAGGCAGATTTCTGGGAGTCTCCAAAGATACCATAGAGGGCAATACTGCTGTCTTTGCTAGAATATGTGTAGAGATGGACATTAGTCAGCCTCTACCAGCTGAGGTGGAACTTGAGCTTGCAGGAGTACCCTGGATCCAGCAGCTAGACTATGAGGCCCTACCTTTCAGGTGCCGAGTATGCCATAAGCATGGACATTTGGCAAGGTTCTGCCCAAACGTAGTGAGCACAAAAACGGAGGCTCCGAGTGGAATGTCAAACCGCCCTAGAGAGGGTAAGTCCAGTCCGGTCAATGAACCCTCTAGCAATTCTCCAGGTCCTGATGCTCAGCAGGATGGCTTTGAACAAGTGAAACGAAAGAGAAACAAAAAGAAAAATGGCAAGGAGCAAGTACAGCTCAAGCCAAACAATCGGTATGAAATTTTTAAGTCATTAGTGGATCCGGAGGACCAATCTATGGAGGGAGTGGTTGGGAATGGTGAGAATGTCAACACTCCACCTCTTGTTTCTCCTTCCTTCACTCCCGTAGTAGAACAGGTGACTGTGCCAGTTGAGTACCTGCAGTCAGAGAATCCAGGGGCTTTGGTTATACACTCCCCAACACAGCCGGCTATAAAAGATGTTACCATGGGAAATGCAGATAAAAACAGAGAAAGGCCTGCTTTAGGGATTTCCTAGGTGGAAAAGAGATCAAGAAACAATAACTCTCAAGGAGCGGGAAGAAAATCCAATAAGGAACTACTAATGAACCCAAGGAGATAAGCTAATCAATGGAGGATTGGTGAGGACCATTGATTCTTACCGCTCTCAAGGTTTTCAATGATTATTCAATCTTGGAATATTAGGGGTTTAAACAAGAGAACCCATCAATCATTGCTCAAAGACTCTTAGAAAACCGTAAAACAGACTTTTTGCTTCTTCAGGAGACCAAAATATCTTTAGATATTATGAGTAAAACCGCTACTAAAATCAAGCGGGAGCCGGGTATATGGACGTGGCCGCCCAAGGAGCTTCAGTGGAATTGTTACCCTTTGGAACCCTCTCGGTCCTGGACTGCTTTAGAACATGTAGCTTGTAGGGGTGTACTTACTTCTCTCTTCAGAAATAACTTCAATTCTGAGCTGGTCCTTATAACCAACTTTTATGGGGCCCAAGATCTTGATGGCCAGAGGCTCCAATGGGACGCTGTTCACAACATGAGAGCATACAGGGAGTGTTATGACTGGATTATTGCAGGGGATTTTAATGCAAAATTATCTGTTCGGGACCAGGAAGGTGGCTCCCCTATTTTGGATCCAGGGGATCGGCTTCTGATTGCCCAAGTTCAGGCCTTTAATCTAGTGGACGTTCAAGGCCCTAGTGTTTTTTTCACTTGGACAAACAAGAGAAAGGAGCCACATAGCAGGAAGGTCAAGTTAGATCGCTTTTTGGTCTCGGAGGAGGCTTTTGTTAAATGGACTTTTAAGTTCCAGATTTTGGAGGGCCCTATTTCGGATCATTTTCCCATTTTGCTTGAGGGAGGGACTTCGAGAGGACAGCACCATAGGCCTTTTAAATTTGAGAATTTTTGGTTACAAAAGGAGGACCTTCGACAGAAAATTTCTCATTGGTGGACAGAAGGCCGTCCACCTTTTGGGACAAAAATGTTCAAATTTCATAAACAGCTTCAATTTGTCAAATTTCAATTGAAACAGTGGAGGAAAGGAAACAAGTCGGATTTCCAGTCCCAAAGGGCCCCCTTGGTGGCTAGATGGGAGGAGGTTCAGAAACTTTTTAGGGAAGGATCAATTACTGAGCAACTCAAATCTGAAGATGACGAACTGCGTAAAGCGGTTGAGGACATTGACAACCAAGAGGAGTTATACTGGAAACAGAGGGCTAGAAATACTTGGTTATTAGAGGGGGACAGAAATACCAAATTTTTTCATCGGTCAGCTTGTGCTAGGAGACAGATGAACAATATGGAAGTTCTCAAAGATGAACATGGAAATGTCTTCGATACTATTCCCCGGTATGCACTCCCATGCTATCGATTACTTTTCTAAACTTTTTAAGGAAAGTATGCAGCAAGATATTGAGGCTCAGAACGAAGTTCTTAATGTTATTCCTCCTATTATCTCTGAAGAGGACAATCAGACCCTGCTTAGACCCATTGAAAGGGATGAACTGAGAAATGTGGTCTTTGGTATGAGTACTGGAAAATCTCCTGGTCCAGATGGCTTTCCTATTGAATTTTTTCAGGCTTTCTCGGGACACCTTGGAGGAGGATGTTCTGGTCAGTCATCGAGGAATCCAGATCCAATCGAAGAATGCTCATGGCGATCAATCACACCTTCATTGCTTTAATTCCAAAAGGGGAAGCGGGGACTCATATCTCCGATTTCAGGCCTATTGCTTTATGCAATGTGATTTACAAAATCATCACTAAGATAATGGTCGAGAGGCTTAAACCCCTTCTTCATAGCATCATTTCTCCTGAATAGGGGGCTTTGTTGAGGGAAGACAAATATTGGATGGGGTGGTTTTGGCCCAGGAGGCCATCCATTCAATGCAAACTTCGGGCAACAAAGGCATGTTCATTAAACTGGATATGTCCAAGGCTTATGACCGGGTGGAGTGGTGCTTCTTGTCGAAAATGCTGGCTGCCTTTGGCTTCTCTCAGGAATGGATTGATTGGGTTATGAGTTGTGTTTCTTCTCCCTCTTTTTCTGTTCTCATTAAGGGCCTTCCCTCGCTTCCTTTCGGCGCCTCCCGTGGCTCCGCCAGGGAGACCCTTGTTCTCCCTATCTCTTCCTTCTCTTGGCCGAAGGTTTGGGCAGACTGTTTTTGAGGAGAAGGCAACAAGGTCTGCTTTCTGGTATCAAGGTTGGGGAGGAAACTCTGACTCACTTGCAATTTGTGGATGATACGGGTCTGGTTGGTGCGGCCACTCTTCGGGAAGCTAGAGGAATCAGAGATACTTTGAATTTCTACCTAAGGGCTTCAAATCAGGTTCTAAATGTCAGGAAGTCCAAAGTGGTCTTTTTCAATCTCGACCAACGGCTTCAGGAGCGCGTTATTGAGATCCTGGGCTTCACAAGGACTTCTCTTCCAATTGTTTACCTGGGCGTTCCCCTTCATTTCAAAAAGTTAAATATTGATATTTGGAAGAACCTGTTAGCAGGCATCAAAGACAGAATGAATCATTGGGCCCATAAATGGCTAAGCTACGGGGGTAGATTAACCTTCCTGAAATCGGTTATTCAGGCTTTGCCGATCTATAAATTCTCAATACTGGCTGCCCCTCATACCATCTGGAAAGAGCTGGACAAAATGGCTAGAAGATTTTTATGGGAAGGCGCAAAAGGGAAGAAAAAATGGGCCTTGGTTGGGTGGGACAAAGTTACCCAGCCTAAGGATAAAGGAGGGCTGGGCTTGAGAAGTTCTATGCTTAATAACAGAGCTTTGGCTGGAAAACTGTATTGGAGGTGGATTTCTCAGCCATCCTCTCTCTTCAGCAGAATTCTTTCCAGTAAATATTTGGGGCATGTTCATCCCAATGAGGTGGGTCGCTTTCCCTTGGAAGGTTCTGGTTCCTTAGTGTGGCAGACTCTCAAGATTGGGTCCCGGATTATCAAAGATCAATTATTCTGGAAAGTGGGAAAAGGAGACAAGGCTCGTTTCTGGACTGAATCTTGGGACCAACATCCTCCCATTATTGTTATGTTCCCTGAGCTACAACCTATCATGACCGCCTTAGAAGCCTATGGTTGGATCCTTATTGATAATTATCTTCTTACCAGTCATTTGGGGGGGTATACATTTAAAAAGTTTAAGCGATGGGAGGGGTGGCCAATTACTGTCTCTCCGGAGTTGGCGCCTATCCCGCAAAAAAATCTTGTCGTAAAGGTTCCTCACGGGGAAGGATGAGGAAGATGAATTAGCCCGGGGCTATGGAAGCCTTGGGGTCTACTCGCTTAAGGCCGGATATGAAGAGATCCTCCCCGAGCCTCCCCCACACTCTTTTCCGGGTCAGCATTGGAGAAGGATTTGGCATTCAAAGGGTTGGCCGAAAGTGAATTTCTTCGCTTGGCAACTTATGCATAATGGTCTTCTCACCTTTGACAATCTCAGACGTAGGGGTTTCAATGGCCCCTCTCAATGTGCTTTATGCCTCCAACATGAGGAAACCGTGCACCATTTGTTTTTTGAGTGTCCTTTTACTCATCAGATTTGGGAACGCCGGTTCTCTCAATTTAAACTCCTGTGCTAATGGTGTTCTCAACCGTACCAATATTTGGGAAAAATGGAAATGGGGCAAGTTCAATTCCATAGCTCTCCGAACTGGCTGGCAGCTAGGCTTTCTCTTCATTTGGTGGCAAGTTTGGTTGGAGAGAAACGCCCGGATCTTTAGAAACACTTTCTCCTCGATTGACGGCGTTTGGCAGGTCATCTGGAGAAAAGTCACAGAAACTGTTGCTACTTTTGTCAATGAAAAGAATCAAGCTACTCTTGGGCATCCTGAAGAGGGGGTTGAGGGTCATGAGAGGCAAGGCAGATCATGCTGGAAACCTCCCCCCGAAGGATGGATCAAGATCAATACTGATGGGGCTGCAAAAGGCAACCCGGCAACGCAGAATTGGTGTTGTTTGTCGGGATCACTCGAGTGCGGTTCTTTACTGGGAATTGCAGGGATTGGGCAGAGCCACGAACAATGAAGCCGAAGCCTTGGCCATTAAGTCAGCGTCTATCTGGGCTGTTAAGCAGGGTTACCGGAGGATAATTCTTGAATCTGATTCTCAAGTCCTGATCGGCGCTCTAGATTGCTTGCGGAATTTCTCTTTAAAAGCCTCGGAGACCGCGGATGTTGATATCTCAAATCAAGGAGTTATGGAGGGAGTTAGATGATGTCATCCCCGTGTATGTGAGTAGAAATCGAACACGGTAGCCGACTTCCTTGCGAAGATGGGTGCTGAGAAAGAGGTAGGTGTTCAGCTGCACAGTGATATGCCTATGATAGATGAAGAGATTCGGAGTGGTCTGGAACGATCCCTGCATCCATGAGCTCAAAAATGACTAAGGTTAGTTTCTGTCGCGATATCGCGACATATTGCGCCGTCGCGACCCTGTTTGGTAATCTGTCGCGATTTCGCGACATGTTGCTCTGTCGCGACATGTTGCTCTGTCGCGACATGTTGCTCTGTCGCGACCTATCCTGGATAACTGTAGCGATTTCGCTACCCTTTTGGTTGCTGCGGCTTTGGGAGGAAAATTGTAGCGATTTCGCGACATGTTGCGCCGTCGCGGTCGTTGATGAGAAGGTGTCGCGATGTCGCGACCTTTTTGGTTGGTTTTGCTGCTGGAGGAAAAGTGTCGCGATATCGCGACGCTTTGAGAAAAATTGCATGAAAGGGAAAAACCGTCGCGATATCGCGACAATTTTTGTGAAAAGCTACTCTAAGGAAAATTCGTCGCGATTTCGTGCCTTTTTTGAGGAAAGGACACAAAGGGGCATACTTGTTGCGATTTTGAGATGTTTTGAGCAAAATTTAGTTAAGGGGAAAAACCGTCGCGATATCGCGACCTTTTTGAGAAAAGCCTCCCAATGGATAACCTGTCGCGATTTCGCGACATGTTTATGGAAAGGAAGCACAGGGGCAAACCTGTAGCGATTTCGCTACAGTTCTGGAGAAAAACTGCTTGCAGGAAAAACGTCGCGATTTCGCGACTAGTTTTGGTAATGGGCACCTCGGGGGTGAACATGTCGCGATTTCGCGACACTTTTGCGGATGGGGCGCCCATTGGTTTTCTTGTCGCGATTTCGCTACACTTCCGGCCAAGTGGGGCTCCAAGGAAAAGCCGTCGCGATGTCGCGACACTTTCTCAAAGTTGCTGATCAAAGGGGTCCTCGTCGCGATTTCGCGACAGTTTCGGGGAGCAGGTGCCTTCAGGCTTTCTCATCGCGATTTCGCGACGCTTTTGGCGTTTGGGTGATTTGGTGCTGTGCTGTCGCGATTTCGCGACTTTTTTCGTGTGTTGTGGTTCCGGCGCTTTTTGTCGCGATATCGCGACATGTCGCGATTTCGCGACTTGTCGCGTTATCGCGACTGGTTGTTGTGGCGCGGCGGTTGTTTGGTTTGGTGTCGCGATTTCGCGACATGTCGCGTTTTCGCGACATGTCGCGTTTTCGCGCCTTTGTACTTCTGGTCTCTTTGCGCTTGGTTGGGATGCCCTTTCTCCCTCTTGTAACTGTCTTTTGTTTTAATACAAGTTTTTTTCATTTTTTTCAAAAAAAAAAACATAGTGATTCAAAATATTAATTTATTTATATAAACAATTTTTAAAATACTTATTATAGTCCGAGAGCCCAACGGGTAAGGGCAATAAGAACTTTGACTTTGGCTTCTCTTTGAAAGGTCTAAAGTTCAAACTAACATGAGTGTGTTGATGTGCGTTGGATGTTACCAAAAAAAATACTTATTATATAACTCAATCAAATGATTTAGTTTCTAATCCCCGTGTGTGGTCTCCGGCAAGGATGCCACTTGCACTATTAGTAATGTAACCCGGGTTCAATCCCCATGACAAATATATATATATATAATATTTACTTAAAAAAATGATCTAGTTTCTCAAGTTTTATTTTATAATATACAAAATAATTTATATTAAAAAGTTTTTAATTTTTATTTTAATTCAATTTTTTCCAAATTTCCATAATGTTGTGTCATCTAATGGCATAATATAAGAAAACCACATAATTCTTTAAATTTGATGTTTATTATTATATATAAATTTTTATAAATAGCATTAAACAATATTAATGCTCTTTAGTTTTAAGTTAGACTACTACCTTTACTCAAATTAAAATGCCCTCTGACCTACACTTAACGAACATAAGTTAAACTACGACCTTCACTCAACATGCCCTCAAGTTTAAACACAAATATTTTTTTAGTAAAGATTGGTGAACAATAAATATTTATGTAATATTAAGGATGCCACATGTAACTCGGATTCAATCCCCATAACAGATACTTATAAAAATATATATATTTTTAGTTGATTTGGAGGCACCTGTAATGGTAATGCCAAAAGAGATTTGTGAAAATATGGCTCTACCTATATTAAAAGAGGTAAGCATATGATCCAAATGCATGGCACCATGGTAAACACAATAGGAGTCCTCAAAGACCTATGATCATATAAATACATCTAACATTGGTAGTGGTATAAAAAGTGATAAGGAGATGGTTACATGGTAATGGATTATACATATAGGAATGTGTATGAGGATGGTAAGGTGGATTGAAAATGTGAGTCCTCAAAGACCTATGATCATATAAATACATCTAACATTGGTAGTGGTATAAAAAGTGATAAGGAGATGGTTACTTGGTAATGGATTATACATATAGGAATGTGTATGAGGATGGTAAGGTGGATTGAAAATGTGTTGTTGCCACTATCTGCTATATGCTATGGATGAAGATAGAATTATAAATTAGAATGAATTTCTAAAATTTGTGAAAGATAATGAGGGATTTGAAAATAATTAAATCTTAGATATTGATATGATAATTGTTTTATTTCAAGATAAAGTAGATCCATGTGGTGAGCTTAGGGGATATATAATTTTTTATTCAATTAATTTAAAACTCTCTTTTTATAAGGGGTTCAGTCTTTGGATAGATAGGCTTCTACTTTCGCCTCACTAGTTTGGCCTTAGAAGTAAGTTTTATTGTACGTTGGATGATATCTTTATTGTACCCTTTCAGGTCTTCATAGTTCCATGTTATCACTCCATTATAATTTTTTCTTTAACATACTTTTACAACCAAAGCATATGGTTAGGGGTACAACGAGAGTTGTCCTTCCCATCATTCAAACTTAGGTCTCTACAATGAGATCCCATAGCCATATGAATATGGTGTCCTAATAGGGACACTCTATTATACTTTTGGTAGAGGTAGATCAGAGATTCTTTTTCCTATCGAGTAGATACTCTACTTATCTTCAATGTTTATCCTGAGATGATTGTTATATGTTAATAGTCCTATTTGTTAGCAATCGTCCATTTCTTACCTCTAAATTGATCATTAAGACTAAACAAGGACTCCAATGTAACTAGCACCTTGGGAAGCTTGTTGGATTTCAACTATATAATTTGATCTTCACATTCATTGATCTGGAGATTCAGTTTGTCTTTAAGGATGGTGAAGTGGATAGGGTTTTGGCGTAAAATGAGTAGGGCTTTGGTTTTTTTAAGGTCTAAGGTTTAAACCACAACATGTTCAGAAGGAGGTAGGTTAGATGGTAACAGTCGTGTGTTTGTTGGTTACCCTAAAAAATTAAGGGTCTTATTAACTTCATTTTATCCAATAGATTTAGGGTTTATAAAAGCAAGGTACCATTGACTTCACTCTACCCAACATATTTAGGGTTTATAAAAATAACATCCAAAAATGTTTTAAAAAAACATACTCTTTCCTTTTTCTTAACCCACCATTTTTTAACACATTATTTAATGCAACCAAGAAGCATAAAAAAACAATATTACAAGAATAGCCCCTCTTCAAATATGTAATAGTAAAAAAATTGGATTCTTCTAACAAAAACTCTATTTCAATTAATGAAAAAAGATGATCCCCAAATAACCCAAAACTTAAACTATTACAAAAAAATACTTTACCTTTCTAATAATAAAAAAAAATAATAATAATAATATTAGATTTATTTTAACAAAAACTCAATTTGAGTTTATTAGAAAAGATGATCCTCAAAATAACCTAATATTATACTTTGACTATTACAAGAATACTTCACATTCCGACAATCAAACGTACATCCAGATAAAATCTAATATGCCATGGCTTGATCGAGAAACAAAAAGTGAAGACGATAATGAGATATCTGAAGGGGACTCCCAAGACTTGGTGGAGGATTCTCGTTACCAAAGGTAAAAAGAGGATCGAGTCTTGGACGGATCTAAAAGATGCCCTGCGAAGCCAATACCGCCCTGAAAACACCGAATGGCTAGTAAGGTATAAGTTGCTGGATCTTCGCCACACTAGCAAGATTAGTGATTACGTGAAGGTATTCCAAGAGCTGATGACAGACATCCAAGACATGTTTCAGAAGGACCAACTTTTTACATTTGAGGTTCAAGTGGAGCTTCGACGGCACAAACCGACGGACGTTTCTTCGGCCATCGCTGCAATCGATAGTTTCTTCGACTTTCGGGCTGAAGGCGTGGTGCGAAACAAACGTGAAGCCAAGATAAGAAAGGGAAGCCATAGTTCAATGGGAAGAGGCCAACTCAATCCCATGGTAAACAAAGAGAGTCATCACCCAAACGACAGAAGTCTGCATTCCAACCTGTTGCAACGTCAAGCAAACGGCCAAGTCTTCGACTGGCACGAAGCGTAAGAATGCTGAAGTTAACAAAAGTGAAGGTGGAAGGTCGTGGCTGCAGTGCTGGACTTGACAGAAGGAGTGCCCCTAGTGGACATGAGTCATGCATAGCCAAGAGGAAGCTGAACTGAGTTCACCTATGAGTGGGCAGATGTCTAGTTTGCGTGAGTTCCATGCCTTGGCTACTACGGCCACCCGAAGGGTTGAAGGGTTGTTGGGTTGAACTGCCTCATGTATGTGGATGCCTTGGTAAATGGGCATTGTCTTACTGTCTTTGGTGGACACAAGGGCGACTCACAATTTTTTGAACACCCTTGCCGCCAAAAGGTTGAAGTTGTTGTTCTCCGGTGGAGGCCACAAGCTAAAGTCAGTGAACGCGTCGACCTAGATGATGCTAGGAGTTGCTAAGAACGTGCCTATTCATATCGGTGGTTGGCAAGGAAACATGAATCTCTTAGTGGTGCCTATGGATGAATTTGACCTCGTTTTGGGGCAAGAGTTCATACGACGAGCAAATGTTGAGGGTGATCCCTCACTTAGAATAATTGTTTGTCTTTGACCCAAGGCATAGTTGCATGATACATGTTGTGCGATGGAGGCAGACAGGTCATTGTCTTGAACGACAATCGAAGATCCAAGATTGTGCATCCATGAGCCTAAGGAAACCTTCTGAAAAGAAGGGTAAACAACCTATGTTCCTTGCTACTATGATCAGAGGGTAGGACGAAGAAGATCAGAAGGTTCCCATTCCACATGAGGTAGAAGATGTGCTGAGAAAGTTCCAAGACTAAATGCCAAAAGAGCTACCTCCATCCTTTACGCCATGACGGGTAATTGACACTTGCATCGAGTTGGTGCCTAGTGCAGCCCCGTTAGCAAGGGCACCATATCGTCTGAGCGGATAAAAAATGGTTGAGCTTAAGAAGCAACTTGAAGAGTTATTAGAAGTCGGCTACCTCAGGCCCTCCCCATCGCCCTACAGGGTTCTTGTGTTGTTTGTAAGGAAGGCTGATGGGTCCTTATGACTTGGCATCGACTATAAGGCCCTCAACAAACAAATGATAAAGTACAAGTACCGTTTATCACGAATTGATGAGTGCTTTGACCGGCTAGGTGGAGTGAAGGTATTTACCAAGTTGGATTTACATTTTGGGTACTATCAATTTAGGGTGGCATCGAGTGACGAGCAAAAGATAGCTTGGGTCTCATAGTATGGTTCTTTCGAGTTCCTCATGATGTCATTCAGCTTATGCAATGCACCAAAAATATTCTATACTATGATGAACGACATTTTTTTCCCCTCCTAGACAAGTGCATGGTCATCTATCTAGATGACATTCTCATCTATTCAAAGAATATGGCGAACCATTGAAAGCATTTGGCAGAGGTGTTCAAATTATTACAAGCCCATGAATTGTATGTAAAGAAGGAAAAATGTGAGTTTGCACAAGTTGAGGTGACATTTCTTGGCCATGTGCTCGAGTAGGGTACAGTTCAACCAGATCCAAAGAAGTTAGAGGTAATTCGTAATTGGGAGGCACCAACTAATGTGAGAGGAATTCGGTAGTTCCTTGGACTAGCCAGCTTCTATCGAAAGTTTGTGCTTTATTTTTCTAAGTTGGCAACCCCACTAATTGACCTGACCAATAAGGACCATTCATGGGCGTGGACATCATTATGCCAAGCAATGCTTGATTTGCTAAAGGATAAGCTAACCACCGCTCTAGTTCTTGCCTTGGTAGAATTTTTGAAATCGTTTGAAGTGCAAGTGAATGCTTCAAACTATGTGATTGGAGGTGTGCTTGTTCAATATGGGCGCCCTATTGCCTTCGAGTTCCACAAGCTGAATGAAGTAGAATGACGGTTTCCAATTCATGAAAAGGAAATGACCGCACTAGTCCACTACCTCAAGACTTGGCATCATTATTTGCTTGGGTTCATTTTGTTGCAATAATGGATAATGTGGAAAACACCTACGTCTTGACATAGTTGAAGCTGACTAACAAGCAAGAAAGGTGGTAGGACTACCTCATTGAGTTTGATATGGACATCGTGCACACAACTAGAAATATGAACACAGTGGAAGATACACTAAGTCGAAAGCTTCAGTTGGACGCCCTAGAGGAGGTGGCAGATAGTGCAGTTGTTGTGCATGATGAGGAAGTTCTTGCAAGGATAAGAGGACTTGATAAGGACCCCATAACCCAAGCCTTGGTAGAGATTGCTCGTGGGTAGTTGGAGTTGGGGAAGTTTAGTCGCTGCTAGTGGAGAGACGGGTTACTCTAGTATAGACATACTTGGCTCATTGTCCCAAGGTGGGGTGGGCTGCATCATGAATTCAATAAGGAGTGCCATGATAGTATTTGGGTAGGCCACCTAGGATAAACAAGAACATTGGCATTGCTTGAACGTGGTCTATTCTGGTTGCACATGGCCAAGGATGTGGATGAATATGTTAAAGCATGCCTGATTTGCCAACAAAAATCCAGGCGAATTGTTACAACTGCTAGTGGTACCTATGAGGCCATGGTCCAACTTTAGCCTAGACTTCATCATGTGCCTTCCAAAGGTGAAGGGTTTTAGGTCGATCATGGTGGTAGTGGTAGGTTCTCCAAGTATGTTGTGTTCATCCAACCTTGCCCGATAGAGGTCATCATTAGGTTGTTTTTTAAGAATGTGATAAAGTATTGGGGCATGTCTTTGAGCATTGTCTGCGATTAGGATACAAGGTTCACTAGCATGTTTTGGAGGAAACTGTTCCAAAATATGGGGACTAAGTTGCAAATTTCTAGTCGCTTTCACCCATATAGACGGGCAGACTGAGAGGATTAACACATTGTTGGAATTCTACCTGTGATATTTTATCAACGATGACTAGTTAAACTGGTCCGACTTGTTGGACATGATGTAGTTTTGCTAAAACAACCAAAATTCTTGTTTGATACAGTTCTCACTGTTCAAATTGGCTACTGGATAGCAATCGATAACCCCACACCTCATCTTGGTCAGCTACCCAATTGTCTTTCCAGCTGCAGCAGACTATATGATGTAGTGGCAGACAAGGGTGGGCTTGGCATAGATGCACTTGTTGAAAGTAGCTGAAAGGATGAAGGAGGGGACAAATGCTAAGCAAAGGCTAGAAGAATTCAAGGTTAGTGATCAAGTGTTGTTGAATATGGAACTAGAGGTTTTTAAGCCACCCAAGGGTAAGTCTAAGGAACTAGTTCACCGTTTTAATGGCCCGTTCGAAGTGACCAAAAAGCTAAGTGTTGTTGCCTATAGACTGAAGCTTATTGCACACCTAATGGTACACCCTGTATTCCATGTAATTCAACTACATCACCTTCATGTTGATGAAACCACACCCGATCATAAGCAGCCTTCTCGACCATCGACAAACATCCAAGAATCTAGACAAGTGCTAGATCGAGTTTGGGATACAAATATGGTAGGATAGGGGAACCGAATGCATAAGGAGTATTTTGTAAGCTAGAAGGGGAGTGTAATTAATGGTTAGGAAAGGGAAAAATCACTTTGGAAATGGATAGGTAAGCTTGAGATCTTCTAGAAACTGAGGGTTTCGAGTGAGTTTGTACCTATCTGAATTATAGGGAAGGACCCAATTGGGATTGGTGGCAGTTAGTGATATGACGTCAAGGGCATCAACAATATCAATAGGGGAGTACTGTGGTAGGTAAGGTGTCCTCATCGTTCCTACCATAGTCATTTGTCTGCTTGCCATACAGATCGTAGATTTCAAAAAGGTGCCTACAAAGTGGGGTGCTCATCAGGTTTAACCATTTAGTTTGTTTCATCATGCAAGCATGTGAAAGCATTTTTCCAAGTGTAAAATCTAGGCGCTTTCCAGGTAGGCCACCTAGCCCAAAGGATTTTTGAGCTTGAAGTGAACTAGTTTTTGGGCTCATGTCGGTCAATCGGCTAGCAAGAACTTGGTGATCATTTTAGACTTAGACGTACCACAAGAAGTCATGGGCAACATGGAGACCTATTGGACCTACTTTGTTGTAAGTTCCTTTATGCTTAGGTATTACATCAGGCCACAGGGATCGTTGATGAAGGAAGTCATTTGAAACTCTTACCCTAGCAAAGCAAAGAGTAATATATTACCAATGTCCCTTGTAAGCTTTAATGAGGCCACCTTTTATGGGGTCGTTAGACTTTTGAATTGAGTTGTGTGCAGGCTATTTTGAACCATTGGCCACCTAGGTCATGGGCTATTTATAAATCCCACCGGTGCATTATAGAGGTTGTTGAACCTTGGTTATTTATGATGTAATCTTGTTATGAATGAATACAATGTTACTCTTTCGATTCAATATTACTTTCACTTTCGTGTATGCTTTATGTTATATGCTTGTGTTTTCTACGAACAAATGAGTAACCCCACATCCGACTATAATGTTATTACAAAATGACTAAGTCTAGTTCCTTTGGTTGTGCGCTGACTTGGTTGGTTTAGCCAATCCCCATGCGATTAGGTTCACCATAATTTTTAGGTATCGCAGAGGGTTTTCGGGCCGAGCGCCCTAGCCCCCTTGTCACCTTACTTTGGTATTTTATCAAAAAATGAACACAAATTGTCAAGAGATGGCTACTTGGCAATAAATTATATCCAAATAAATGTGTCTAAGGATGGTAAAGTGATTAGGATTTAAAATGAGTTGCCCTGCAACTACCTGCTGCATAATATGGATAAAGATGACACTACGAACTAGAATGAACAACCATAATTTGTGGAAGATGATGAGGGACTTGAAAATGATCAAACCTTAGAAATTTATATGATAATAAATTTACTTCAAGATAAAGTAGACCGATGTGGTGTGCTTAAGGAGATATATAATCCTTGACTCAATCAATTTAAATAACTATCTGTTTATAAGGGGCTCAATCTTCGAATAGATAGGAATCTACTTTTGCCTCACTGGTTTGGCCTTAGGAGCTATCTCTAATGTATGTTGGATGATATCTTTATTGTATCCTTTTAGGTCTCCATAGTTCCATGCTATCACTCCATTATACATTTTTCTTTAACATACTTTTACAACCAAAACATATAGCTAGGGGCACAACAAGAGCCACCCTCTCCATGATTCAAACTTGGGCCTCCAAAATGAGATCCCAAAGTCATACGAATGCAGTATCCCAATAGGGACACTCCATCATGCTTTTGGTAGATGTGGATCAAAGATTCATTTTCCTCTTGAATATATACCATGTTTATCTTCAATGTTCACCCTAGGATGATTTATATCTCTTGATGGTCCTCTTTTTTAGCAATCATCTCTTTATTACCTCTAAACTAATCATCAGGACTAAACAAGGACTCCAATGTAACTAGCCCCTTGGTAAGCTTGTTGGATTTCAATTACATAATCTTATCTTTGAAGAACACAAGCTTATATTGAGAGGGGGGGTTAACAGTATAGCGCACACTTTTTACTTTCTTTACAAACCAATATCAATTAGTGTCCTCAATTGCAATAACCAAATATAGCAGTGTGCATTAATTACAGAGATAGAAATAGTAAGCAAGTGCACAAATCACCACACACAATTGAAACACAATATTTAACGTGGTTCCCCCAATGTGGGTTAGTCCACAAGATGATCTCCTTATAATATTTTACAAAGAAATAGGGATCCTTATCCCTATATAAATGATTACTTTGATCTGCTCAAAGGTAGGTTGTTCTTATCTGCTCGGGTGGACTCCACTAATCTCCTCAGCTAGGCTATCCATTGATCTGCTCATCTAGGCTATCCACTAATCTGCTCATCTAGGCTATCCACTAATCTTCTCAGCTAGGCAATCCACTGATCTTCTCAACTAGGCAACTGGTGTTGATGTGTTTTTCTATTTTTGTCCTATCTCTGTCACTTGTCACAAATCTACCTCAATGCCTTCTCACAAGGCTCACACTATCCTGCTCATATTTTGTCCCAAATCTGTCCTCAAAGCCTTCACAAAAGTCTCAAACAATCCTGCTCAAATGTTGTCCCAAATCTGTACTCAAATCCTTCACAAAAGGCTCAATCAATCCTACTCAAATGTTGTCACAAATCTATCCTCAAAGCCTTCATAAAAGGCTCAACCAATGATGCACAAATGTTATCCCAAAACTGTCCACAAATCTATCCCAAAAGCCTTCACAAAAGGCTCAACCAATCATGCACAAAAGTTGTCTCAAATCTATCCAAAAATCTGTCCCAAAAGCCTTCCTAAAGGCTCAACCAATCATGCACAAAAGTTGTCTCAAACCTGTCCAAAAATTATATCCCAAAAACCTTCCCAAAGGCTCAACCAATGAATCTCAAGTAACACTCAAATCTCAACCACAAATCAACAAAGACAAGGCTCAATGATGAACTCAAAAATGGATAACAAATGAATGATGACAGTACTCAACAATATGCTCAACAATTAATGGCAATGTACTCTTCAATGGATGACAACAATGATCCACAATGATCTCAACAATGTATGACAAATTATCTCTCAAATGGATGACAACAATGCTCAACAATGTACTCTCAAATGTATGGCAAATGAGCTCTCTAATGAAAACCTCTCCAAGCAATAATAATGGGGACTTCAACCAACCAAGGACAATCTCCGCAAGTGATAGCAATAGGTTCTCAATAATATCTTCCTCATGCAATTTCAATAAGCTCTCAAGAAACAAGCACAACTCCCTCAAGCAAAGAGCTCTCAAATAGCCAACAATGATCTCCTCAAATGAAATACAAATGTATCCACAAGTGACTAGCAAATGATCTCCTAAATGGTCTCAAATAGTGGAAATGTACTCAAAAAGTAACCAACAATAATCTCCTCAAAGCAATAGCAAAAACCTCCTCAATAATGGCAATACTCTCAATGAACTCCAATAAAGCAATCATGGAAATAAAGCATCAATTTTATCCATAAAATTGATTTTCTAATCCATCCACTTCCTCTCAGTAGCCAAGGCACATAATCAAGCAATTTGTCTTCAACTTCAAACCCTAACCCATGTGCATGTCTTCTAACTCAAGGTAGCAATTAACTAGGTCTCAAGTTCCTAGTTTAATTTCATAATTAAATCACATATTAGGACATATACATGTTCAACACTTTACAACCTTATGACTCCCTAATCTCATTAACACAAACAACAAGAACCTATACTTTTATTTATTTAATTTCACACCTTATAACTCCACAAGTACACACAATAATTTCAATTATTTAATTCAACACCTTATAATTCCCTAAGCACACACAACAATAATTTATTTCCAACAAATACCTTATGACTCCCTAGCTATGGAAGAAATTATTTTAATGCACCAAAAACTTTGGAATATCAAATATTACCATGCGCTTAGTGATAAATACCTTTTATGAAATTCGCTGCCTTTGAAACCTTCGAAATCGTCTTTGCCAAAACTAATGCGTCTTCACACCTTCGTGAGAGTCAAACTCTGTTCCTCTTGCTTAGCACTGTGAAGCGCTTACCACGTGGTTGCTGGACCACATTGGGATTTAATCCCAAACACCCAACTTTACTTACGCTTAAATTTGAAAAAACTTAAGTTTCCTTCCTTACCAAAACACTTTGCTCCTGGCAGGATTCGAACAACGAACCTGCCTTGTGCAAAGTTTGTATGCTACCAAC
Organism: Wollemia nobilis; assembly: GCA_028583015.1. Taxonomy (NCBI): domain Eukaryota; kingdom Viridiplantae; phylum Streptophyta; class Pinopsida; order Araucariales; family Araucariaceae; genus Wollemia; species Wollemia nobilis. Next base: position 1,270,961 of record JAQPPZ010002555.1, on the reverse strand, counting down.
TGCGCTATAGTCTCCTGCGTGACGTCACTTTCCTACGCTGTTCACTTGACCTTGCTCTCAACTCAATAGTTATTTATCCTTCTTTCTTCGTTGCTCCCATTTCGATGACTCTCTCTCATGTGCTATCTCTTTCCTAAAATAATCAAAGGTTTTTACCTTTTATTTATATGCACCTCCATGCCTTCGAATGATGTTGGCAAATATTTATTTATCTCCCCAACCTTTGCACATCAACAGATAATATAATACAACCTTAGACCTTAGAATTATTAAATACAAATTTAATAATTCACCTTTTAACTTTGAATTGGGATATCTCCTTCATTCTTTTGAATTTCGTCATGAAACTTTTTGCACCTAGGTTTTATTGGAAAACCTTTTCATCCATCATAATTTAGATAAGTCTTAGCAGAGTGGTTTTAATTAAAAACTCTTTCCAATGGTTTTAATGAAAACCCTTTCCGTTGGTTTTATTAAAAAACCTTTTCGTCAGTTTTAATAAAAACCCTTGTCGTTGGTTTTAATAAAAACCTTTACCATTGGTTTTAATAAAAACCCTTTATATAATTTATAAAAATTTAAATATTATATGCCTCTTGTGCCACAAAACCCTGTATATATCCTTGCTATCCAAAATATCATAAATTATTATTTATGAAGTGCTTTTGCCATGAAAACTCAATGTGATCCATGTGACATCAATGACAACACAAAATAACTCAAATTGCAAACAATCTCCCCCTTTGTCATTGATGGCAACACATCTAATGCAAATCACCACAATAACTACAAAATCCATTATGAAAATCAAAGCTACTCCCCCTGACTCAATACTCTCTATGGAGGCTGCTCCCCCTATCTCAATGTTCTCTTTGGAGGCTGCTCCCCCTATCTCAATGCTCTCTTTGGAGGCTGCTCCCCCTAACTCAATGCTCTCCCCCTTACTCAAATCTCTCCCCTTTGAAATCAATGGCAAAAGGGACACCTATGGGGCTAAAATATATGACTCTTAAGCTTAGCCCCCTACCACCTTCTCTCTTGAGGTGATTAATTTTGGGGTGGGAGTACATATACTCCCATCTTACGTTGTTCCTTTCCTTTGTCAACTTCCTTCCACATCTTTATGATATCCTTTTCTTGGTGAGTTAATTGATCTTCTTGTCTTGAAACTATTTGACCTTCTTGCCTTGAACTGGTTGACCTTCTTGCCTTGAACCTGTTTGGAATTGAGTCCTACACATTCTTGCCAAAGTTATTGCAATTAAAACACTTGATATTGTAGCCTTTGGATGGTGCCCATATCCTGAATTCTTTCTTGAAATAATTTCCATATCCATTCCTTTCTTGAACCTTGTATTGTGAAGCTTTGTTTCCATAATCATTATGACCATGACCTCTGAATTGTGTAGCTCCAAAACCAAAACCATGTTGCTCATTTTCTTTGCACTGAGAAGCTCTATGACCAATCCTATTGCATAAGAAGCAATGTCCCTGAAAACCATATCTTCTTCCTTTGAAGACCCTTCTAGTGAAATCAAACTTTTTCTTTGATCCATAGACCCTGCAATGTATAGCCCTAAGTCCAAATCCATTACAATAAAAACAATGTCCTTGAAAAGCCCTTTGTTCATGCCTTGGTTCCTCATACCTTTCTTTACCTTTATCCTTGTGATCATCTATGACTTGTGCATTGTATCCTTGATCCTTCTTTATGATATCCAAATCTTCTTCCTTAACATCTTCCTTGCTTTCTTCTTCAAGAATTTCTTTAACTTTTGAACTTGATTCACCTATCTCAAAACAAGATCCAAATTGGATATTTGGAGCCATAGGAGCTTTGGAACTTTTTTCATATTTCTCAGGAACTTCCTCCTTTCCTTTTTATTGTGATTCCCCAAACCTAAAATATGAGACCTTTGGTGCTTTGGAACCTTCCTCTTCTTTCTCTTCATTTGTGTCAAATAGTAAGCTGAAATCCATCTCTATTTTCTCTAAAATACGTGTTTCCTTCTCATCACAAATGTCTCGACCTTTTGATTCGTGTGATGAATCAAACTTCTCAAGTATGAAACATCTTTCTTTCTTCTTCTTCAATTGCTCAAAAATAGTGATGCCAAGCTCTTTTGTTTCTTGAAGCTCTTTTTACAAACCTTGAATGTGTTCATTAAGCATTACTTTGACCTTTTCATTTTCATGAACCTTATTTTCAAGCCTTTTGATTTTTCTTTTCAATATCTTGATTTTATTTTCTTTTTTTGTGGATTCCTCTTCTTCATCATCACTATCACTAGAACTGCTGCTAGAACTATTACTAGAACCGTTGCTTTCTTTTTCCACAAATAAAATTTTCTTATTGCAATTGTTGTAGTACGTGCAATCATCATCTAAATGCCCAAATTATCCGTATATGAAGCATTTTAGTATTCTTGGAACCTTCTTGTACCTGTTTCCTTGCTCAATGGCTATAGCAAGCTCTTCATGTCATTCTTCAATAGATATATCCTCTTCTTTAATTTCAATACCTAGGAATAGGTGTTATTGCCTTTCTTCACTTATTCCAAAGAATGTACATTCTTCTTCATCTTGCTGGTCTTCATTGCTATGATCTCAACTATCACTTGCTTCTTCAATGTAGAAATTTTTCTTATTCTTACGAAAACTCTTCTTCTTCTCATGCTTGCTTTGCTTGTACCTGTCCTCTTTATCATGCTTATGCTTTCCTTCTTCTTTTCTTCTATGACCCTATTTTTCATCATCACTGTTTTCTTCATGTGGACACTTGTTTGCATAGTGACCATAATCACCACACTTGTAGCATTTGGCTTTTTTCATATCCATGTAATTCCTTAAGTCCTTTTTCCTTTTGATGAAGTTAGTTTCCTCATCATTATCTGAATCTCTATCTGTCTTTGGATATTTCCATTTATTTTTCTCTAAATCCTTGAATGTAATTTCTTTCATTGGATCCTGATGCTTATCTATCCTCATCTCATAAGTTGTGAGAGTTCCTTGTAGTTATACCATCATCAACTTGTCGATATCCATTATTTCTTGTATCATTGAAACCTTTGCAACATAATTCATGGGAAGTGATCTCAAAACCTTTTGAGTAACATATGATTCTTTCATCTCAAATCCTAGGTCTCTCATGGTGTTAGCAATCTCATCAACTTGAAGTAAAAACTTTGCAATATCTTCAGAATATTCCATTTTAAATTCCTCGAATATTTTTCTATGAGTTTGTATTTTTGCTGACTTTACCTTGGAATCTCCTTCATTGGTATTTCATAACTTGGTCCACATTTCATTAGTTGAATTACATACCATGACCTTTGCAAAAGTTGTCTCAAGTAGCCCACTCAAAATACAATTCATTGCCTTTGCATTGATCTCAACCAATTTCCTGATAGTCTTATCTGTCTTGGGATTTTTACTTTCTTTCCAAACCAATATCAATTAGTGTCCTCAATTGCAATAACCAAATATAGCAATGTGCATTAATAACATATATAGCAATAGTAATCAAGCGCACAAATCACCACACATAATTGAGACACAATATTTAGCATGGCTCCCCCAATGTGGGGTAGTCCAAAAGATAATCTCCTTATAATATTTCACAAAGAAATAGGGATCCTTATCCCAATATAAATAATTACTTTGATCTGCTCAAATCTAGGTTGTCTTGATCTACTCAGGTGGGCTTCATTGATCTTCTCAGCTATGCTCTCCACTGATCTTCTCAGCTAGGCTATCCATTGATCTGCTCAGCTAGGCTATCCATTGATCTACTTAGTTAGGCTATCCAATGATCTGCTCAGCTAGGCAACTGGTGTTGATGTGTTTTTCTATTTTTGTCTTATCTCTGTCACTACTCACAAATCTACTTCACTGCCTTCTCACAAGTCTCACACTATCCTACTCATATGTTGTCCCAAATTTGTCCTTAAATCCTTTACAAAAGGCTCAAACAATCCTGCTCAAATTTTGTCCCAAATCTGTACTCAAAGCATTCATAAAAGGCTCACTCAATCCTGCTCAAATGTTGTCACAAATTTTTCCTCAAAACCATCACAAAAGGCTCAACCAATGATGCGCAAATGTTGTCCCAAAAATATCCACAAATATGTCCCAAAATCCTTCCCAAAGGCTCAACCAATCATGCACAAAAATTGTCTCAAATCTATCCCAAAAGCCTTCCCAAAGCTCAACCAATCATGCACAAAAGTTGTCTCAAATCTGTCCAAAAATTCTGTCCCAAAAGCCTTCACAAAATCTCAACCAATGACTCTCAAGTAGCACTCAAATATCAACCACAAATCAACAAAGGCAAGGCTCAATGATGAACTCAACAATGGATAACAAATGAATGATGACAATACTCAACAATGTGCTCAACAATAAATGGCAATGTACTCTTCTATGGATGACAACAATGATCCACAATGATCTCAACAATGTATGACAAATGATCTCTCAAATGGATGACAACAATGCTCAACAATGTACTCTCAAATGTATGGCAAATGATCTCTCTAATGAAAACCTCTCCAAGCAATAACAATGAGGACTTCAACCAACCAAGGACAATCTCCACAAGTGATAGCAATAGGTTCTCAATAATATCTTTCTCATGAAATGTCAATAAGCTCTCAAGAAACAAGCACAACTCCCTCAAGAAAAGATCTCTCAAATAACCAATAATGATCTCCTCAAATGAAAGACAAATGTATCCACAAGTGACTAGCAAATGATCTCCTCAATGGTCTCAAATAGTGGCAATGTACTCAACAAGTAACCAACAATAATCTCCTCAAAGCAATAGCAAAAACCTCCTCAATAATGGAAATACTCTCAATGAATTCCACTAAAGTAACCATGGAACTCAAGCATCAATTTTATCCATAAAATTTATTTTCTAATCCATCCACTTCCTCTCAATAACCAAAGCACATAATCAAGCAATTTTTCTTCAACTTCAAATCCTAACTCATGTGCATGTATTTTAACTCAAGGTAGCAATTAACTAGGTCTCAAGTTCCTAGTTTAATTTCATAATTAAATCATGCACTAGGACATATACATGTTCAACACTTTACAACCTTATGAATCCCTAATCTCATTAACACAAACAACAAGCACCTATACTTTTATTTATTTAATTTCACACCTTATAACTCCACAAGTACACACAACAATTTCAATTATTTAATTCAACACATTATAATTCCCTAAGCACACACAACAATCATTTATTTCCAACAAATACCTTATGACTCCCTAGTTATGGTTGAAATGATTTTAATGCACCAAAAACTTTGGAATATCAAATATTACCATGCGCTTAGTGATAAATACCTTTTATGAAATTTTTTTCCTTTGAAACCTTCGAAATCGTTTTTGCCAAAAGTGATTGCCAAAACTAATGCACCTTCACACATTCATGAGAGTTGAACTCCGTTCCTCTTGCTTAGCACTGTGAAGCACTTACCACGTGGGTGCTGGCCCACTTTGGGATTTAATCCCAAACACCCAACTTTAACTTGCACTTAAATCTAAAAAACTTGAGTTGCCTTCCTTAGCAAAACACATTGCTCCTAGCGAGATTCGAACAACGAACCTACCTTGTGCAAAGTTCGTGCGCTACCCACTGTGCTATAGGCTCCTGCGTGACATCACTTTACCGTGTTGTTAACTTGACCTTGCTCTCAAATCTAAAGTTATTTATCCTTCTTTCTTCATTGCTCCCCTTTCGACGACTCTCTCTCATGCGCTATTTCTTTCCTAAAATAATCAAAGGTTTTTACCTTTTATTTATATGCACCTCCATGCCTTCGAATGACGTCGATGAATATTTATTTATCTCCCCAACCTTTGCATGTCGGTGGATAATATAATACAACCTTAGACCTTAGAATTATTAAATAAAAATTTAATACTTCATCTTTTAATTTTAAATTGGGATATCTCCTTCATTCTTTTGAATTTCGTCATGAAACTTTTTGCACCTAGGTTTTATTGGAAAACATTTTCATCCATCATAATTTGGAGAAGTTTTAGCATAGTGGTTTTAATGAAAACCCTTTTCATTGGTTTTATTAAAAAACCTTTTCATCGATTTTAATAAAAACCCTTGTCGTTGGTTTTAATAAAAACCTTTACCATTGGTTTTAATAAAAACCATTAATAAAAATGGAGATGAGCTCTGCTAGGGTTTGATGAGGAAAGCTGCTTTGCTGGAATTTTTTTGAGACCTATCTGGTGGGCTCTGTGGGGATGGCAGTAGTTTCTGGAGGAGGTATGAACAACTGGAGGAATGTAGTGATGGCATCATGTCCGTCACAGAGCGTGCATGCTAGGGCTGGTATTTATTTTAAAAATTATTGGAAGGAACAGGATTTCCCATTGCATGCCAAGAATTGCTTGTTAAAGAACAATGGATGTTTGGAACGATGTGAAGCCAGGCCGGTTCTAGTGGTTCAACCAGACTCGATGGCAGAAGATGTGGAGTATTTAACCAAACATGCGCTTATTGGTAAATTTATGGGCATCCGAATTTCTCTTCCCTTTGTGGAGGCTTGGGTTAGGAAGACTTGGAACCCTGAAGGTGATGTGGAGGTGATGCTAAGTGCAAATAGCTATTTTATGGTGGTTTTTTCTTGTCTTGCGGATCGTAACAAAGCATTTGAAGGACATCCCTATTTCTGTAACCAAGCGAGAATCTTTCTTAAACCCTGGCATGTGGGTTTCAACCCATCAGAGGAGCGGCCGTCACGGGTTTCGATGTGGGTTCGGCTTCCGTGGCTCCCATTGGAATTTTGGAGAAATGACATCTTGCATATGATTGCCCTTCTACTTGGGAATCCGGTTGGGCCGTCACGACAGATGCTAGATAAAAAGGTAATCTTTGTTTCCCGTATCTGTGTTGAAATTGATTTAAACAATCCTATTCCATATTCTATTGAAATACAGTTCGGATCAACCAAATGGGTTCAAAAACTTGACTATGAAGCTCTTCCATTTCGTTGCCGGATTTGCCATGAATATGGCCACTTACAAAGAAAATGCCCTAAGTTTGTCCTGCTTGTGGCTTCAAATCTTGGGCCCTCTCGAGCTGTACAAAATATGGATAAAGGAAAAGCCCCGATAAAGGAGGGGGATCAAGATAAGGAAGGCTTTGTTACGGTAAAACCTCGGAACAAAGGAAGAAAGGCAAAAAGAGACATTAAGGATAACCAGCCAGATGCTCAGCTTAACCATTTTGAAATTCTAGAGAATCTTGATCAGTGCGTGGAGATACCTGAAACATCGCTACCTGTTATAGATATAATAGGACCAAATCAGTTGTCTCTTCATGAGGTGGAACCAAGGGAACCAGATATAGGGGGTTTAAATGAAGAACAGAGGGCTTTGGTTCCGAGTATAGGTGATATGGTTGGCCCTAGCCCTGGAAGTGAAGTTATCTTAGAAAATGGCACAGATTTAGATATGCCCTCTCCTACCCAGGCACTGATGTAGTCATCCATGGACTGTAAAACTCCTACGGTGCTGGGATTGCAGCATAAAATAATTAAAAAAAATGCTTCAGATAAGAATATGAAGGTGGGTCGTAAGAAAGACCAGGATAAAATTAAGTCAATGGGGGAGACTTTGGTAGAGTCAGGTTTGGTGAAAACATTGGACTCCCATTTTTATAACCCCCAAAAATGATTATACTTTCATGGAATGTAAGGGGGTTGAACAACATCCCCAGACAAAAATTTGTTCGTGATTTGATTCGTGTTCATTCTTCGGATGTGGTTTTTATTCAGGAGACTAAATTAGCTATTGATAGTTTGTTCAATATTGCTCCCAAGTTGTGGAGAAAGGGGCAATGTCAGTGTATTGGTGCATGTGGATATGCTGGTGGCCTTGCTTGTTTATGGGATCCAGTTAAGATCTCTCCTCTTACCTGGATTTCCAGCAGGTGGTCTATTTCGATGATCGGGCATGATAATGAATCTGGTGAGACCATCCTACTTACAAATGTGTATGCTCCTATTGATTACAATGGTAAAGTGAATTTATGGGAGCACATTGGCTTTGTGAGAAGTCTAGCTCCCTTGTACCCATGGATTTTGGCTGGAGACTTCAATTCTATCACTTTTCTGGAGGAAAAATGTGGTGGGATTGATCGTCTTGAGCCTTTTTCTTCTGTCTTCAATGCTCATATCCGGGCCTTGAATTTGGTTGACATCAAGCCGGATAATGGGATATTTACTTGGCATAATAGAATATGTGGGGAATATTCCATTTCAGAGAGACTGGATAGGTTTTTGATCTCTAGTTTTTGGATTGGTAATAATAGAAGTGCTAGTTCTATGATTCTGGAGGGTAGAGGATCTGATCTTTGGCCTATCAAACTCTCTGCTCTAGAGTTAGGGCTAAAAAAGAATCCCTCATTTAAGTTTCAACTTATGTGGCTGTGAGATCCTAAGTTTCATGATTTCATGTGAGGCTGGTGGACTAATGGCAAACCTCCTCATGGCACCACTATGTACTCCTTTATGAAGCGGCTTCAATTTGTTAAGCATAAATTGAAGATATGGAATAGACTAAATTTTGGGAACCTTTCCTTGGCTAAGCTGGTAGCTCTTAGGAGGGTGGAAGAAGCCTCAAGGAAGATTAGAGATCAGGGACTCACAGAGGAGCTTCTTGTTGAGGAATCTGAGGCTGTAAAAGACCTTGCTGAATGGGAACTAAGGGAAGAAATTTTTTGGAAACAAAAAGCTCGAGTAGATTGGCTTCAGGAAGGGGATAGGAACACAACCTTCTTTTATAACTCTGTTAAGGCTCGTCGTAATGGTAACCTGATTACCTCTCTTGTTAATTCTCAGGGTGCCCTGCTTTCTTCTTTTAGGGATATTTTAGAAGAGACTAAGAGGTATTTTTCCTCTCTCTTCAAGGAGGATGCCCTCTCAGATGATGAGGAAGAAAAACTTATTCTAAATTGTATTCCCTTGATTGTTTCTAGAGAGATGAATGAGCACTTGATGGATCCAATTTCCCTTGAGGAGCTGAAAAGTGTTGTATTCAAGATGAAAAATGGGAAAGCCCCGGGTGCAGATGGATTCCCGATTGATTTTTATCAAGATTTTTTGGATTTAATCAAATTTGACCTTTTGGAAGTGGTCCGTGAGTCCCAAAAGAACAAACAGATGCTAAGGGCCTTAAATTCTACCTTTGTGGTGCTTATTCCCAAGAAAGAGGGAGCGAATTCCTTGGATATGTTCAGGCCTATTGCTCTCTGTAATGTTATATATAAGATCATCACAAAAATTATTGCTAAGAGGCTGAAGATATGGTTGAGAAAAATCATCTCTGAGGAGCAAGGTGGGTTTGTTGTCGGCCGACAAATCATGGATGGGGTTGTTATTGCTACGAAGCTATTCACTCAATGGAAACTTCTAAGGAGAAAACTATGTTCATTAAGTTGGACATGGCAAAAGCCTATGACAGAGTTAGATGGTCCTTTCTTCAAAAAGTTCTTGCTACTTTTGGCTTTGAGGAGGAATGGATTAGATGGGTGATGAGCTGTATTTCTTCTTCCTCATTCTCTGTTCTTGTTAATAACGAGACAACGAAGCTATTTGAGGCCTCAAGGGGATTGAGGCAAGGAGATCCTCTATCTCCTTATTTGTTTATCATTATGGCAGAAGGGTTGGGTAGATTACTCAAGTCTCAGGTCAGGCATGGTCTCATTCAGGGGTGGAAGTGGGATAACAGTTTGCCACCTCTTTCCCACCTTCAATTTGTTGATGATACTGCTTTTTTGGGAGTTGCCACTATCAAGGAAGCTGGAAACATTAGAAAATCTCTTAACATATATCTTGGTGCTTCTGGATAGGTGATTAATGAGGACAAGTCCTTTATTTTCTTCTTCAATACCCCCCCTCTTATTCAAGCTAGGATTGCTCGCATTCTAAGATTCCAGGTCGGGACTCCCCCCTTCATTTATCTTGGGATCCCGATTTCATCTCATCCTCTGCCTAGATCTTCTTGGCAGTCTATACTTGATAAGTTTATAAGGAAGGTAAATCACTGGACTGTCATATGGCTATCCTCTGCAGGTAGAGTATTGCTTTTAAAATATGTTATTCAAGCTTTACCCATTTACAGATGTTTTGTGCAAACAACTCCTTCTCGTTTCATCAAGGACATGGATGCTCTGTCAAGACAATTTTTGTGGTCTAGCAAACTTGATCAATCTAAATGGAGTTTGGTTAGATGGGATTCCATTTGTAGGCCAGTTCAAGAGGGAGGCCTTGGGTTGTGACAGGAAACTCTTTCTGGGCAGGCTTTGGCTACGAAAGTTTATTGGAGATGGTGTACCTCTCAAGATCAGATTTGGGCTAAAATATTATCTTATAAATACTTGAGAGGTATTTCTAAGGTAGATATCCCTAGAGCCATTTTGGTTGGGAAAGGTTCTGTTATCTAGGACACTCTGAAAAGAGGAGCTAATTTAATTAAGCAGGGTTTGTTCTGGATTTGCAATCGGGGATCAGATGTTCTTTTTTGGGAGGATTCTTGGGATGGCCACCCTCCTATCTTGACTCAATATCCCAGGTTACATTCCCTAAGCATTTGTTTCTTGGAAGCAGGTTGGTCTCATGTGGAGGACTTTAAAAAAATCCAGTATTTTGGAAATATGGAGATGTACAAATGGAAAGATCCGTAGGAATGGCCCCAAGGGGGATTGGCCGAGGATAGAGAGGTGCTTGCTCTAATTCTTGTAGGGAGGTACTATTCTTCATTGAGGGATAAATACATTTTGGCTTGGAACCCTAATCCCAAGGTAACCTACTCTATAGCCTATGGTTATCAAGTTCTTGATAAGCAAAAGTTCGGGAGTCTCCCTGTCACATGGTGGAAAAAGGTGTGGAATAGATTTGCTTGGCCGAAATGTAACTTTTTTCTCTGGTTGGTAGCTCGTAATTAGTGCCTCACTTGGGATAACTTGAGGAAGAGGGGATTTCAGTGTCCCTCTTTATGTGTCCTTTATGGTAAGAATGAGGATGACTCTTCTCATTTATTTTTCCAATGCTCCCTTGCCAGAGACATTTGGCACTGTTGGTGGAGTGCCTGGAACCATCCTTGTTTTCATGTGCTCTCCCTAGTGGAGTTTTGGATTAGTCTGGGCAGACCTCCAACCAAGGCCCCCTTCCTCCAAGTGGCTTGGAATTTGGGCCCTTCTTGCATCATCTGGCAGATTTGGCTCAAACAAAATCGATGCATTTTTGAGGGAAGTCATTTGGCTGTTCAATAAATCTGGCAAAGGATCCTGTGTATGGTTCAATAAACTATCCATATTAAATGTGATGTGGACCCTCATTTGGACTCTAGGGAGGAGAAGGTACGATAGGCCCTTGGTTTGTTTAGGGTTGGTGTGAATTCTTCTAGCCCTAGTAGGATTCCTCAGCTTAGCAAGAAGGTTAGGAGAGAGGGTAGATGGAGACTACCCCCTAGAGGAGTTTTAAAAATTAATACTGATGGGTCGTCCAGGGGCAATCTTGGACATGCTGGAATTGGTGGTGTTGGGAGAGATTCTGCTGGCGTGGTCAGTTTTTTCTTTTCCATTTATAAAGGTGTTCACTCCAACAATCTTATGGAAGCTCTGGCGATACTTGAGGCCTTGCAAAGGGGGTTTTCTCTTGGCTAGCACAGGATTCTTTGCGAGTCTGACTCTCAAATTTTGGTTAATCTTTTAAACAGCAAAAGAGTGGAGGATGTTAATTGGCAGTTGGCCTCTGTGACCATTCAGATTCTCAGAATGAGTGAAGAGTTTGAATTTATATCCTTTGTGCACATTCCAAGGGAATGGAATGGGGTTACTGATTACCTGGCCAAAAGCACTTCTGAGCTATTGGATACTCAGAGTATTGATAACTGGGAGAGTCTCCCGTCTAGGGATTCTCAACACCTACGGGAGTTAATCCATAAGGATGTTCAGACTTAATGTGGTTTGTTTTTTTTGGTTTTCTTTGGGATTTGACCTTGTCTAGTGATTTAGCCTGTCTTGTTGCTTATTTGAGTCCTGGGTGGGGGCTCAGCTGCACTTTTTAATCTAGAATTTTTATCAATAAATTTTTACCCCTTTATTAAAAAAAAAAAAAAACCATTAATAAAATATTAAAAAAATAAAATATTATATGCCTTTTGTGCCACAAAACCCTGTATATATCCTTGCTCTCCAAAATATCATAAATTATTATTTATGAAGTGCTTTTGCCACAAAAACTCAATGTGATCCATGTGACATCAATGACAACAAAAAATAACTCAAATTTCCAACAATCTCCCCCTTTGTCATTGATGGCAACACCTCTAATGCAAATCACCACAATCACTGCAAAATCCATTTATGAAAATCAAAGCTGCTCCCCCTGACTCAATACTCTCTATGGAGGCTGCTCCCCTTATCTCAATGTTCTCTTTGGAGGCTGCTCCCCCTATCTCAATGCTCTCTTTGGAGGTTGCTCCCCCTAACTCAATGCTCTCCCCCTTACTCAAATCTCTCCCCCTTTGACATCAATGGCAAAAGGGACACCTATGGGGCTAAAATATATGACTCTTAAGCTTAGCCCCCCTACCACCTTATCTCTTGAGGTGATTAATTTTGGGGTGGGAGTACATTTAATCCCATCTTACATTGTTCCTTTCCTTTATCAACTTCCTTCCACATCTTTCTGATATCCTTTTTTTGATTAGTTATTTGATCTTCTTATCTTGAACCTATTTGACCTTCTTGCCTTGAAACTACTTGAACTTCTTGCCTTGAACCTGTTTGGAATTGAGTCCTACACCATCTTGTAATATGTCCAAAGTTATTGTAATTAAAACACTTGATATTGTAGCCTTTGGATGATGCCCATATCCTGAATTCTTTCTTGAAATCATTCCCATATCCATTCCTTTCCTGAACCCTATTTTGTAAAGCTTTGTTTCCATAATCATTATGACCATGACCTCTGAATTATGTAGCTCCAAAACCAAAACCATGTTGCTCATTTTATTTGTACTGAGAAGCTCTATGACCAATCTTGTTGCATAAGAAGCAATGTCCCTGAAAACCATATCTTCTTCCTTTGAAGATCCTTCTAGTGAAATCAAACTTTTTCTTTGATCCATAAACCCTGCAATGTATAGCCCTGTGTCCAAATCCATTACAAGAAAAACAATATCCTTGAAAATACATTTGTTCATGCCTTGGTTCCTCATACCTTTCTTGACCTTTATCCTTGTGATCATATTTGACTTGTGCATTGTTTCCTTGATCCTTCTTTGTGATATCCAAATCTTCTTCTTTAACTTCTTCCTTGCTTTCTTCTTCAAAAATTTCTTTGCATTTTGAACTTGATACACCTATCTCAAAACAAGATCCAAATTGAATATTTGGAGCCATAGGAGCTTTGGAAATTTTTTCATCTTTCTTAGGAGCTTCCTCCTTTCCTTATGATTGTGATTCCCCAAACCTAAAATATGAGACCTTTGATGCTTTGGAACCTTCCTCTTCATTCTCTTCATTTTTGTCAAATAGTAAACTGGCATCCATATCTATTGTCTCTAAAATACATGTTTCCTTCTCATCACAAATGTCTTGACCTTTTGAGTCGTGTGATGAATCAAACTTCTCAAGTATGAAATATCTTTCTTTCTTCTTCTTCAATTGCTCAAAAATAGTGACACCAAGCTCTTTTGTTTCTTGAAGCTCTTTTTCCAAACCTTGAATGTGTTCATTAAGCATTACTTTGACCTTTTCATTTTCATGAACCTTATTTTCAAGCCTTTTGATTTTTCTTTTCAATATCTTGATTTTATTTTCTTTTTTTGTGGATTCCTCTTCTTCATCATCACTATCACTAGAACTGTTGCTAGAACTATTACTGGAACTGCTGCTTTCTTTTTTCACAAATAAACTTTTATTGTTGCAATTGTTGTAGTACATGCAATCATCATCTAAATTCCCAAAGTCTCTGCATATGAAGCATTTTAGTATTCTTAGACCCTTCTTGTACCTATTTGTTTCCTCAATGGCTATAGCAAGCTCTTCATGTCGTTCTTCCATAGATATATCCTCTTCTTTAGCTTCCATACCTAGGAATAGGTGTTCTTGCCTTTCTTCACTTATTCCAAAGAATATACATTCTTATTCATCTGACTGGTCTTCATTGTTGTGATCTGAACCATCACTTGCTTCTTTAATGTAGAAATTTTTCTTATTCTAATGAAAACTCTTCTTATTATCATTATTTCTTTGCTTTTACATGTCCTCTTTGTCATGCTTATGTTTTCCTTATTATTTTCTTCTGTGACTTTGTTTTTCATCATCACTATTTTCTTCATGTGGACACTTGTTTGCATAGTGACCATAATCACCACACTTGTAGCATTTGGCTTTCTTCATATCCTTGTAATTCCTTGTGTCATTTTCCCTTTTGATGAAGTTAGCTTCCTCATCATTATCTGAATCTCTATCTGTCTCTGGATCTTTCCCTTTCTTTTTCTCTAAAGCCTTGAATGCAATTTATTTCATTGGAGCTTGATGCTTATCTATCCTCATCTCATAAGTTATGAGATTTCCTTGTAGTTATTTCATCGTCAACTTGTCGATATCCATTATTTCTTCTATCGTTGAAACATTTGCATCATACTTCATGGGAAGTGATCTCAAAACCTTTTGAGTAACATCTGATTCTTTCATCTCAAATCTTAGGCCTCTCATGGTGTTAGCAATCTCATCAACTCGAAGTAAAAACTTTGCAATATCTTCAAAATCTTCCATTTTTAATTCCTCGAATCTTCTTCTATGAGTTTGTAGTTTTGCCAAATTTACCTTGGAATCTCCTTCATAGGTATTTCATAACTTGGTCCACATTTCATTAGCTGAATTACATACCATGACCTTTGCAAAATCTGTCTCACATAGCCCACTCAGAATACAATTCATTGCCTTTGCATTGATCTCAACCAATTTCTTGATAGTATTATCTATCTCAGGATAACCTTCAACCTTATACTCTTTTACAACCATCAGTCATACCTCATATCCCTGTGATATCAATTAATTCTTCATTCTCATGCTCCAAAAAGCATAATTGTTACCTCCAAACAACGAAGCCTTACTTGTAGATGATCCATTTTTTTAAGCCATCTATGTTCTTGTATAATATTCTCTCAAGGTGTTAGCCTTTCCAAAGGAACCCGCTCTGATACCAATTGAAGAACACAAGCTTATACTGAGAGGGGGGGTGAACAGTATATCACCCACTTTTTACTTTCTTTACAAATCAATATCAATTAGTGTCCTTAATTGCAATAACCAAATATAGTAGTGTACATTAATAACATAGATAGCAATAGTAAGCAAGTGCACAAATCACCACACATAATTGAGACACAATATTTAATGTGGTTCCCCAAATGTGGGGTAGTCCACAAGATAATCTCCTTATAATATTTCATAAAGAAATAGGGATCCTTATCCCAATACAAATGATTACTTTGATCTGCTCAAAGCTAGGCTGTCTTGATCTGCTCAGGTGGGCTCCACTGATCTGCTCAGCTAGGCTCTACACTGATATGCTAAGCTAGGCTATCCACTGATCCACTTAGCTAGGCTATCCATTGATCTACCTAGTTAGGCTATCCACTGATCTGATCAGATAGGCAATCCACTGATCTGTTTAGCTAGGCAACTGGTGTTGATGTGTTTTTTAGTTTCTGTCATGTCTCTGTCACTACTCACAAATCTAGCTCAATGCCTTATCACAAGGCTCACACTATTCTTCTCATATGTTGTCCCAAATCTGTCCTTATATCCTTCACAAAAGGCTCAAACAATCCTACTCAAATGTTGTCCCAAATCCATACTCAAAGCCTTCATAAAAGGCTCAATAAATCTTGATCAAATATTGTCACAAATCTGTCCTCAAAGCCTTCACAAAAGTCTCAACCAATGATGCACAAATGTTGTCCCAAAACTGTCCACAAATATGTCCCAAAAGCCTTCCCAAAGACTCAACCAATCATGCACAAAATCTATCTCAAATCTCTCCATAAATCTATCCCAAAATCCTTCCCAAAGGCTCAACCAATCATGCATAAAATTTGTCTCAAATATATCTAGAAATTCTATCCCAAAATCCTTCCCAAAGGCTCAACCAATGACTCTCAAGTAGCACTCAAATCTCAACCACAAATCATCAAAGGTAAGGCTTAATGATGAAATCAACAATGGATAATAAATTAATGATGACAATACTCAACAATGTGTGCAACAATGAATGGTAATGTACTCTTCAATGGATGACAACAATGATCCACAATGATCTCAACAATGTATGACAAATGATCTCTCAAATGGATGACAACAATGCTCAACAATGTACTCTCAAATGTATGGCAAATGAGCTCTCTAATGAAAACCTCTCCAAGCAATAACAATGAGGACTTCAACCAACCAAGGACAATCTCCACAAGTGATAGCAATAGGTTCTCAATAATATCTTCCTCATGAAATTTCAATAAGCTCTCAAGAAACAAGCACAACTCCCTCAAGCAAAGAGCTCTCAAATAGCCAACAATGATCTCCACAAATGAAAGACAAATGCATCCACAAGTGACTAGAAAATGATCTCCTCAATGGTCTCAAATAGTGGTAATGTACTCAACAAGTAACCAACAATAATTTCCTCAAAGCAATAGCAAAAACCTCCTCAATAATGGCAATACTCTCAATGAACTCCACTAAAGAAATCATGGAACTCAAGCATCAATTTTATCCATAAAATTGATTTTCTAATCCATCCACTTCCTCTCAATAGCCAAGGCACATAATCAAGAAATTTGTCTTCAACTTCAAACCCTAACTCATGTGCATGTCTTCTAACTCAAGGTAGCAATTAACTAGGTCTCAAGTTCTTAGTTTAATTCCATAATTAAATCATACACTAGGACATATACATGTTCAACACTTTACAACCATATGACTCCCTAATCTCATTAACACAAACAGAAAGCACCTATACTTTTATTTATTTAATTTCACACCTTATAACTCCAAAAGTACACACAACAATTTCAATTATTTAATTCAACACCTTATAACTCCCTAAGCACACACAACAATCATTTATTTCCAAAAAATACCTTATGACTCCCTAGTTATTGCAAAAATTATTTTAATGCACCAAAAACTCTAGAATATCAAATATTACCATGCGCTTAGTGATAAATACCTTTTATGAAATTCCTTGCCTTTGAAACTTTCAAAATCGTCTTTGCCAAAATTGATTGCCAAAACTAATGCACCTTCACACCTTCACGAGAGTCGGACTTCATTCCTCTTGCTTAGCACTGTGAAGCGCTTACCACATGGGTATTGGACCACATTGGGATTTAATCCCAAACACCCAACTTTAACTTGCACTTAAATTTGAAAAAACTTTGTTGCCTTCCTTAGCAAAACACTTTGCTCCTATCGGGATTCGAATAGTGAACCTGCCTTGTGCAAATTTTGTGCGCTACCAACTACGCTATAGGCTCCTATGTGACGTCACTTTCCCATGTTGTTCACTTGACCTTGCTCTCAAATCGAAAGTTATTTATCCTTCTTTCTTCGCTGCTCCCCTTTCGATGACTCTCTCTCATGCGCTATCTCTTTCCTAAAATAATCAAAGGTTTTTACCTTTTATTTATATGCACCTCCATGCCTTTGAATGATGTCGGTGAATCTTTATTTATCTCCCCAAACTTTGCACGTCGGTGGATAATATAATACAACCTTAGACCTTAGAATTATTAAATAAAATTTTAATAATTCACCTTTTAACTTTGAATTGGGATATCTCCTTCATTCTTTTGAATTTCGTCATGAAACTTTTTGCACCTAGGTTTTATTGGAAAACCTTTTCATCCATCATAATTTGGATAAGTCTTAGCATAGTGGTTTTAATGAAAAACCCTTTCCAATGTTTTTAATGAAAACCCTTTCCGTTGGTTTTATTAAAAAACATTTATGTTGGTTTTAATAAAAACCCTTGCCGTTGGTTTTAATAAAAACCTTTACCATTGGTTTTAATAAAAACCATTAACAAAATATTTAAAATATTAAATATTATATTTCTCTGGTGCCACAAAACCCTGTATATATCCTTGCTATCCAAAATATCATAAATTATTATTTATGAAGTGCTTTTGCCACCAAAACTCAATGTGATCCATGTGACATCAATGACAACACAAAATAACTCAAATTGCCAATAATATTCATATGCTTCATCAATATGTGGGCTTAGTTCTTCTAAGAATTCAATTGCATGTTGAATAAAATGAATAATATGTTCATCACTATCAAACACTTGCTAATGTACATCATTGTTAGGAATGTCTAACCTTACTACCAACTTTACATGTTGATTTTATATTAGATCACTCACAATATAGAACTATGATCCAATAATTATCATTCAATCAACATCCATGTTTTGAGTCCTTGGGAGGACTTTAAAGTTTATGGCATCAAATGCCTCAATTAGATCCCAAACCTTATGTTTGTAAGACCTCATTAGTATATTTTTTTCTAAGCATTGGGATCTTACCTACTTGATCACCAGCTCAATGTCATCAAAGACTTGCAACAACTTGATTCTACTATTTTACAGGAAGTTGGAGGCCACCCATAAATGCCTCATGCTCAAAAATATTATTTGGGCAATTGATTTATAATTGGTAGTACTGCAATATCTTTGTTTCCTTTGGTGAAATTATACATACACCAATATTGGCTCCTTTTTTGCTTTTGACACTATTAAAGAATAGCTTCCACATATCAATCAAGGTTTTCTTTGATTTTCATGATCTCAAGGACAAAGTTATTCTCCTATTTAATAAAATAGGTCTCCATACCCATCTACTCAAAGACTTCATAGGTATATAAATCTCACATCTTGGCTAACCATTGGTCCATCTAATCATGTAAAATAGAATAGCAAGCTTCATAGATAGATAGTTTCAATCTAGACTGCCCTTCCTCAATAATGCAGGTCTGATCAGAATCTAGCTTGGTCAAAGGCACATGTTCCACATGATGGAATTTTCAACATAGTCTCATATCTAGTTTTTAGTAGCATTTGTGTTCAATCTAGAACGTATAACCTTCTACCTTAGTAGTGAAGTCCCTTAACAAATAAATACCTAAAGAAGCTAGGATTTTGATCACTACAACATCCTGATGGACTCTAGGGTTTGGGAAAACATGTAACATGAGGGGAAGGTTTATTACCAATTCAAATATCTGGACAAAAGTTCCATCTAGCTAAACTACCCTTTTATTAATATTCTCATATGCTAGACTAATACATCTACTACCTTCCTAGGCATGACAAAAGCACTTGATCCATAATCTACCATGAAATTATGAGTCAACTTATCACTATAGTTTAGGGTCAAGTAGTATAGTATAGGTTTGGCTTGATTCACATCAAGACCAGATATCTATAGGACCACATGTGACTTCTACTTTCCCAACATATTTTGTCTCTCTAGAGCTTCATCCCAAGTACTTCATCTACTTACACATAAACAAGAATCCTATAGAGGCATGACAACAATAAACTTCTTCATATGGTTTACTACATTAAATGGTTTGATAGAATGGACTCTTTGAAGAACACAAGCTTATACCGAGAGGGGGGATGAACAATATAAGACCACTTTTTTCTTTTCTTTTCAATTAAATATTATGTAGCGTATAGATAGTAGTATCAATAGCAATCAAATAAATACACAAAACACCATACATAATAGAGACACATATTTTACCATGGTTCACCCAATGTGGGCTACCTCCATAGAGAAAATATTTCTTCTAAATATTTCTCAAATAATCTCTTGGGAATCCTTCCCAATTACAATGTTTATGGACCTATTTCCAAAGGAGATATTGATCCCCTAATCTCAAGTTCGTGGATCTCTTCCACATGAGAACTCTTTCCCCTTCTGCTCTGGCTAGTGATCTTCTAGAAGACTTTGTCTATATTTTGCACTGACTAGTGGATCTCTCTCCACTTGAAGACTCCTCACTCAGATCTGTCTTCAATTATCCTTGATGCTAGATCTCTATCCATTGAGACTTTGTCCTCTATACTCTGTCACCTCCAAAGCTCTATCTCAATAATGTACTAAACATAGTCCAGTCGATGTCTATCAAATCTCTTCTCAATCTGTTGTACTAAACACTGTACATTCGGTCTAGTACAATTCTGCTCAATAGGTCCACATAGAACCTACTCAAATCTACTCAATAGGTCCACACAAAACCTACTAAAATATGCTCAACAAGCCCACACAAAACTTGCTCAAATATGCTCAACAGGTCCACGCAGAACCTACCCAAATCTGCTCAATAGGTCCACACAGAACTTGTCCAAATCTGCTCAACAAGTCCATACAGAACTTGTCCAAATCTGCTCAACAAGCTCACACAGAACTTTTCCAATCTCATAGAATCATAAAGAGAATTGTTAGAGACTCAATATGTTCTATACTCAATGCTTAATCAATATCTTTCTCGGCGGTTGTGGCCTGTTCTCCCCCTCTCAAGTCAAATCAATCTCATAGAAGCATAAAGAGAATTGTTAGAGACTCAATATGTTCTATTCTCAAATCTCAATCTCAACTCAATTTAAGATATAGAATAGTTTGTTTCATGGAACTTGAACAATCACTTGACTAGGCTCAATCAACTCTACTCAACCAATCACTACAAGGAACAACCCTTTCTCACAAACCCTAGTCCAAGCATGTATCAACCAACTCAAAATGTTCCCAACAATGCTCAACAACAAATCTCACATAACAATGATACTCATGCTCTTTTCTAGCTCAAGTTCAAGTTCTTTGTACAACCACTTGGCTTCAACAACAATGCTTATAGAACAAGGTTTAATCACAACTCTCAAACCAAAAAACCTTGAAGCATTTAAACCAATCACTCTTGAAAAGGAAACCACAATCAATCCTTTTCACTCCAATGATATTTTTAGAAATCAATCACCCAAATAAGTCAATGAAGAATATTGCCCATACCTTTTTGAAGTCTTAGGAGTTGTCCACAAAATCTGCCACACTCAACACATTTACTTTTTTCAATCTCAACAAGGGTTAGAGTTCACAAAATAATCAACATTACTCCACTTCACAATAATATTCACCAAGGCTTTAATTAGAAAACCTTCTTAAGAAATAATGCACAACTTCCTTATCACTCCTAAAACCACTTGTACCATAAAATAAAATAAATCAAAACATTGCATAACCTTGTCACTCCAAAAACTACTTATACCATAAAATAACTCAAATATTTTATTTCCTTCCTCTCAACACTTTTGCATTTAAAAATAATCACAAACCCTTCTTTTGGTAATATCCCACATTAATAAAATATCAAACCTTAGCCATATGCAAAAATTAAATCCACTATAATCTCCATGAAAGTCGACGCTTAACACAACCTTAGCAAATTTGAAATATTTCATGCACCCAAAAAATTTGGCAATTGAATTATAGCATACCTTGCAAAATGGCTTCGGGTGGTTTCGA
Organism: Wollemia nobilis; assembly: GCA_028583015.1. Classification (NCBI taxonomy): domain Eukaryota; kingdom Viridiplantae; phylum Streptophyta; class Pinopsida; order Araucariales; family Araucariaceae; genus Wollemia; species Wollemia nobilis. The sequence goes on along the minus strand of JAQPPZ010002555.1, from coordinate 1,249,319 downwards.
ACCCTTGTTCCTCCTCGTCGTGTGCCTTAGCGCACTCTCCGCCCACCGTGTGGGCTAGGCCTCCCACGTGAAGACTTTAAGCCTTTGAGGCTTATATTTTTGTCCTCTCCACCTATGCCTTGAACTTTCTCCCTTTTTCCACGTGCAATGCACAAACAAAATCGGAAAGGGGGGAATCGACGAATGCGAAGGAGGGATAATCGAATGCAGACCTTAATATCTCTTCCACCTTGGTTGATAAAATCAACCTCTTTAAATATTTGAACCTTTGCATGATGAAATGTATGACGTCGACGGACATGGCGGGAAAACTCTTTTATTTAATTTTAAAATTAAAATTAAAATTTTAAATAAATTAAAATTTAAACTAAACCTTTAAAATTAAATTTCTCCATCATTGGGGCACCTTTTTCGATGAAACAAAAATCCAACTTGGGTTTTAAGAAAAACCCATTTCAAATATGCCATCCATGGTTTTAAATAAAACCTTTTGCTAAGCTTCCCTTGAAGCTCCTTTTGGAACCAAATTCCATGCATCCCTTCTTGAACCTTTGATCAAAAACCTTTGCTTCTCATGAGGCTCTTTGTGGAGCAAAATCATAGTGCTTACTTACATAGGTCCTTTTGACATCAATGACAAATTTTAGCTTAGGGACTCAAAATTTCCAACAATCTCCCCCTTTGTCATTTATGGCAACCCATATCCTTTTACTAAAACCTGACCTTCTTTTCTCCTCCCCCTGGGACTTTGCTCCCCCTGGCTCAATGCTCTCTCAAATATCAAATCTCTCCCACACAAATCTCTCTCCTCCCCTTTGACATCAATGACAAAGGGTCACCTTTGGGGCTCGGGGCTAAGAATGAGCCTCTTAGCTTAGCCCCTCCCCCACCTCCTCATGAGGTGGTTAATTCTCGGGTGGGAGTATTTCTACTCCCTAAAAGCACTATTCTCTAACTTTATCTTTCTCTCTTATTTTTTGAGTTTTTTGAATCCTCTCATTGTTTCTTTCCAAGTCATCATTCCTGTTCCTGTCGTCACTTTTGTTCCTGTTCCTATTCTTGTTCTCATCCATGTTCCTGTTCCTATTTTTGTTCCTATTCTCATCCTTGTTTCTGTCTTCTTCTTTTCTGAGTCTCTATTCTTTTTCTTGTTTCTATTCATGTTCATGTTCATGTTCTTGCCCATGCCTATTTTTGGAATATTTGCTCTACACCATATTGCTATGTGACCATCATTATTGCACTTATAACACTTGATGTTATTATTCCTTGGATGTGCAACTGTCTTAGGATTTCTCCTAGTGAAGCCATATCCTCTTCTATCATGAACCCTGCAGTTCATTGCCTTGTGACCAAACTCATTACATGAATAACAATATCCTTTGAAAAGATATCCTTTTCCATATTCCTGTCTTTGATGTGTCCTGCACTGTGAAGCCATGTGCCCAAACCTGTGACATGAGAAACATCTTCCATTGAAGCTTCCTTGTCTTGACCTCATTGGTCTCCTATTATGATTGTTGTTCCATATGTATCTTCTTTGCCCATTGTCTCTTTTCCTGTTGGACTCACTGCAATCTGACTCATCCTTAGAAGTTTCACTTTCACTTCCACTTTCATCTAAGAATCCCTCTTCTGAAGTGTCTTCTTCTGACTTTCCTTCTTCTTCAAGACTTGAGATAGACTTTGCTTCCCATTTATTTTGAACCTGTTTGGAACCAAGACCTATCTTGTTTGATGCTCCTCTTTGTATCTTGACTATTTTATCCATATTCTTTGCATTGGTTACATACTTGTATAGCTTATTCTTGGAATCCTCTAAATCTTCCTTTAGTAGTGCCACTTCCTGTGTTAACTTTTCACATTCTAGAATATTTTCTTCTAACTTATCTTTGAACTTGCTTGCCTTAGCTTTTGACTTCTCTAAATCCTCTATGAGCAATAATATTTCTTCATCACATTCTTGAAACTAACTTTCAAGCTTAGAGTGTTGCTTTCTTACCTTATTTACTATGTCAAGAGCATAGATAAGTTCTCCCTTGAGATCATAACCATTCTCTATTGAATAATCCTCTATTTGTTTGCCTTTGTCCATATCATTTATTTCTTTTGACTTGTCTTCTATAGGATCACTCACTTCTTCTTCTAATGCCATTAGAAGATTCTCATATGGTCTACCAAGTGCATCTTCAAAATCATCATCATTGAAACTATAACCATCCCTTGTGCAATCATCTTCAAGATGTCCAAATTTACCACATCTAAAACACTTGAGAATAACTAGAGTTTACTTTTTTTCTTTTTCTTTTCCACCAAAAACATTCTCTCTTTTTTTTTTTTGTGTACTATCATCACTTCTCTTTTTGTTGTTTGTTGCTTTGTCTTGTGTGTTGTTTTTTTTTTTTTGTTTGGGGGCGCGTTTTTCCTTTTTTGTTTTTTCCCTCCCTTTTTTTTTTTGTGTTTGTTTTTTTTGTTTTTTTGTGCTTGTGGTCTTTTTTTTTTTCATCATTGTTGTTCTTTGGATCTTTGCACTCTATTGCAAAATGTCCATACTTTCCACAATTAAAGCACTTAATAGATCTTATATCTATGGGTCTTCTGGAACCTTTATCTCTTCTACCATAGTTAGCTTCTTCATCACTAGAAGATTCATTGCTTGATTCTGTCTTCTTACCCTTTTTATTATTGTCCACTTTGAATGCAACTTCTTTTGGAGGAATAGGATCTTTTGTTCTTATCTCAAAATTTGTAAGCATACCAAGCAAAACATTTCTTGTTAGACTATCACTATCAATTGATGTTTCTATAGCAAAAACCTTTTCACTATACCTTTTTGGAAGAGTTCTCAAGATCTTATCACAAGCATCAGATTCATCAACCTTCATTCCAAGACCTTTCATCTCATGTATAAGTTCATCAACCTTGTTGAGATAGTAATGAATGTTTTCATCATCCCTCATTCTTAGATTCTCAAATTCTCCTTTGATATTTCTGATCTTAGCTTTCCTGACACTTTTATCTCCTTCATATATGGTATGCAAGAGTGTCCACATATCTTTTGTTGTTCCACATTCCATAACCTTCATAGATTTTGATCTACGCAATCCTTTTATAATTGCATTCATAGCTCTTGAATTTGCATGCATGAGAAACCTACCTTCCTTACATTTAGGAGGATTAACTGTTGCATCATATCCAAATTCCACTGCATCCCAAACTTCATTGCCAAGTGCCATTAGGTGAAATCTCATCAACACACACCAATACAAGAAGTCACTTCCATCAAATACTGGTACTGCATTATTGAAGAACTCATTCTTTTGATCCATTATGATCTTAGACCACTTTTCCTTCAAGCTATCAAACTCTTCTAAAGGAACCAACTCTGATACCAATTGAAGAACACAAGATTATATTGATAAATGGGGGTGAACAATATAAGACCACTTTTTACTTTTCTTTTCAATTCAATATTATGCAGTGTATAGATAGCAGTATCAATAGCAATAATCAAAGTAATGCACAGAACACCATACACAATAGAGACACATATTTTAACGTGGTTCACCCAATGTGGGCTACCTCCATAGAGAAAATATTTCTTCTAAATATTTCTCAAATAATATCTTGGGAATCCTTCCCAATTACAATGTTTATGGACCTTTGTCCAAAGGAGATGTTGATCCCCTAATCTCAAGTTCGTGGATCTCTTCCACAAGAGAATTCTTTCCCCTTCTGCTCTAGCTAGTGATCTTCTAGAAGACTATGTCTCTATGCTACACTGATTGGTGGATCTCTCTCCACTTGAAGACTCCTCACTTAGATTTGTCTTCAATTGTCTTGGTTTCTGGATATCTATCCATTGAGACTCTATCCTCTATACTCTATCACCTCCAAAGCTCTATCTCAATACTATACTAAACACAGTCTAGTCGGTCTAGCATAGTTCTGCTCAATCTCTTACACTAAACACAGTACATTCAATCTAGTACAATTTTACTCAATAGGTCCACACAGAACCTACTCAAATCTGCTCAATAGGTCCACATAGAACCTACTCAAATTTGCTCAACAAGCTCACATAGAACTTGCTCAAATATGCTCAATAGGTCCTCACAGAACCTTTCCAAATCTGCTCAATAGGTCCACACATAACCTGTCCAAATCTACTCAACAAGTCCATACAAAACTTGTCCAAATATACTCAACAAGCTCACACAAAACTTGTCTAATATCATAGAATCATAAAGAGAATTATTAGAGACTCAATATGTTCTATACTCAATGCTTAATCAATATCTCAAGTCAAATCAATCTCATAGAAGCATAAATAGAATTGTTAGAGACTCAATATGTTCTATTCTCAAATCTCAATCTCAACTCAATTCAAGATATAGAATAGTTTGTTTCATGGAACTTGAACAACCACTTCACACAATCACTTGACTAGGCTTAATCAACTCTACTCAACCAATCACCACAAGGAATAACCCTTTCTCACAAACCCTAGTCCAAGCATGTATCAACCAACTCAAAATATTTCCAACAATGCTCAACAATAAATCTCACCTAACAATGATACTCATGTTCTCAAGTTCAAGTTCTTTGTACAACCACTTGGCTTCAACAACAATTCTTATAGAGCAAGGTTTAATCACAACTATCAAACCAGAAAACCTTGAAGCATTTAAACCAATCACTCTCGAAAAGGAAACCACAATAAATCCTTTTCACTCCAATGATATTTTCCATAAATCAATCACCCAAATAAGTCAATGAAGAATATTGCCCATACCTTTTTGAAGTCTTAGGAGTTATCCACAAAATCTGCCACACTCAACACATTTTCTTTTTCCAATCTCAACAAGGGTTAGAGGTTCACAAAATAATCAACATTACTCCACTTCACAATAATATTCACCAAGGCTTTTAATTAGAAAACCTTCTTAATAAATAATAATTCCCATCTTCCTTATCGCTCCTAAAACCACTTGTACCATAAAATAAAATAAATCAAAACATTGCATAACCTTGTCACTCCAAAAACCACTTATACCATAAAATAACTCAAATATTTTATTTCCTTCCTCTTAACACTTTTGCATTTAAAAATAATCACAACCCCTTCTTTTGGCAATATCCCACATTAATCAAATATCAAACCTTAGCCATATGCAAAAATTAAATCCACTATAATCTCCGTGAAAGTTGACGCTTAACACAACCTTAGAAAATTTGAAATATTTCATGCATCCAAAAATTTCGACGATCGAATTATAGCATACCTTGTAAAATTGGCTTCGGGTGGTTTTGAACCTACGTTCCTCCTCCTCGTGTGCCTTAGTGCACTCTTCGACCATCGTGTGGGCTAAACATCCTACGTGAAGGATTTAAGCCTTTGAGGCTTATATTTTTATCCTCTCCACCTATGCCTTGAACTTGCTCCCTTGTTCCACGTGCAATGCGCAAACAAATCGAAAAGGGGGGAATCGACGAATGCGAAGGAGGGATAATCGAATGTAGACCTTATTGTCTCTTTCGCCTTGGTTGATAAAATCAACCCCTTTAAATATTCAAACCTTTGCATGATGAAATGTATGACATCGGTAGACATGGCGGGAAAACTCTTTGATTTAATTTTAAAATTTTAATTTTAATTTAAAAAAAAGTAAAATTTAATCTAAACCTTTAAAATTAAATTTCTCCATCATCGGGGCACCTTTTTCGATGAAACAAAAAACCAACTTGGGTTTTAAGAAAAATCCATTTCAAATCTGCCATCCATGGTTTTAAATAAAATATTTTTCTAAGCTTCCCTTGAAGCTCCTTTTGGAACCAAATGCCATGCATCCCTTCTTGAACCTTTGATCAAAAACCTTTGCTTCTCATGAAGCTCTTTGTGGAGCAAAATCATAGTGCTTACTTACATAAGTTCTTTTGACATCAATGACAACTTCTAGCTTAGGGACTCAAAATGTTCAACACTCTTTAAGCTGCATTTGATACCCATTGAGGTCTAGATATATATATGATAAGTTAGGAAACTCTAATTGGTTCTAAACTTAGTGTACATTACCTTGGGGATTTAGGGACACTCATATTGGAAGCAACTATGATATTTTGCATATTTTGTTCTAGCATGGTTGTAGGGGAAGTGCCTTTTCTAGGATCTACTAGCCTACTTTGGGTATTGAGTCACATTTGATTATCCTTCCCTTGCTCCTCTATCACTTTCCTCTTGCCCCTTGTCATGTATTCCAATAGGACTTGTGGCCTCCTAAGTGCTAAAGTACCTACTTTGTCGAATACAACATATATTTCTTCTTCATCCCATATTATCAGGGTTTCCTCTTGATTGGTAAAAATTGTTCTTGGGAGAGAGGTTTTGGGTTAGACATGAGGGTTTTGATTCTACATTTGTGAATCTATCCTTGGATAAGAAGTAGATGGATATACATGTACAGGTTCATTTGAAGCTGCTATGGTATACTAAGGATTACTTTTAGGATAAGCATTGGTAGGATAGACATCGATAGGGGCAATACCATGCATTGGGATATTCCACATATTTGTTTTACATGGTGACTATATTCCTAAAAAAGTTAGGGATAATTTGTTGCAATGGGAGTTATATAAGCACTTATTGTTGATTGGATATTTGGGGCTAGCTTGTGTTCTTGTTGGCCTAAAAATTAGATCCTTGATATCCTTGGCCATTTGGTGAAGGTCTATACCCTTGGCTATTTTTTTGGAAGGGAGGTCTCAAATTATTTTGATATTAAAACCTCTAGGTATTCTACTATCACTTAAAGGTTTGACCTAATTAGAGATTATTTTTAGTATTTTTTTCACTTCATCTAGCTCAGTGGAGTAATGACTTGTAGAGGGTTATTTTAGAGGAGGAAGAGAAGTCAAAATATTTACCAGGTTTATTGTAGGAGTAGGTCAAAATGTAGTAGGTTGAACTACTCGAGGTAGCTGATAGGGTGGTTTAATACTTGGAAATAATGACATGGGGGTCTAGGATCTAGGCTTCTTATTTGAACTAAATTCTTTTTGGCTTGAATGACTATACAATATGTCATTGGTGAAGAGTTACCTCATATAGACTTGATCATCATGGCTATCTCTAAACTAATAGCTTTTAAATTATAAATAAATGCTATACCTAAAAGTGGGTATATTTCATCTAGTATTCTATACCAAGTTTATGAAATGAGGCATTAAAATCATCCATAATCTCCATGGGTACTCTCTTGATAGTCACCAACTATTTTAGAAGAGATAATTCTATGAGTTAATCCTAAATTCCAATCAAATATGGAGCAATGCATGTGTCATTATCGTTCATTTCCTCTTAAAGATGTTGTACATAATCTGAATGTTGCATTCTAATCTTTGATAGTGTGTACTATGCATAGAATCACCATATGATATAGATGCTCTATAGGTGTGGTTGCATATTTGCTAGTGAAGTAAGATAAGGACTTAAGCACTGAGGCTAGGATCGAGTCTCATATTGTAGGAGAAACAAGTGGTTGTAGGGGGGATTTGTTGTTCTAGGATGGGTATCTCCTTAGAGGTTATTTCTAGTGTGCAATCATGTTGCAATGTTAGGCTCTTCTTATAAATCCTTGGTTCATCGGTGACACTAGTGCTTATGAATTCATTCTTCCAAAGTACCTAGTAGCAGGTCTTGAACTCATAAATTTGTGAGTCCTATTGTTGCTATTGCGCAACTCACCCCAATTGGGGACCCACTTAAGATTTTGGTTTTAATTTTTGATTTTTTTGTTGTTGTTTACAACAAGAATTTAAAATTGCTTACATTTGAGTATTTTGAAGACTTGGATTTCAGTTCCATTGATTTATATTAAATATCTTGAATATTTTCTTTTCAATGGCATTAGTTTAGATTGAATATTTTAAAAAAGAGAGAAATACAGAAAATAAATCCCTAATCAATTATAATCTAATGGAGGTGATGCACCAAAATCAAAATATGATTCTATGTATTATTGGAATGAAATGAATACATGCATTATTTGTTAACAACTAAATAAATGGATATGGGTTTAATTTAACATATAACATTCATGTACAAGATTTATATAAGAAATAGAGTAAAGCAATAATTAGCCAACTTCATATGTATATCAAAATATTTTTCTTACAGAGATACTAGATCAAAAGAGGCTTAGATGCCATTAAAAAAATGACTCAAGGTTTGAGCCCAAAATACACACAAGACCGTATACTAGGCATGAGCAAGCAATTTCCAATGCCTTACAACAAAATTGAAGTCCCTATTTATAAGAAAAAATAGGGTTCTTGCCTAAAAAATTGTACAAGTAAACACAATTTTCCCTCCAAGACCAAGCGAGGGATGGATATGCATTAAATGTTGATTGGATTGAGGTCTCTAGATCTAGAATCATTAATTTTGAAGGGTTTTAGGCCTCTAGATGTGAATCCTCTGCCACTATCACCAACTACATATATTGGAAATTTCCTCCAAAACTAAGCATGGAATTCACTTGCAATCAATATCCCTAGGCTTGAGGTCTATGGAACTAGAGCTTCCATCGCTAATACTTTTAAGATACTAGCTACTTCCTTAGAATATTGTGTCCAAGTGGTGCAAGTCGATGGACTTGAGGCTTTTCTACAATTGTTATCTTTATGAGTTCAACTAACTTCCTTGGAAGACTATGCATAGATGTTATTTGTAATAAAGGTTGTCACTTGTCATGGAGGTTCTTTACTACGGATTGCAAAAGGTTGTGTATGAAGCTCAAGGAAATAATATTTCTTTCCTTCAAATTTTTTTACCCATTAGATTGGACTATTTCTCCTTCGATTGAATAATTGGTGGAGCTTCTTTTGGTCTTCTCATTGTTTGTGCATTTCCTACTGGTCATAGATCATCTAGATTAGATAGTTGGTGGGACCTTTTGGTTCTTTAACATGTGGGTGGTTCCCTAATTTATGCAAGCTATTAGATTAGTCTTGTTTCAACCTTTGACTATTGGTTTCTTCTAAATGTAGAGTGTGAAGATTGTGTGACTGCCACATGGACGATCACCATGAGCTCAATCATATATGGAAGAATTGATCTACAACCATTGATCTCATTGCATTTCATCCAATGGTGGGGCTACTTTTGTTAATGTTGAAGATCTCCTTAAGATGGCATGGGACCTAAATAATTGAGATTGGATGGTCCATGGGATTTTACAATATTGATATTTCAGCATTCTTCCTAATTGGTCGTTGGATTTATCACTTGACTATGATCTATGACAAACCTTCTTTGGATGTGAGTTCTAAAATTGAATTCTTGTGAACTACTGATGCACCTTCCATGTGTCCTTGGTATTAGCCAATGATGGGGTTTCTATTAATATTTTTATCGCTTGGTTCTTAAAATGACATGGGCCATTGATCATCAAGATCAAATGACTTACAAAGCTTATGATCTAAATGTCTCAAATATCTTTCTCAATTCCCTATGGACTGTTGGATTTTTGTCTACTATAGATCAATGATGGATATTTTTTGAATGTAGGTCTTGATGGAACAACTATTTACTTTATTTCAAGCCATAAATATGTTTTCCATGTATCTCATGCTTTAAATAATGGTGAGGTTTTTCTTTTAACAATTTCATTGCTTGGTTCCCAAAATGGCATGAACCATTGGATGGACAATTGATGGTTTATGGAGCTCTAAAGGTTTCCTTTTACTCATTTTTTTAGGATTGATATCATTGTTTGATCAAATGGGATCAACAACCCATGTCATTTTGCTGCTTCTACCCTTTAATTTTTTCAAGGATCAACACCTGTCGTAGAACTACTAAATCAATGGACCACACAACTTTGAGGATATTTAAGGTTTTTAACTTTTCAAATCAACACCTATCATTAATAAATGAGATTATATGACCTACATGGCTTCAAAACTCTTAATGAACCTTTCCTTTGTAGAACTAGCACCCATTATTGATCTTAAAAATTGATGATGCATGTTTTCTTACTCCCTCTACAACTTACTTTTTTGGAAGTCAATGTCCATCATAGATCAACTAGATCTATGGACCATGTGACTTTGAGAGCTTTTATAACTTTTGACTTGTCAAATTAGCTTCCATCATTTATTGACAAGATGGGATGATTCAAACAACATCAAAACCTTTTTGAATCTTCTCCATGCAAGATCATACTTACCTTAGATTGTAAAATTAACAATGCACATAACTCCAAATTTCTTCTCTTTTGTTGGTTTGACTTCTCCCAAGGCTGACTTGCAAAATTGTACAAGGCACAACTCCTCCTTGGTATAGTGAAGTTTCACTATAACATCCTTCTAATCCTTTGATGTAAGAGCTTAGTGAACCATTGAAGGTTCATATGTCTACACCATAGTACTCATCAGGGCTAGGTTTACCTCATTTCAAACTCTGCTTGGCGTTCTTGGTCAAGAATTAGATGTATATATAAAATGATCTAAGTTTACATTGTAGACTATACTAAGATACCACTTGGATCTATGATCGGTATTCAAAGTGGATGGTCTTGGGTCATTAGCTTCATCAGTTCCATCAAGAACATCTCCTTCACCTTCATCAAAAGCAAAATCCTCTATCCTAGAGCCTTCGTCGTCGTCATCATACAAGAAAATAATAAGTGCTTTGTCAACGGTATGTGGTTTAGAAGAAGAGGCACGTTTATTCTTCTCCTCAAACACATATTTGCTCATAACAACCTCTTGGTGTCAGGATCCATTAGATGATATCCCTTTGACTCACTACTATATCCAATGAAGATACATTGCTTGAATTTCTCTTCTAGCTTCATATGCTTCTACTTTGGAATGTGTACGAATGCAACACATCCAAACATATGGATATGTGACATAGAAGGTTTATTTACCATCCATGCCTCTTTAGGTGTGACACCATTCAATGGAGGCATGGGTGCACAATTTAGCATACAAACAACTTTTAAATAAAATATTGGCTCCATATTGGCATTTCTTAGAATACACCATACCATCTCATAAATAGTACAATTTTACTTCTTTGTAACTCCATTTTATTGAGGCATGCAAACATTGTTTAGTTGGTGTTGGATTCCATTTTACTTCAAGAAAGCAAAAAATTGATTACTAGTATCCTTCCTCTCGATCTAAGCAGATATCATATCGTTCATACCTATGGTTAGGTTGATGGGTATGAACGACATGATTAACAATCTTTTCCATTTGAGCTTTAAAATCTCAAAAATAGTGGAAAGCTTCATATTTTGTCTTCAAGAAGTACACCCATATTCGTCGTGTATAATCATCGATAAATAGTTAAAAATATCTATAGCCACTAAAACTCGAATCCATGGGTTCACATAGATCAATATGCACCATGTTAAGTGGACCAACTATTCTACAACTACCCGAGACAAATGGAGCTCAATGCTACTTTTTGCCTAAGCAACTCATACAAATATCACGATACTTTGTCAAAGATGAAAGCCCACATACCATACCATAATGTAGGAGTAACATTAAGGTGTTCAAATTGTCTATGCCATAGTGAGGAAACTTCATATACTTTTGCTATCAATGCTTGGTTGTCTTGCATTACAATCGTAAGATAAATTATGTTGCTTATGCCAATAGCATGAACAATGATCATCAAACCTGTAGATTTCTCTCAAAAGAGATAAATTTCTTTGCATCTGTTTTTTAAAATCAGCATATAAATTATGATCAAGCAATTGATTTACAAAAATCAAGTTCTTTGTGAGGCCACACATAAAGAACTTGAGTTAGGTGATAGGTACGCTTTCCAAGATGCAATCGAACATTACTGATTCTAGCAACAATGTATGTTGAATTGTCACCAAGTGTTACTTGCCCATGATAGGATGAATGGTCAAGGCTTAAAAATAATTTTGTCTAGTATGTCATGTGTCTGGTACCATGTCGTGTGTCTTGGTACCTCTTGAATCAACATACCAAACTAGGTTTGATTTTGAAACAAAATCAAGAGATTGAGTTGAACAAACACAATATTTTTTCTCTTCATTATATTAATCATGCATTAGGTTTTCAAGTGATAGATTTATACTAAATATTTAAAATTGTCAGTATTTAAATAAATCAATCAATTTTATATATTTTATTTTTATTTTTTATGACTTTAATTTATTAAAACTCAATAAATCATTCTTTTGTAAAAAATATTTTAAAGTTATATGTATAACTCGAAGGTTCCACTGGAGTGGTGTGGTAGGGTGTTTTTTGATGAGGCTTAGGTTTTGAGTCCTTCTTGGTCATAAAGGAACTATATGCATCTAAAACAATTTAAACAATAAATAAACTAATTTATTTAAGTCTGAGATTTTTTAAATTTAAAAAATTTAAACAACAAACATGATTATAAAAAATTATTTTATTTTGAAAGATTTAAATGATTTCAAGGTCCCAATGGAGTGGTGAGTAAGGGGCACTTATTTTAAGGAAGATGATATTTCAAATCCCTTTATAATTACCAAAATTATTTTAAAAAATTATTTAATTTTTGTGTTATGCCTGCAATCACACATACATATATAAACTTAAGACCATGAAAAAATATTATAAAATAGAAAATTTTCAAACCTTTAACATCTTGGTAACAAATATCTTACAATAAACACCCTCACTCACCACTCTATCAAAATGCAGCCCGGTAACAATTATCTTACAATAAACACCCTCATTCACCACTCTACTGAAATGCTTGCTTTCCATGCCAAAGTATGGAGCACCAGGTCAAAAATTGCCCTTTATTGAACTAACCATAAGCAGGGTTTGTCTTGTAGCACAAGAAGATTTTGATAATTTACCAATTAAAGAAATTGATACTTAGACCTGAGTGGTGCAAGACACAATAAAACCTTAAGCCAACTTTTTTGATCGTTAATTTTGATGTCATCCTTCTAGGGCTAAAAAGTTCTTAAGTTTCTCAAGCCAACAAAGTAATTGCCATGACTCAAACGAGTAGTCAATCCCGATAAGTCGTTGGAAAATCTTAGAGTTTCACGCCTATGAATGCATAAAGGCTTATTTGTCTCGAGTTGCCAACTTGCTCTAGTAACCATAGGCAACCATAGCAAGCAAAAAAGAACCCTAATTTTTTCAAAAGAATATATGAATCCATCTAATAATAATGCTCTTTGCTAGGTCCGAGGTGTAGACCAATTGGTTCATCCAAACCCCATAAGGGGGCGGAGGTCCAAGGTTCAAATCTCGGGCCTCGCCGGACTAAACGCTTGTCCCTTTCCTGGTGCTTTCAGCGGCATAAAAGGTTTAAAATGATAGTGGCATGGTGGTTATAGGGGCGGATTGCACGAAAATCTGTGTGGCGGCTTTTGGGGCGGACAACGCAGAATACTGTGGCAGCCATAAAAGCTGGACAGCCTACCCGAATTCGTGGTGACTACAGATTCCACCATATAAATTAAAAATTAAAAAATAAAAAAAAATAATACTCTTTGCTCACTCAATAAATTTAAAATACTCTAAAATGAGGATAAAATTGAAAATATAAATTATATATATATATATATATATACAAATAAAACTAAACACCTTCATCCTTTGTTAGAGATACCAAGTACTACCTCATATAACATACAAACACTTAAAAAAAAATCCGATGTTAACTCATCACTTAAATATTAGTTCTGCTAACCACTTGAACCCAAAAAGTTTATTTCGAATGTCAAATGTCGGCCCTCTTCTTTCCGTCAACGCAACATCTTTTTAACAGTCTTTGATGGAACCCTGAGAAGCATCAAAAAGGAATATTACAAGAATAATTTATATTCCACCAGTCAATAAGGAAGATTACAGGAATAATTTATATTCCACCGGTCAAACGTCATTACACCAAATACCATTAGACAACTGCCACAACCACATATATTCAATATTGTTTAATGTTATTTAAGTATAATAGTTATATCCATTATCCTGGTAAATTTTTACTACGTAATTACGTCGATGTCTTACAATGACAGCCAGGAAGGTCAGCCACATCGTAAAGAATATTAATATTTTATTAAAAAAAGTCGACATTAATATTAATATGTTATCAATTTCGCTTATTTATCACACCCTCAAGAAATGAGATAGGCACCTAAAAATTGATAACTCTCGATGTTTATAGATATATATAATATATATAAGCTAGTTTTTTAATTTCCAGAGATTTAATTACTTTCACATTGAACAACTGTCTTAAGAAATATGGTTACCATATTTTAAGCTGATTGCATTTAATAATCATTTTTCATATTGATAAGAAAATATTAATGCAATAAAGCCCGGCAATGGTGAAGGAAATTGAGATCTTATTTGACACTTGTGCGGGCCCTACTGGTGGTCCTGCTTTCTGCGGGATGTTTGCTGCTTTCAGACAGTTTACACACGTACTCAATCAACCTAAACAATCAAAAGGGCACATGGATTTTTAACTTGTTAGGTCTCCGGGCAGATGTCCCCTCATACATAATATAGAAGTGCCTGATAGTCTACCGTAGAAACAACAAAACTAAATGGTAGCTCATATATTGTTTCGTAGGAAATTTTAGTGATAAGTCATTGTATTGATATTCAATATGTCTAAGTTTAAGTTATAGGAATGAAGTCTTTGTTGTGTTTCAAAGGAGTGTGGTCTTAGTTGTATCATTTATTGCATTGCGCCTTACTTCAAATAATAATAATGTAGTTATATATGGAATGTCACAAAAGCCAAAAAAAAAAAGCTGATCCAAGAAATTAATATCTAAAATATTGCACAAGGTAATGATTTTAAGCTTCCTCGTGATTTGAATAGTGAGCATTTGGTTGAGATGGATTACAATCATTTTTCTCAAGTATTATATGATTTTCAAGATAAAGTTAACATTCGATATTTCATGGGTAGTTAAACGTCCCTAACTATTCATATCAAGTTTTGGATCCTTCAAGTTGATCAGGTTAGCACCTTTGTTAGGAGTTTGTTTAAGGGTTTGTATGCTTTTTCCTTTAGGTCAGTTGAACAGGTCAGTGCCTTTGTGAGGCAAGAATATAGATTTGTTTTGATTGTATTTTAGCCATGTTCAATTATGATCTCAAATTTACAATTGATGGTGAAATGGGTCTTTGTTGTCCAATGTGGATTGAATTTTTAGGTTTACCCATCCATTTTAAGGATCTTATCCCTCAACTTTGTGAGAGAATTTGTTTTTTTGGAAGCTCCTCACTAATCTAGGCCACGATTGTTTCCTAGGGTTTGTGTACTTTAATTTTTATAGTAAAATTCATCATCGGGTTGTTTGACATGTTAATCTTTCAAACACCAACTTCTTCTGATGCCAAAGTATGGAACACCAAGTCAAAGATTGTCCTTTCTTGAATCGACCACAAGTGAGTCATGTGGTACAAGAAGACTAGGATAATTTGCAAACTAAAGAAACTAATACTTGGACCCATATGGTCATAAGAAAGCAAAACCCTAAGCCAACTCCTTTGGTTGTTAATTCTAGCATTAACCTTTTGACCTTAAAAGTTCTTTAGTTTCTCAAGCCAAAAAAGGAATTACCATGTCTTAAGCAGCTAGTTCCTTGGGTCTAGTGAAACCTTTTGGGTCCCAGTCCCAACAAGTCCTTGGAAAATCTCAGAACTTTGTTCCTATGAACTCACAGTCTTACTTATTTTGAGTTAATGATTGGCTCTAGCTTGCTCATAGGTGACCATATCAAGAAAAAAAGAACCCTAGTTTTGCTAGGGAAATATATGAATCCATCCAATAGTAGTGCTCTTGCCTCACTTAATAGGTTTAAGGTACTCAATGTGATAATGAAGCTTAAGATATAGACAATGAAGGAAAAGCTATACATACAACTCTCTTGTGTGTATATATATATATATATATATATATATGAAGTAATACAAAGTACAACATGGTACAACTGAAGGCCACATTCCTCGGGGGCATAGCAACAAAGAGGGGCCTCCCTACCCATGATTCAAACTCAAGTCACCAAAATAAAATGCTAAGAAGTGTCTCCTCAAAAATTAAATTTACATATTTTACTATAAAATTAGAAAATGTAGATAAAACTAGAACACCTATAAAGTTAGAAAAAGATGCCCATATTAAAAGGTCATTTAAAAAAAAATCTGAAAGATTGACGATGACTCGTTAATTAAAGCCTAAATAGTTCATTTTGAACGTCAAATGTCAGCCCGGCTCTTCCTGTCAACTCAACATATTTTTATGTAACCCTCCCTGAAAAGCATCAAAAAGGAATATTACAAGAATAATTTATACTCTACCAGTCAAACGTCACATACGAATACGGACATCCAGACAAAATTGGGGTCAAAAGAAAACACTTACCTTCACATTTATCTAATATTATTTAATGTTATTTAAGTATAGAAGTTATACCGGTAAATTTTTGTTTTGTGTTTTTAAATCTGATCGTGTCACTATGCAATTAAAGTATGATTTTATCAAAGCGCATCAGAAATTGAAATTGCCAAGAGGGCCACATAGCATGAAAACAAAAAGCTGTTTTTTCCTTCCTGCAGGAAAGATTAGACTATTCAATTATATTGGTGGAGGAGGATTTTATGTGAAGTTAGAGCATTGTTGAGCTTAAATTAAATCTGCGGAACGTGCACATCACTCAGGCGTGGACTCAGGCGGCAAAAAGAGAAAAGCTAATCCTCTTGGAAACATTGCCAGATATTGTTTTTTTTATTTTTTTAATGTTAGGCACGGGACCGTCTGATTTCAAAAACAAACAACTTTACTTATCCAAAATCCAAAACACTGAAGCTTCCTCTATTTTATGGAACCTTCAATTTTAAGAGTTATTGGTAAGTTGTATAGTTGATTTGGAGGCAACATTAATGGTGATGACAAAAGCAATTTGTGAAAAGATGGGTTTAGCCCATATCAAAATAGTTAGGAATCCCATTCAAATGGATGGCACAAGAATAAACATAATGGGAGTCCTCAAAGATTTAATTATGATCATAGAAAGACACCCAAAGTTGTTAGTGGTACAAAAAGTAATAGTCATCAACCTATTATATTATTTTGGTATATTATCAAAAAAAATGGACACAAATTGTCAAGAGATGGTTACTTAGCAATGGATTACACCCAAATGAATGTGCTTAAGGATGGTAAAATGATTAGGATTGAAAATGAGTTGCCCTGCAATTATAGTTGTTGCATAAGATGAATGAAGATGGCAATATAAACTAGAATGAACTCTCATAATTTGTGGAAGGTGATGAGGGACATGAAAATGATCAAACATTAGAAATTGATATGATAATTGGTTTACTTCAAGAAAAAGGAGACCAATGTAATGTGCTTGAGCGGATATACAATCCTTGACTCAATCTATTTAAACAACTCTCTTTTTTATAAGGGGATTAATCTTCGGATAGATAGGCCTCTCCTTTTGCCTCATTGGTTTGGTCTTAGGAGCTTAACTCTATTGTGTGTTGGATGATATCGTTGTTGTACCCTTTTAGGTCTTTATAGTTCCATGCTATAATTCTATTATGCTTTTTTATTTAACATACATTTAAAACCAAAGGATATAATTGAGAGTACAATGAGAGCCACCCTCCCTATGATTCGAACTTGGGTCTTTGAAATGAGAGCGCAAAGCCATATGAATACAATGTCTCAACAGAGACACTCCATCATACTTTTTTTTTTTTTTTAATTTGTGGAAAACATCCCAAAAGGGATGCCACTTTCGATTAAGACCCAAGGAGGCAGGGGTATCCATTCCGCCAAAAACGCCCAGGACTCGGACCTGGCCTACCAACTTTGACATACTCAAGGAGCAAGCAAACACACAAAACCAATATAAAAATAAGTAAATAACAACAAAAATAATAAAATAAAATAAAAAACATGCTCCTTGAGTGTGTCAAAAACAAAAGCACAACCAAACACGCACAATAAGATAAAAGAAACCACAACACAAACCACATAGAAAAACACAAGAACCACATAACAAAACACAAATAAGACAAAAACAATAGAACACTACAAAGACATAACCCATAAAAACATGAAAAATAAACACAACCAAAACCTAAAAAATAAAATAAATAAAATAAAAATAAAAATAAAAAACAACCAACAACAGAAAATAAACAAAAACAAAAAACATAGAAAACACTCACACATAAAAACATGAAATAACACAAACAAAGAGAAACCCGAGAACAAGAACGAAAAAAACACAAGAACAATAACAAAAAACATATAAAAAAAAAACAACACAAATAACACAAAAACAAAACAAAACAAAAGAACCCACCCACCTTAACAAACTAAACAAAAAAAAACAAAGAAAAAAAAAATGAACAAAACAATGACCTATCTAGACCAAAAGACAATTAATGCAAGAATCAATAGAGGAAACAAAATAAAGAATAAAATGAGCTAGGGAACTAAAAAAAATTGAATGAACCAAAGAGAAGCAAAAAAAAAAAAACAAGAAGAAACTAGGTACCTTTAGAACTGGAGACATCCAAAGAAATGACAGAAAGAAGAGATTCCCTAATTTGAGAAGCCCACCATATAGGAGGGTGGCCATAACAAGTAAGATCACCTTTGTCCAAAGCGCAATTAGCTAAAGCATCAGCACTCTTGTTTTGATCTCTGACCACATGATTGTAATCAACTTTCAAAAATCCCCTCTGGATTAACTGAATCTTCTCAATAATCTTTTTATTCTCCAATCCACCTTATGATTCTTAGAAGGAGTCTTCAAGATATTAATCATAAGTTGAGAGTCAGACTCAACTAACACCTTTTCCCATCCAACCTTAGTAGCCTCCTGAAGGCCTCTGAGGATACCATACCCCTCAGCAAGGTTATTGGAAAGAATACCCAAATTCTCAGACAAAATTAAAAACAAGGGAGTCATCTGAAAGTCTAACAATTCCTCCCACACTAGCTTTTCCAGGGTTCCCTCTAGAGGCTCCATCAGTATTGACTTTTCCAAAATCCTTAGGAGGAGGTTGCCAATTTCTAGTCCTATCCATCTTACTAATACTCACATTCCCTTTAATTTGGTTTTCTTTAGAAGGTTTAATCTTCAATATTTGCATCACTTGATCCCATCTTTGGTGGGAGTTTTTGGGGTGATTAAGGAGTTGATGTACTGATTCAACTAAGTTGGCTATGGTATTTTGCCAAATATAGTGAATATCCTTCCTATCTTGATTAAAAATTTGGTTGTTCCTTTCATTCCAAATATTCCAAAGAAGAATGGTAGAACCCATCCAAACTAACTGCCTAATAAAATGATCAACACCCTCTTGATTAGGCCAGTCCCTCCAAAGCTATTCAAAAGTAAAAAAATTGGACCACTGTAAGCCAAGTAAAGTGGCCATTCTCCTCCAGAGCTCAGAGGCTAAATTACACTCAATAAAAACATGGTTGATATTTTCTACATTCTCTTCACACATTTCACATCTAAAAGGGCCATGAAAACCACGCTTCATAAGTTGCTCACCGAGTAAGCAACCTACGATGCAATAAAAGCCAATTAAAGAACCTCACCTTAGGCCAGATCTTTTGAGCCCACAATTGAGAAAATATGTCAGAAGAATGGTTGGGATTATTATGGCATAAAGTCAAATAACCTTGAGCAACTCAATACTCACCCTTAGTAGTGTTGTTCCATCCAAAACAATCTTTTTCATGGGACCAAGAGAGGGATCTCATATGAAGGATGCCTTGGATATCTTGTCTTTGCCTTTCTAGGATTTGAATAGGCCAATCCTCAATAGGGATCCAATATCTACCAACCTTTGAATTACCGAGTATGGTACCGAGCAGTAATTAGCCACCTTTGTCCAATTAGCTCGGTGAAGCTCCTCCATCCAGGGCCTCCAATCGGGAAGCTGAGTTATCAAAGGCTTGTGACCATCCCAAGAATCTGTCCAAAAATTTGCATGTTGACCATTATGAATGATCCAAAATAATTTTTTCTTTATCAAATCCTCACCAGTCTTAAGAACTGCTAAAATGGGAGAACCTTTGGTAGAAAGTTGATAGCGAACAAGGTCTTCAAGACTTTTATTCTCATCATATTTAGCACAGAGATTATTGGCCCAAAGAGCATTGGGGTTATGCAACATCCTCCAATATAATTTAGCAGCTAAAGCTTTGTTGTTATTAATTGAAGACCAGAATCCTAACCCCCCTTCACTTTTAGGAAGACATAAAGTATCCCATTTCACCAAGGCCCGTTTTCTTTTCTCCTTAGTACCACTCCAAAGGAAATGATGACTGATTTGATCCAATTCTCGAAGAACAACCTTTGGGATATTCAAAATGGATGAAACATACATAGGAATAGCTTGAAGGACTGATTTTACCAAGGTGATTCTACCCCCAGAAGAAAGCCACTTGTTGGTCCACTTTCCAATTTTCTTCTTTACTTTGTCCAACAACCAATTCCAATATTTATTTTTTTGCCTTTGAATATTTATGGGAATACCTAAATAAGTGATTGGAAGAGAGGTCTTCTTATATCTTAATTTATCCAAGACCATGGATTCTGTCTAGCGAGCGGTGAAACAAAATAACTTTAGATTTGTCTTCATTGATCAACTACTCAATAGCCTTAGAAAAATATCTAATGATTTGCTTAATATTAGAAGCTTCCTTAATTGTAGCTTTACCTAAAAGAGTAGAGTCATCGACAAATTGAAGATGAGAGATAGGTCTAGCTCCATGAGCAACGGTAACTCCCTCAAGGGTTTTGTTTTCCCTCTTTTTGGTTATAGTCCTACCCAAGCATTCAACAAGAATGATGAATAAATAAGGGGATAGCGGGTCACCTTGCCTAATACCTCCGGAAGTCAGGAACAACTAAGAAGGCCTGCCATTGATAAGAACTAAGTAGGAAATCGAAGAGATACATCCCATAATCCAATCCATCCAATCCTTAGAGAAACCAAATTGCCTCAAAACTTTGATAAGGAAGTGCCAATCCACTCTGTCATAAGCTTTGGATAAGTCTAACCGAATGAACATAGAAGGAGAATTTTGCATATCCATGGAATGGATGGCTTCCTGAGCAAGAACTATCTCATCTACTATTTGACGTCCTTCCACATATCTCCCTTGCTCTGGGGAAATAATCTTATGCAAAATAGGCTTCAACCTTTCTACCATGATTTTAGTAATGTTTTTGAGAAGAACATTACATAAAGCAATAGGTCTAAAAGTTGAGATATGATCAACCTCTTGAGCTTTTGGAACAAGAGTAATATAAGTTTTATTGATAACCTTCAAAATTTCTTTGGCTTTCTGGCTTCTTCCACCACCTCTAATAAATCAACATGAATGATATCCCAGAACTCTTGGTAGAACTCAATAGGAAAACCATCAGGACCTGGGGTCTTCCCTTTTTGCATTTTAAAAACTACTTGTTGAAGCTCATTGATAGTAACAGGAGTAGTCAAAAAAGAGTTCTCCTCAGAAGTGATAAGAGAAGGGATTGCTTGAAGAAATTTTTGTTGTGAAGCTGAGTCAAGAAGAGTAGCAGCAAAAATATTGGAAAAGTAATCAACAACAATAGATTTCATGCCATCCCAAGTATAAACAACATCTCCGGAATCTGATTTTAAGGAAGAAATAAAGTTGTGAGATCTTCGAGCTAGAAGAGATTTGTGGAAGAAATTTGTGTTTCGATCTCCTTCTTTGAGCCATTGAATTCTAGATTTTTTCTTCCATAAGATTTCTTCTCTTTTTTCCCATTCCTCTAACCGAGTTGTGAGTTTAATTTCATCTGCACTTCTCTTCTCTGTGAGGCCATCTAAACGGATTTTCTTATTCAAATTTTCAAGATGAGCAATAACTTCATGTTTTTTTTTATGAACATCCCCAAACTCTTTCCAATTCCAAGTCTTGATTTTGGATTTAATGTATTGCAGTATTTTGGCAAAACAGAACATCTTAGTCCCATGCCTAGGTTTACCTTCCTTCCACCATTGTTGCACATGAGGTCTGAAGGAAATGTCTCTAATCCACATTAATTGAAAACGAAAATGAGAGAAACTCACATTGGTTTTCCACATTTCCACCATGACTGGCCAATGATCCGAACCAGCATTATTAAGAGTCTTCACTTTAGGAATGTGACCATGGATTAAGAAATTTTCAAAGAGAAAAAAACCTATCCAATCTCTCCATTATACAATCTAAGCCTTGCCTTCTGTTAGACCAAGTCATAATGCCATTATCTCGGTTGGATATCCACAAGATGGAGGTTTGCAATATATTCGCTCATGAGGTCAGTGCTTTTGTCCAAATTTCTATTTCCCCCCTTTTCTCATCCAGAGAGAGTATGGTATTGAAATCTCCTCCGATCAAGATCCATGCTATAGGAAAATGAGAGATAATATGAGTAATATCCTTCCACTTGTCTTCTTTTTTTCCTCCAAAGAAGTTGGGGCATAAACAATAATGTAGAGCATAATCTGGTTGGAATGTCTACTTTGAATAGCTATAGCCAACAAACCCCAACTGCCAACCATATGGTGAATAACTACCTCTTTTGGGTCCCAAATACAAGCAATGCCACCCGAAGTTCCTTGGGAACTGAGGGAAACTACTTTTCCAGATGGCCAAATTTTACTGGAAATTAAGTCCATATCCTCCATTGACATCTTTGTTTCTTGAAGGAAAACAAGATGTGGGTGATTTATCTGAATCATTCTTCTAATTTCATTTTGTTTTGAAAGACTCCCTTTGAGTCCTCTAATATTCCAAGTGATGATCTTCATTAATACCAAGGCTAAAAAAGTTGGGAAGGGCATTAATATTACCTTCCTCTACAAGCTTTTCACCTTCTTTTACCATATGATATTGATTGGTCTTGCGACCTACTTTTTGATTAGAATCCATCTTCATTTTTTTTTCCCCTGTTTCTTGACTTATTCCAATTGAATCTAAGATGGCTTCTAACATTGAAGAATGCTCATACACAGCTAAAATTTTACTAGATGGTTCAATGGAGTCTATTTTGGGACTTGCATTATTTGAAGTTTTGACATTTGAAATATTGTTTTTCTTGTGTAAATTTTCTCCTTTTTTCTCGTTGAAAACCTTTGATTTGTTGGTTTGTCTCTGAGTTCTTCCCTTCATATTTAAATTGTGTTTCTAAGATTTCAATTTCCATTATTTCCTCTTCCTCACTTGGGACATCATTTGTGGAAAGGATTTCAAACATATTAGCAAATGACTTTGATTGATCCTTCATAACTGGTTTTTTGAGTGTTCTTCTTCTTAGGCATTTGGAAACCTGCTGAGTTTATATCTTCTTTATTTTGATCGAGAATTTTATTTGGGCAAGCACTGGCCAAATGACCATATTCATGGCAAATTCTACAATGAAAAGGAATGTTCTCATAGTCCACTACTTGCTCCCAAGTGTCTTCCCCAAATTGTAATGTGATCTTTTTAGGTAGGGGTTTGTCAAAATACATTAAAACACAAATCCGAGCATAAATAATATGTTCAAAATTTTGAGTACAATTAGCAGTCATCATAAAAGTTCCTAAAGAGTTTCCAATTGAAGAAAAAATAGTAGGATTCCAAAATTCAATAGGGAGGCCAAAGAGTCTAACCCACACGGGAGCTATAGAAGGCATCTCTTCTTCGGCTTTAAATTTAGTATGGCAGGGCTTCATGAAAAGCCTTGCCCTTCCAAAAACCCAAGGACCCCATTGAAATTTTTTCTCTCTATCTTCATTATTAGCAAATAAAACAAGAAAATAACCATTTGGATAAATAGAGATTTGTAACTCACCTTTAGTTTTCTAGCTTTTTGCAGCCCAGAATTTGAAAGCAAATAGACTTGGACGAAAACCCACAAACCGACAAATTAGTCCTCTTTTTTCCAAATCTTCAATGCCAGTCTGAATGTTATCCATATCAAGCTTAACAATAGGAGTTCCATCAGCTACTTTAAGACATCCTGACTCCATTTTCCTAGGATCAATCTTAGGCATTCGACTCCATCATACTTTTAGTAGAGGTGGATCAAAGATTCATTTTCCCTGAGTAGATACTCTACTCATCTTCAATGTTCACCCTAAGACAATTTATATCTCTTGATAGCCCTCTTTGTTAGTAATCATCCCTTGCTTACCTCTAAAATAATCATCATGACTAAACAAGGAGTCCAGCATAGCTAGTCCCTTGGAAAGCTTGTATTTCAACTGTATGATATAATATTTGTATATTTCATTGATCGGAGGGCTTAGTTCTTCTAAGAATTCAAATGAGTGTTGAACAAAATGAATATTATGTTTATTATTATAAAACACTTACTAATGTACATAATTGTTAGGAATGGCTAGTCTTACTACCAACTTTACAAGTTGATTTTGTATCAAATCACTCACAGGATCAAACAATGATCCAATAATTGTCATTCAATCAACATCCATGTTTTGAGTCCTTGGGAGGATTTTAAAGCTTATGGCATCGAAAGCCTTAATAAAATCCCAAACCTTGTGCTTGTAAGACCTAATTAGTCTATTATTTGCCAAACATTGTAATCTTATCTACTTGATCACCATCTCAGTACCACCAAAGATTTGCAACAACTTGATTACATTCTTTTTAGCAAGTTGGAGGTCATGCATAAAGGCCTCATGCTCGACAATATTATTTGAGCAATTGATATGTAATTGGTAGGACTATAATATTTTTGTTCCCTTTCGTTAAATCAAGAAAACACCAACATAAGATCCTTTTTTTTTAGTTTTGGCATCATTGAAGAATAACTTCAACATGTCATTTAGGTCTTCTTCTTTGGTTTTCATGATCTCAAGAACAAAGAGGTTCTCCTCTTAAATTAGATAGGTCACCATACTCATCTACTCAAAGACCTCATAGGGATCTAAATATCACATCTCGACTATCCATTGGTCCATCTAATCATCTAAAATAGAAGATCATGCTTCAGAGATAGATAGTTCCAATATGGGTTGTTGTTCCTTGATAATCAGGTCTGATCAACATCCAACTTGGTTAAAGGCACATGTTCCACATGATAGAATATTCAAATTAGTACCATATCTAGCTTTGAGTAACATATGTGTTCAATCTAGAGATAAATAACCTTCTATCTTAGTAGTGAAGTCCTGTGACAAACAAATACTAAAAGAAGTTAGGAGTTCGATCACTACAACATCTTGATAGACTGCGAGGTTTGGGCAAGGCATGTAGCATGAGGGGAAGGTTTATTATTAGTTCAAATATCTATACATGATTTCCATCTAGCTAAAGTACCCTTTTATTAATAGGCTTATATGCTAGATCTAATACATCTACTACCTTCCTGGCCATGACAAAAGCACTTGACCCAAAATCTATCATACAATTATAAATTAACTTATCATCATAGTTTAGGATTAGGATAGAATGGCATAGGTTTGGATCAATTCACATAAGGGTTAGATATTTGTAGGACTACATGTGACTTATACTTTTGTAGTGTATTTTGTCTCTCTAGAGCATCCTCTACATACTTCATCTACTCAAGCATAGAAAATACATCCTATAGAGGTATGGCAAAAATAGTTTTCTTTAGATGGTCTACTACATTAAATGATCTTATAGAATGGAATATTTAAGTTGCATTTGATACCCATTAAGATCTAGGACTATCTATGATAGGTTGGAAAACTCTAGTTGGTTCAAAAATTAGTGTGCATTGCCTTGGGACTTTAAGGACACTTCTCTTAAAATCCACTAGGATATTTTACATATTTTGATTTGGCATGGTTGTGGGGGAAGTGCCTTTTCTAGGATTTTCTAGCTTAATTTGGATATTGAGACCCATTTGGTTAGCCTTCCCTTGCTCATCTATAACTTTCCTCTTGGCCCTTATCATATATTCTAATTGGACTTGTGGCCTCCCAAGTGCTAAAGTGCCTATTTTGTTGGACGCAACCTATATTTCTTCATCCCATATTATTAGGGTTTCCTCTTGATTGGAAAAATTTATTCTTGGGAGATAGATTTGGGGTTGCCTATGAGGTGTTTGATTCTACATTTATGCATCGATCTATCCTTGGGTAAGAAGTAGATGGATAGGCATGTACAGGTTCACTCGAAGCTTATGTGATCTATTGAGGATTACTTTCAGGATAAACATTTGGAGGATAGACATAGGTTAAGGGAAATACCATGCATGGAATATTTCACAATTGTTTTGCATGGTGACTATATCCCTAACAAGGATAAGGGAAATTTGTTGCAATGGGAGTTGTATAAGAACTATTTGTTGATTGGAGCTTTGGGGCTAGCTTGTGCTCCTATTGGGATAGAAATTAGATCCTTGATACCCTTGACCATTTTACAAAGGTCTATACTCTTATCTTTTTATTATTGTTATTATACTAGAGGAATCAATAACTCGATACAATTTTCTACGCCTATTCATGGGTTAGAATATTGCTCCTTGTCACTATAGCCTCTAGTTGCATCGGGTAAAACTTTTACGTAGCTGGCTAAACTTATGCAACACACCCACTGATACTATGTGGCTTGAGGGATTGGAACCCTGGTCTCCATGCTCCTACAAAAGCATTTTGACCATTGAACCAAGCCCTCAGGCCCCTATACTCTTGGCTATTCCATTGGAAGGGAGGTCTTAGATTATTTTCATTTTTAAAACCTCTAGATATTTTATTGTCTCTTAAGGACTTTGACCTAATTGGAGATTGTTTTTAGCAATATTTTCACTTCATCTAGCTCAGTGGAGGAGTAAGGAATTGTAAAGGGGTATTCTAGAGTAGGCAGAGAAGTTTGAGCCTTTACAAGGTTTGTTGTAGGAGTAGGTTAAAAAGTAGTGGGTTGAACTACTAGAGGTGGCTAATAGGGTGGTTGAATGCTTGGAAATAATAGCATGGGATTCTAGGAGATAGCCTTCATATCTGAATTAAATTATTTTTGGCTTGAATGACTATCCCATATGCCATTGGTAAAGAGGTACCTCCTATAGACTTGATCATCATGGTTATCTTTGAATTAATAACTTTCAAATAATAAATAAATGCCACGTCTAAAATTGGATAGATCTCATATAGGATTCTATAGCTAATTTTTTGAACCAGACATTAAAATCATTCATAGTCTCTATGGATACTCTCTTGATAGTCTCTAACCATTTCAAGAGAGACACACTATATGTTTTCTCTCTAAATCTATCAACTATCAAGTCTACGAGTTAATCCCAACTTCCAATCAAATATGAAGCAAGGCATATGTGACATTATTTTTAATTTTCTCTAAAATATATTGCTAACAATTTGAAGACCACATTCTACTCTTCGATATTGTGTATTGTTCATAGGCTTACCATATGATGCAAATGCTTCATAGGTGTGGTTGCATCTTTACCAATGAAGTAAGGTAAGGACTGAAGCACTAAGGATGGGAGTAAGTCTCATGTTGAGGAACAAGTGGTTGAAAGGGGCCAATGTTGTTCTAGGCTAGGTATCTCCTTGGAGGTTGGTTTTGTTGTGTAGTAATTTTGCAACATAAGGATCTTCTTATGGATCCTTGGTTTGGGGGGACACTATAATTTACGAATTCATTCTTGCAAAGGACCTAGTGGTAGGTAATGCACCCATAAATTTTTGGGTCCTTCATTCTCAAATGGATTCATTAGGTGAATGTTCATATGCTTCAAAATAGACTAAGATCCTCACCAAAATATCAATCAAGTGTTCTTTGTGGTGCAAATAAGTATGAGTTATCCCACTAGGTATGCCAAACAAAATTTATTGATCACTCACAATGTCAGAGTCATCCATTGCAGTTGTCATATGCACCAAACACTCGATCCTCACATAGAGAAACATAGTTAGTTAGCTCTATGAGTGTGGGATGTGACTCATAGGGCAACCTCTAGAATTTTGCTAAGGTCAACTTCTTATTTAAATTGATATTTTATGCATTGTTTTATAATTAATAATATATGAGAGAAAAATAGAGAAATATAAATCCATGATCAGTTATAATCTAACGGAGGCGATGCACCAAAATCAAAATATTATTCTATGTATTATTGGGATGAAATGAACACATGCATTTTTTGTTAACAACTAGATAAATGAACATGGTTTTAATCTAACATATACAATTCATGCACAAGATGTATATAAGAAATAGAGCAGAGCAATAATGAGCCACAACTTCATATGTATATCAAAATATTTGTCTTACAAATATGCTAGATCAAAAGAGGCTCAGATGCTATTAACAAAATGAATCAAGGTTTGAGCCCAAAAACATAGAAGAAAATTAAAAGAAAATACACACAAGACCAGATACTAGGCATGAGCAAGCAATTTCCAATACCTTACAACAAAATTGAAGTCCCAATTTATAAGCAAAAAGTAGGGTTTCTTACCTTAAAAATTGTATGAGTAATATGAGTAAACAAAATTTTCCCTCCAAGACCAAGTGAGGGATGGCTATGCATTCAATGTTGATTGGATTGGGGCATCTGAATCTAGAATCACTAATTTCAAAGGGTTTAGGGTCTCTAAATGTGAATCCTCTGCCACTATCAGCAACCACATTTATTGGAATTTCCTCCAAAACTAAGCGTGGGATTCAATTGCAATTAATATCCCTAGGCTTAAGGTCTATGGAATTGGAGCTTCTATCACTACCAATTTTAAGATGCAAACTACTTCCCTATAATTTTATGTCCAAGAGGTATAGAATGGTGGACTTGAGGCTTTTCTGCAATTGTTATATTTATGAGTTCAATTGACTTTCTTGGGAGACTATGCATAGATGTTATTTGTAATAAAGACCCTCACTTGTCATGGAGGTTCTTTACCATGGATTGCAAAAGTTTGTGGGTGAAATTCGATAAAATATTATTTCTTTCCTTCAAAATTTTTACCCATTAGACAACCAACTACCACAAGGAACAACTCTTTCTTACAAACCTTAGTCCAAGCATGTATCAACCAACTCAAATGTTTCCAACAATGCTCAACCACAAATCTCACATAACAATGATACTCATGTTCTTATCAAGTTCAAGTTCTTTGCATAACCAATGGGCTTTAACAACAATGCTAATAAAACATTCTTCACGTAACAATGATACTCATGTTCTTCTCAAACCCTATCTTAGTTTTTTTACACAACTAATGGCTTCAACAACAATGCTTATAAAATAATATTTAATAGCAACTCTCAACCCAAAAAACCTTAAAGTATTCAACCAAATTCTTTCAAAAAGGAAACCACAATTAATCCTTTTCTCTCCAATGATATTTCAGAAATCAACCACCATAAACAATCAATAGGAGAATGTTCCCATACCTTTTATGAAGATGAAGAAGCCTTTTGGTTGTCCACAAAAATTGTCTCACTCAACACACTTTCATTTTCAACTTTCAGCAAGGGTTAGAGGTCTTGATTAATAACACGACAATAAAATCCAAATAACACCTTATTACTCCTACTAAATAATCATACACCATGTCACTTCATAAATGAATTGATCTCTTTTGAAAAAGAACAAAGCAACCTTCACTTTTGAACCTCTTTACAAAATCAGAAATATCTCTTTACACACATCTTATTTCTCCCTCTAATCAAGTTAATCAAATAGCCCTTGGAATAAGCTTTCCAACGATATATAATATGATATACTTCTAAAAAATAAATCACCAAAAATCTCTCCTTTTTTAAACATTCATCATAACCCTTATTCCTCCTAGGGCAACTTTAGAAAAATAAAATATATCTAAAAATTATTAACTTGCCTCTGTCCCTGACGGGATTCGATCTCGTGACCTTCCTTTCTCAACGCCTTAACCACAACCAACTTGTCGTTGGGCCACATGCCCTCATGTGCTCAAAAGGAGCACACAACAAAACCTTATGTCATGAATATCTGTGCCCTTCGAAAACAAAACGTGCTTCACGTGTTTCAACATAGCAAAATACCTCCGAAAAGAATCGAACGTAGGACCTCCTGCTTCACACACAATTCATGAACCACTAGGCCAAGGAGACCTATACCTTTGGCTTTACTCCACAATAGTCTCTTCAACAAACACAAAAATCGTAAGCCTTTTAAAACCCTTTTCACACACACTTCGACACATGATGCGCATGCTCTTTTACCATTCAAATCCAAATATCAAATCGAGCACTTAGAGAAATAAATCGAAACTTTGGGCATATATATATTTTTTTTTTTTTTTTTTTTATATATAGGTCCTCCTCCTTTCCTTTGATGTCGGCACTATAATTTAAATATTAGTTTTATGCCTTTTCCTTTCTTTGACGTCGGCACTACAAATTAAATTTAAATTTTAAATAATTTAAAATTTAAACTTAAATATTTAAAATTAAATATCTCCATCACCGGGGCACCTTTTTCGATGAAACAAAAATCCAACTTGGGTTTTAAGAAAAACCCATTTCAAATTTGCCATCCATGGTTTTAAATAAAACCTTTTATTTTTCCTGCCTTGGTTTTCACAAAAATCCTGTATATATCCATGCTCTCCAAAATATCATAAATGCTCATTTATGAAATGCTTTGGCCACCAAAACTCAATGTGATCCATGTGACATCAATGATCCATGTGACATCAATGACAACATAAAATCACTCAAATTTCCAACAATCTCCCCCTTTGTCATTGATGGCAACACCTCTATTGTAAATCACCACAATCACTGCAAAAACCATATCTGAGAATCAAAGCTGCTCCCCCTGACTCAATACTCTCTATGGAGGTTGCTCCCCCTAACTCAATGCTCTCTTTGGAGGCTGCTCCCCCTAACTCAATGCTCTCCCCCTTACTCAAATCTCTCCCTCTTTGACATCAATGGCAAAAGGGACACCTATGGGGCTAAAAGATATGACTCTTAAGCTTAGCCCCCTCACCACCTTCTCTCTTGAGGTGATTAATTTTGGGGTGGGAGTACTTTTAATCCCATATTACATTGTTTCTTTCCTCTGTCAACTTCCTTCCATATTTTTCTGATATCCTTCTCTTGATGAATTACTTGATCTTCTTGTCTTGAACCTGTTTGACCTTCTTGCCTTGAAACTACTTGACCTTCTTGTCTTGAACTTGTTTGGAATTGAGTCCTACACCATTTTGCAATATGTCCAAAGTTATTGCAATTAAAACACTTGATATTGTAGCCTTTGGATGGTGCCCATATCCTGAATTCTTTCTTGAAATAATTTCCATATCCATTCCTTTCTTGAACCCTGTATTGTGAAGTTCTGTTTTCATGACCATTATGACCATGACTTCTGATTTGTGTAGCTCTAAAACCAAAACCATGTTGCTCATTTTATTTGCATTGAGAAGCTCTATGACCAATCCTATTGCATAAGAAGCAATGTCCCTAAAAACCATACCTTCTTCCTTTGAAGTTTCTTCTAGCAAAATCAAACTTCTTTGATCCATGGATCCTGCAATGTATAGCCCTGTGTCCAAATCCATTACAAGAAAAACAATGTCCTTGAAAAGCCCTTTGTTCATGCCTTGGTTCCTCATACCTTTCTTGATCATTATCCTTGTAAATATCTTTGACTTGTAATCATCTTTGACTTGTGCATTGTATCCTTGAATGTTATTTGTAGCATCTAAATCCTCTTCCTTAATTTCTTCCTTGCTTTCTTCTTCAAGAATTTCTTTTCCTTTTGAACTTGATTCACCTATCTCAAAATAAGATCCAAGCTGGATGTTTGGAGCCATAGGAACTTTGGAACTTTCTTCATAAATCTTAGGTGCTTCCTTGCTTTCATATTTTAGAACTTCCTTTCCTTTTGAGTGTGATTCCCCAGACCTGAAATATGAGACCTTTGGTGCTTTGGAACCTTCCTCTTCTTTCTCTTCATTTGTGTCAAATAGCAAATTGGCATCCATCTTTGTTGTCTCTAAAATACATGTTTCCTTCTTAGTGAAAATATCTTGACCTTTTGAGTCATGTGATGGATCAAACTTCTCAAGTAGGGAACATCTCAATTCTTTTAGATTCTCCTTAACCTCTTGTAGTTGCTCATGGATATCATTGAAGTCTTCCTTTAGATCAATTGAGACATCTGTATTTCTCACAATATTCTCTTGTTTAACTTCTTCTTTTTCTATTTCCAAAAGTGGGATTTCTTCTGTTTGGAGTGAATGTTCTTCTTCTATTTCTTTTATCCCATAGAAAAACCCTTCTTCATCTTCACTGTCACTAATATCATTATAATATTCTATAGCAAACAAACTCTCAAGATTTCTTTGACCATACCTGTTTCCTTGATGTGTCATCTCATCTTCACTATCACTGAAGCCATTGCAATATCTTGATCTGTGATCTCTTTGACCACACACAAAGCACTGTTCTCTTTCACCTTCTATTCCTAGGAATAGATGTTCTTCCTTTTCATCATTTGACTTGTCTCTATCACTGTGATCTGAGCTATCACTTGCTTCTTCAATGTAGAAAGTTTTCTTTGTCTTACGAAAACTTTTCTTCTTCTCATACTTGTTTTTCTTGTATCTGTCATCTTTGTCATGTTTATGCTTTCCATCTTATTTTCTTCTATGACCCTGTTTTTCATCATCACTATTTTCTTCATGTGGACACTTGTATGCATAGTGACCAAAATCACCACACTTGTAGCATCTGACTTTCTTCATATCCCTGTAATTTCTTAAGTCCTTTTTCATTTTGATGAAGTTAGCTTCCTCATCATTATCTGAATCTCTATCTGTCTCTGGAACTTTCCCTTTCTTTTTCTCTGAGGCCTTGAATGCAATTTCTTTTATTGGAACCTGATGCTTACTTCTCCTCATCTCATAAGCTATGAGAGTTCCTTGTAGTTCTTCCATTGTTAGCTTGTTGATATCCATTGTTTCTTCTATTGATGAAACCTTTGCATCATACTTCATGGGAAGTGATCTCAAAACCTTTTGAGTAACATCTGATTCTTTCATCTCAAATCCTAGACCTCTCATGGTGTTAGCAATCTCATCAACTCGAAGTAAAAACTATGCAATATCTTCAGAATATTCCATTTTCAATTCCTCAAATATTTTTCTATGAGTTTGTAGTTTTTCCAACTTTACCTTGGAATCTCCTTCATAGGTATTCCGCAACTTGGTCCACATTTCATTTGTTGAATTACATACCATGACCTTTGCAAAATCTGTCTCACGTAGCCCACTTAGAATACAATTCATTGCCCTTGCATTGATCTCAACCAATTTCTTGATAGTCTTATCTACCTCGGGATCACCTTCAACCTTATACTCTTTTGCAACCATCTGCCATACCTCATATCCTTGTGATATCAAGTAGTTCTTCATTCTCATGCTCTAGAAAGCATAATTGTTACCATCAAACAATGGAGCCTTATTTGTAGATGATCCATTCTGTGAAGCCATCTATGTTCTTGTAGAATCTGCCCTCAAGATGTTAGCCTTTCCGAAGGAACCCGCTCTGATACCAATTGAAGAACACAAGCTTATACTGAGAGGGAGGGTGAACAGTATAAGACCACTTTTTACTTTTCTTTTCAATTCAATATTATGCAGTGTATAGACAATAGTATCAATAGCAGTAATCAAGCAATGCACAAAACACCATACACAATAGAGACACCACAGTTTACGTGGTTCACCCAATGTGGGCTACTCCACGGAGAAAATATTTTACTAAAACTTTCTCAATCAATTTCTTTGGGAATCCTTCCCAATTACAATGTTTATGGATCTCTATCCAAAGGAGATGTTGATCCCCTAATCTCAAGTTCGTGGATCTCTTCCACAGGAGAACTCTTTCCCCTTCTACTCGGCTAGTGATCTTCTAGAAGACTTTGTCTCTCTACTACACTGACTGGTGGATCTCTCTCCACTTGAAGACTCCTCACTCAGATCTGTCTTCAATTGTCCTGGTTGTTGGATCTCTATCCACTGAGACTTTGTCCTCTGTACTCTATCACCTCCAAAGCTCTATCAATAGGCTCACTCAGAACCTACTCAATAGGCTCACTCAGAACTTGCTCAACAAGCTCACATAGAACTTGTCCAAATCTACTCAACAAGCTCACACAAAACTTGTCCAAATCTGCTCAACAAGCTCACATAGAACTTGTCCAAATATGCTCAACAAGCTCACACAGAACTTGTCCAAATATGCTCAACAAGCTCACACAAAACTTGTCCAAATATGCTCAACAAGCTCACACAGAACTTGTCCAAATATGCTCAAGCAAGCTCACCAAGAACTTGCCCAAATCTACACTAGCAAGCTCACCAAGAACTTGCCCAAATCTGCACTAGCAAGCTCACCAAGAACTTGCTCAAATCTGCACTAGCAAGCTCACCAAGAACTTGCTCAATAATTCAATCTCATAGAAGCATAAAGAGAATTGTTAGAGACTCAATATGTTCTATACTCAAATCCTAATCTCAACTCAAATCAATCTTATAGAAGCATAAAGAGAATTGTTAGAGACTCAATATGTTCTATCCTCAAATCTCAATCTCAACTCAAATCAATCTTATAGAAGCATAAAGAGAATTGTTAGAGACTCAATATGTTCTATCCTCAAATCTCAATCTCAACTCAAATCAATCTTATAGAAGCATAAAGAGAATTGTTAGAGACTCAATATGTTCTATCCTCAAATCTCAATCTCAACTCAAATCCAGAATATAGAATAGTTTGTTTCATGGAACTTGAACAACCACTTCACACAATCACTTGACTAGGCTCAAACAACTCTTCTCAACCAACTACCACAAGGAACAACTCTTTCTTACAAACCCTAGTCCAAGCATGTATCAACCAACTCAAATGTTTCCAACAATGCTCAACCACAAATCTCACATAACAATGATACTCATGTTCTTCTCAAGTTAAATTTCTTTGCATAACCAATGGGCTTCAACAACAATGCTAATAAAAAATTCTTCACATAACAATGATACTCATGTTCTTCTCAAACCCTATCTCAGGTTTTTCACACAACTAATGGCTTCAACAACAATGCTTATAAAACAAGGTTTAATAGCAACTCTCAACCCAAAAAACCTTGAAGCATTCAACCAACTACTTTCTAAAAGGAAACCACAATTAATCCTTTTCTCTCCAATGATATTTCAGAAATCAACCACCATAAACAATCAATAGGAGAATGTGCCCATACCTTTTATGAAGATGAAGAAGCCTTTTGGTTGTCCACAAAATTTGTCTCACTCAACACACTTTCTTTTTCAACTTTCAACAAGGGTTAGAGATCTTGATTAATAACACAACAATAACATCCAAATAACACCTTATTACTCCTACTCAATAACATACACCATGTCACTTCATAAATGAATTGATCTCTTTTGAAAAAGAACAAAGCAACCTTCACTTTTGAACCTCTTTACAAAATTAGAAATATCTCTTTACACACACCTTATTTCTCCCTCTAAGCAAGTTAATCAAATAGCCCTCGAAATAAGCTTTCCAACGATATATAATATGATATACTTCTAAAAAATAAATCACCAGAAATCTCTCTTTTTTTAAACATGCATCATAACCCTTATTCCTCCTAGGGCAACTTTAGAAAAATAAAATATATCTAAAAATTATTAACTTGCCTCTGTCCCTGACGGGATTCGATCTCGTGACCTTCCTTGCTCAGTGCCTTAACCACAACCAACCTGCCATTGGGCCACACACCCTCACATGCTCAAAAGGAGCACACAACAAAACCTTATGCCGCGAATATCTGCGCCCTTCGAAAACAAAACGCGCTTCACGCGTTTCAACATAGCAAAACACCTCCAGCAAGAATCGAACGCAGGACCTCCTACTTCACACACAGTGCACGAACCACTAGGCCAAGGAGGCCTATACATTTGGCTTTACTCCACAATAGTCTCTTCAACGAACGCGAAAATCGTAAGCCTTTTAAAACCCTTTTCACACACACTTCGACACACGATGCGCAGGCTCTTTTACCATTCGAATCCAAATATCAAATCGAGTGCTTAGAGAAATAAATCAAAACTTTGGGCATATATATATATATATATATATATATATATATATATATATATATATATATATATATATATATGTATGTATGTGTCCTCCTCCTTTCCTTTGATGTCGGCGCTATAATTTAAATATTAGTTTTATGCCTTTTCCTTTCTTTGACGTCGGCGCTATAAATTAAATTTTAATTTTAATTTTAAATTTAAATTTTAAATAATTTAAAATTTAAACTTAAATATTTAAAATTAAATATCTCCATCACCGGGGCACCTTTTTCGATGAAACGAAAATCCAACCTGGGTTTTAAGAAAAACCCATTTCAAATCTGCCATCCATGGTTTTAAATAAAACCTTTTATTTTGCCTGCCTTGGTTTTCACAAAAACCCTGTATATATCCATGCTCTCCAAAATATCATAAATGCTCATTTATGAAATGCTTTGGCCACCAAAACTCAATGTGATCCATGTGACATCAATGATCCATGTGACATCAATGACAACATAAAATCACTCAAATTTCCAACATGGTTTTCATGATCTCAAGGACAAAGGGTTTCTCCTCTGAATAGATAGGTCCCCGTACCCGTCTACTCAAAGACCTCACAGGGATATGAATCTCACATCTCGGCTACCCACTAGTCCATCTAATCATCTAAAATAGAAGACCAGGCTTCAAAGATAGATAGTTACAATATGGACTATTCGTCCTCGATAATGTAGGTCTAATCAACATCTAGCTTTGTTGAAAGAACATGTTCCACATGATGTAATCTTCAACTTAGTTCCATATCTAGTTTTGAGTAACATATGTGTTCAATCTAGAGACAAATAACCTTCTATCTTAGTAGTGAAGTCCCTTGATAAAAAAATACCAAAACAAAGGATTTCGATCACTACAACATCCTGATGGACTATGAGGTTTGGGAAAGCTTGTAGCATGAGGGGAAGGTTTCTTACCAATTCAAATATCTGGATATGATTTCCATCTAGCTAAACTAACCTTTAATAAATTAGGATCATATGCTAGACCTAATACATCTACTACCTTCCTCGACATTGTAAAAGCACTTGATCCATAATCTACTATACAATTGTAAATCAACTTATCATCGTAGTTTAGGGCTAGGTAGAACGACATAGGTTTGGTTCGATTCACATCAGGGCCAAATATTTGTAGGACCACATGTGACTTCTAATTTCTCAATGCATTTTTTGTCTTTAAAGCTTCCTCCAAGTACTTAATTTGCTTAGGCATTGACTAGACATCCTAGATAGGCATGACAAAAATAGACTTCTTTAGATGGTCTTCTACATTAAATGATTTGATAGAATGAACTCTTTAAGTTGTATTTGATACCCATTAAGGTCTAGGCCTATCTACATAGGTTGGGAAACTCTACTTGGTTCTCAAATTAGTGTGTATTGCCTTAGGGCTTTGGGGACACTCCTCTTGGAAGCCATTGGAATATTTTGCATATTTTGGTCTGGTATGATCATAGGGAAAGTGCCTTTTCTAGGATCTACTAGCCTAATTTAGACATTGAGACCCATTTTATTAGCCTTCCATTGTTTCTCTATCACTTTCCTCTTGGCCCTTGTCATGTATTCTAATTGGACTTATGGCCTCCCAAGTGCTAAAGTACCTACTGTATTAGATACAACCTATATTTCTTATTTATCCCTTGTTATTAGAGTTTCCTCTTGATTGGAAAAAAATGTTCTTGGGAGAGAGGTTTGGGATTGTACATGAGGGGTTTTATAATACATCTATGCATATATCCTTGGGTAAGAAGTATATCTATAGGCATGTATGGGTCTAGTCAGATTTATCATGGTCCACATAGGATTACTTTTAGTATAAGCAATGGGAGGATAGACATAGGGGTAAGGGAAATACCATGAATGGGATATTCCACAATTGTTTTGTACAGTGAATATATCCCAAATAAGGTTAAGGGAAATTTGTTACAATGGGAGTTGTATAGGCACTATCTATTGATTGGAGCTTTGGGAGTAGCTTGTGTTCTTATTGGGCTAGAAATTATATCCTTGATACCAGGGTTATGCATAGTAGTAAATTATCATAAATTAACGAATATTAAGATTTTTGAAAATTAAAATTGATGAATACGTGGACCTTGGACGTCAGCCCATTTGCCCAAAAGTTTTTGGGGTAAAATTTTTTAGGGTTGATTTGTACCAAAATTATAATACTTTTATCGTTTAAATTTTAAATCGCTAGCCTTCCCACCTAGATTTTGGATATTTTTGCCTTAAAATTATATATAATTTTATTAACATCAATAAATTTACCTATTATACCCCCAATATATATACCTAATATGATAGCAACAATCATACACATTAAACATTGGTTCTCCTCGACCGACAATAGAGAAGCCAAAAAATGAGCGACAATAGAGAACATAAGCAAAATAAAAGATGGATGACCAATAGTAGAGAATAAATAAGGTCAATAACATAAAAAAGGAGTAGCAGATCATAAATGATGGATGGTAGATAACATAATATACGAAAGATGCTCAATCACAGAAAATCTACTACAAACAAAAGACGTCTGATTGTAGAGAATAGACTACAAACAAAAGATGCATGATCATAAAGAATAGACTACAAATGAAAGATGCCCAACCATAGAGAACATACGACTGGTAGCATAAACGAAGATCATCAATAGCATAAAAAAATATGATCGGTAGCATAATCGAAGATGCCCGATAGCATAAACAAATATGATTGCTAGAATAAGCAAAGATGATGATCGATAGGTAGAAGACCATGATGTGAATGATGATCAGTAGCAGAAAGGCAAGATGACTAGTAAGAGATGATTGATAGCAAAAGGGAGGACGACTGGTGAACAATGATTTATATTAGAAGGGTGGATGACTGGTGAATGATGATCGATAGTAGAATGGTGGGATGATTGGTGAGTGATGATCGATAGCAAAAGGGTGGGATGACTAGTGAATGATGATTGATAGTAGAAGGGCATGATGATTGGTGACTAATGAATGATAGAATAAGTATGGTATGACTGGTGATTGATGATCAATAACAAAAGGGCGGGATAGCTAGTGATTGATAAACAGTAGCAAAAGGGTGGGATGACTGGTGAATGATGACCAATAGCAGGGAACCGCCTAGTAGAAGGGTGGGATGATTGGCAACTGATGATTAGTAGCACTTTTACTTTTGAAGGTTTATTTTTTTCACTTTTGAAGGAACCTTCTAGGAGGTATAACTTTTGATCCACAATTCCATTTTTAATTTTGTTTTTTTAAACCACCTATCTTGACAAGATATACACTTTAAACTGATCTATGATCATTTTGGAGCTTGGTAAAATTTGTAGAAGACCTCCAAAATGAGCTCTAAAGTTGGTAAAGTGAAATATCTAAGAAAAAACAAGCAGAGATATAATAAGGATAATGTGTAGAAAACCTTAAAGGGTGCTAGATCTTGGCAACCTAAAATGATGGATCTGGTAAAGATTATTATTATAATATTTGAGACTAATCCTTATATAGATACTAAGTCTTATCACAATAATAGATGATAGACAAGCGATAGCAGGATTTCAAAACTAATTCACCCCATTTATATATTTTTTGTGGGATAAAAAGATAATTCACCATGTATTCTATATGTGTTTGGACACAATTCGCCTGGACTTTGAAACTAATTCGCCCAATTTTTATAAATACATTGTGGGGCTGACCCCTTACACATAAACCTGCTTGATACCCTTGGCCATTTGGTAAAGGTTTATACCCTTTACTATTATGTTGGAAAGGATGTCTTAGATTATTTTCATTTTGAAATCTTTAGTCATTCTACTATCTATTAAGGGCTTTGACCTAATTAAAGATTGTTTTTAGCAAGTTTTTCACTTCATCTAGCTCAGTGGAGGAGTAAGGACTTGTAAAGGGGTATTTTGGAGTAGGAAGAGAATTTTGAGCCTGTACTAGGTTTATTGTAAGAGTAGGTGAAAAAGTAGTAGGTTGAACTACTAGAGGTGGGTAATAGGGTGATTGAATGCTTGGAAATAATGGCATGGGGTTCTAGGATCTAGCTTTTCTATCTAAATTAAATTATTTTTGGCTTGAATGACTATTCCATATGTCATTGATCAAGAGTTACCTCCTATAGACTTGATCATCATGGTTATCTATGAATTAATAACTTTCAAATAATAAATAAATGCCACATCTAAAAGTGGATAGATCTCATATAGGATTATATACACAGTTTTATGGAACTAGGTATTGAACATCCATAGTATCCATGTGTAACACCCCAAGTCTACCCACTTGATTTTCCATTCACCCCAAGTCTGCCCACTTGATTGTCCATTCACCCCAAGTCTGCCACTTGGTTGTCTAACATCAAAGGTTCCAATTTTAGAAAAACTTTTTTTTTTCTAGTATGAGCATGTTAATATCATCTTCATGAGTGTCATTCTGTTGTAGTTGAAATACTCATGAGATTGAGATTAGCCAAATATCGTAAAGTTGCATCTTTTGAAATTCACTCTCCACCTAATATTCCAAGTTCAGGCAGTGGGTTTCTTTTCCTCTAGGGCCCATAACACCTAGAGGTGTGATGCATAAATTTCCCGTGTCTTAACATGAATTTATGAACTTATGTCTTTATGTCATGTAAGACTTAGCGCATACATGCTTGAGATAGACGATCATCCATTCTTTTTGGAGCATCATCTAGGGTCTTACCAGTACCCTGGTAACCACCCAACATCTTGTGTAGATTAACCAACATGATATCCCATACCATCATGTTGTCGATTTCACCTAGTCTAACACAATTCACCACTCATCACTAGTAGGGATAACCTAGAAGAGATGCCCATACAACCTTTTGTTACCTCCCGTTTTGACCATTTTTTGTCAGAAGTATGATTAGAGCCCTGATCCATGATGAATGCCTACACACATCATCATTAAAACTTATTTTCCATGGTGATTGCCTACCCGCAACACCATTTATTTCATCTTCACGAGATTGTCCTTCCTGTAATATTGAATTTTTATCAAGGTTGTCCTACCCACAAACTTAGGTTGCATTTTAGAATTTTTTAATCCTCAACCCTGAATTCTCTTTTCTCAAGCTTAACTTGTAGTGATCCTAGGGAAGCGATGTATCGTCCACTACTCTATTTGTGATTTTACTTGATTTTTTAATGTTTAATATGCATTAAATAAAAGTCTTAAAAGAGAGACATAGCCGAAATGCAAAGAAATAAATGAATGAATGCTTTTGTATTGATATTTCCAAGATCCGGTTACATATAAGTCCCTCTATGGGATACCCTTCATTTGATACATGATTTTACACAAAGAGGGCAACATATGTATAAAATATCCCCTCACAAGGGGTGGTGCACTTTATTAGGCTTCCCGATGACGCACAAGAAACTATAGGAGGTCTTATAGATGCCTCCTTCCCTAGGTTTGATTTCTAGAGGGATACTCTTGCTTTTGTATGTTGTGGATTTATCCTATGATCCCGTAGCCCTATAAGCAATGAAACAACAACACATGCTTGGATGTCTGATATTGCCTCCCCGGATGAGGTTGTTGGCAAAAACCCTAATGATTAATGAAATATGCTCAATGAGAACACATGCAATGAAACTAGTGCTATGAGTGCAAGTAAATGAAGAAAATCTATGTTAATGATATAAAAACATGAAAAAAACATAATAAAAGAAAACTAAAGCCTAAACCCTAGACTAGGCCTACGGGCCACTATCCAAGACATTGGTCGCTCAGATAAAAACCCATCTCTAGTGTTCCAAGGCTATAGATCTAAGATTGTTTTCGATGTTGAATTAGTTTTTGTTTCTTATCCAATGTGTTGAATGTCCAGTAGATTGTAAACCCTCAATAGACTAGCACTTCATTTCTCCTCAAAGGCGCTCCAATTTGCTCTCCGATTTGGCAGGGCTTCACTATAAGAAAAAATTCTTCTAGTCTCAAAAAGCTCTCCTCAAATTCTCTGAATGGATTCCTCTCTCAAAAGTTTGTCGATCTCAAAAGGTGATCAAAAGTCCCTTGGTGCCTTTAGGCTTGCACCTTTTAATGTGTTTGAAACCCTAGGTCAATGTCCAAATCCTAGGATTGAATTCTACATACACATTGGATGTCCGCATGAGAATTTTTGTCTTTGTTTGCCCTTGTGGGCCAGTTAACTTATGTCTAAATCAAGAC
The DNA here is from genome assembly GCA_028583015.1 of Wollemia nobilis. Lineage (NCBI taxonomy): Eukaryota > Viridiplantae > Streptophyta > Pinopsida > Araucariales > Araucariaceae > Wollemia > Wollemia nobilis. The sequence goes on along the minus strand of JAQPPZ010002555.1, from coordinate 1,206,919 downwards.
TTAAGTCTTTCATGTAGATTGGCTGTAAAAAGGAATGCAAAGTTGTCCTTGCTCAGCCTTATTGCATGCAAACTACCACTTTCGCCCATGATTGGGCCGATTTATCCACAAATTGATTTTTAAGGTTTAGCTGCTATTTTCTGTAGTGACTAAGGTTTGGCCGCTCTGAGCTTGAGTGGCCAAAATCTAGCCGCTTTGGTTCATAGCGACCAGGAATGGATGGGCTAATATTGCCCCAAATGAGTGGTGAAAACCACTTTTGACACTTGGAAGGTTCAAAGGTTTAGCCACATGGTTTACGAATGTGCCCATATGAGTAGTTATCCTAAACATGACATGTTTTAGGTGTCTACATAACTATGGTTAGAATTGTCTATAAAGGTTTGACTATTTTAGGGTTAAATAATCACCATTTTCTATTGGTTTGAAATTTAATAAGATGACATAAGTTGTCTATTTTCCGCCTTTATCTATTGCGGTTTACCATTAAGGATGATTAGAAATAAAGATACTTTGAAAATGTTGTAAGTAAATTAAGGAATAACAAATCCACATTACTATTATTTTTATAAGATTACTATTTAATTTTTTTTTTTTTTTTAAATATAAGCTACCTCTAAATTAATTAAAAGAAAGTCATTTCTTGTTCTCATATTATTCCATAAAACTTACGCTACATGAATAAGAGATTAAATAGTTTGCTCTCGCTAGACTAAATATTGGGTAAAAAATTCATAATGTATAATCTAAAATAGAAATTTAAAAAAAAATTAACTGTATTTTATTTAATTAAGAAAGCCTAGCACCATATGCGAAACTTAAAAGATATTAACTAATATCCTTGTTGTCTTGGCTGAAATAATAATAATCTACAACTTTCTTGCTAAGGTGTCCAACTACTGTCTCTTTCTAACTTATGCAACGGTTTCAATCAGAATGATTTTGCTAAAAAATCTCAGACCTGACCTTAGTTTGAGTTAGATATCCTTCAACTAAGGATAAAGCTTTCATTGTTTACTATGTTGAAGCTTCCCTACTAATTGTTTCAATGTTTCCAATGCTTAAACCCTTATTCTAATCTCGGTATAAAGCTTACAAATAGACGTAGTAATAATGTAAACCAAATGTCAAACCAATCTCGTTTTGCATACACAATGGTTTAACCGTTTCCTCAATCCACCATAGAGTTTTAAAAACTATTTAGGGTGTTTTAAACTAGATCATTTCATATTCAATTTATACTGGTGCAAACTAGAACCAGGTGTGCCAACGTGAACTCTAGGCAAGTTACATATTGAATGAGAAAATGAAAAAGACAACTTTACTGTGTACGAAAATAAGTCTTCAAGATTATAATAGGCATCAAGTTTAATATCAAGTAAAAGAGTTTTCCCATTGGTGAAAACATTCACCTCTTATCTACAAATTTACATTAAAAATAATCACAACCTTTGCATTAAGGCTTTCATAAGCAAATGTCTATATTATAACTAAAAATATCACAATCCATAATAATTACACACAACGCTATTGCATACAAACTCAACATGACAAAAGAAAAATTAAATGTTTTGTACTTTGCCGTAAGGATTTATGTAAAACAATAGCTCTTTTAACTATACAAATTGCTCTCAACATCAATAGTGTTTATGAATAAAAATTAAACAATATATACATCCGAGGTTGTAATTTTTTTACATCTTGTTCCAGAGTTCAACCATGCACATTATTTTTCAGACCATATTCTCAATATCAATACGAGGTCTACAAACTCTGCTTTGTATTTCACCCAAGAGCCACATGTTCCAATACTAGTGCATGTAACGGGTTGGCTACAACCCTTTATGACTCAGGCCTCAATCTACTTTTGAGTAGAATTACCAAATACTCAAAAGAAATAACACATCATTACTCTCTTCTATCCATGCACAATTATTGAAGTAACCTTTAAAAGACGACATGCATTGTGATTGCAATGTTCCACAAATATTTCTCCTCACACGATTATCCGATGGTTTCAAGGGTTAGAACGGTCGATCTACTATGCAATGCATCTAATTCTAACATACATACATCATTCTCAAAATTTAAATGAACATGTAGTGTTCTTAATATTCATCCAACACTATTCATACATCACAACAATCTTTAACACAACATGCGACATAAATTAATTTATTTAGAAGAAATTGAAGCAGTCTTGGTTCACAACCAAACATTCACATAACATCTCATTGTTGCTTAAATTTAACACAACATATAGCAACAATGATTCAAGAAGGGTTAAATTGGTCTTAGTTTTCAAATACTTACGGTCACACATCAATACATAAAGATAACGCAGTAATTCTTCAAAAGTGCATGCAATACTAACCTATACATCTCACACAGAGTATTTGATTTTTATTTAATGCATATGATATCCAGAATTCCTAGATTAAACACAGTCGAATATTTCCATTTGATTATTCTTTAAAATATGTCACTTTAGTCAATTTATCCACTACTACCAGAATGACATCATGTTGAAAATGATTTTAGGTAATCCAAAAATAAAATCCATAGTTACCACTTGCCATTTGTATTGTGGAATGTCATGCGAAAATAAGCATCCAACTGGATGTAAATGTTCAGCTTTAACCTTTTGATATTCTAAACATTTAGCCACAAATTCAACAATGTCCTTTTTCGTTCCCGACCAATAATACTCTTTTTTCAAATTTTCATACATCTTCACATAACTTGGATGAGCAAGATATGGTGCACTATGTGCCTCTTGCACTATTATATTTCTCAAGTTCTAGTCACTTGGTACCACCATCCTATTTATAAAGAATAACATATTTTTCTAGATTCTAAATCCCTTTTCTTTATCAAAATCTTGCTAAACCAATCCTCGATACCTATGATAATATTCATCTTGAATCTACAGTTGCCTTATTTGATAAGTTATAGTAGATTGAAAATATGACATAGCATTGATATGCCTTCATCTACTTAAAGCATCTGCTAATTTTTTTTCTTTTCCTTTAATATATTCTATGCCAAAATTATATTCTGCCAGAAACTCCATCTAGCACCTTTGTCTAGCATTAAGCATTGGCTAAGTAAAAATATATCTTAGGCTTTGATGAGTAAGCTCAAAAGGTTTACCAAGTACATAATGTCATCACATTTTCAAAGCATGCACAATCAGAGCCAATTCTAAGTCATGTGTGGCATAGTTTAATTCATGTTTCTTAAGTTTTTAGGACTCATAGGCAATAACATTGTCCTATTGCATGAGAATCCCACCTAATCCTTCCAAAGAAGCATCACTACATATAGAAAATGGTTGCTTAGGATCCGCTATTTTGAGAATAAGTGTTGATGTTAGCTTTTCTTTAAGTATTTTGAAAGCTTCTTCACATCATCCTATCCATTTAAAATCTTTTCCCTTATTTTGGAGATTGGTTATTAGATAGGCTATTTTATAAAAAAATTGGATCAAGCAACGATAATATCCAACCATCCTCATAAAAATTCTCACCTTAAAAACATTTGTGGGAGAAGACCATTGGATAATAGCCTTGATTTTATTTGGATCCACAAACATTCCTTTTGTAGAAATTATATGTCCTAAATACTGTACCTGGGTCGCATAAAACTCACACTTAGACATATTTCCATATAATTGATTTCTTCTAAGTATTTCAAGAACAGATCTTATATGAAGGTCATGTTCTTCTTTACTTCTAGAGTAGATCAGTATGTCATCTAGGAATACCAACACAAAACGATCTAATTGTTCTCAAAACACACTATTCATAAGATTCATAAAATTTGCTGGAGCATTGGTCAAACCAAAAGGTAACACTATGAATTCATAATGACCATATCTAGTTTGAAAATTAGTTTTATGAGTATCTTCTTCTCGGATCCTTAATTGATGATAACCAGATCTAAGATCAATTTTGGAGAAAATAGTGTCTCCTTTCAGTTCATCAAACAAATCATCTATTTTGAGTAGAGAGTACTTATTCTTAACAATCATCTTGTTTAACATTCTATAATAAATACATAGCCTTAGTTTCCCATATTTATTTTCACAAACAACACTGGTGCACCCCACGGTGAAACACTAGGTTTGATATGTCCTTTTTCTAGAAGTTCTTAAAGTTGAGTTTTAAGTTCTTGCAGTTCTATTGTGATCATCCTATAAGGTTCTCGAGCTACTAGCATTGCTCTTGGAAAAAGTTCTATAGTAAATTCAAACTCCTTCTTGGGCGGAAGACCAGGTAATTCTTCAAGAAAAACATCGTGAAAGTCATTTAGCACTAGATATATTTGGAAAAGACTAGCTTTGGATTTATTTTCTTCCTTTTTATTAAGTTTAACCACAAAGAATCTACTACCCTTTTCATAGCTCTTTTAGCTTGCATTATAGTCATAATATGTGGTTCCATTGATTCATGTCCACAGTGTACTCGAATCCTTTGCTTGGTGCCATTAGTGAATTCCATCTATCTTTCTTCAAAATCTAACAATGCTTTATGTACCTTAAGCCAGTCCATACCTAAAATTATATCAAAGGTATGCAAAGGAGCTACATATAAGTGTCATCAGGTTTGTCCTTGAGATATCATTATTTGAGGATCAAATAGACATTGGTTGACGGTATAGGTTTGCCTAGATCCATACTAGACTTTTCACCCATTAGCTATAAATCCAGGTGTTTTCGGTATGTCCCTCAAAATATTTAGTGAAACAAAACTATCAGTTGCTCCAGAATCACCAAAATACAAACATTTCTATTATAAATTTTTCCCTTTAATAGAAAAGGTGTTGCTTGACCATTGAGTTTAGAGTTACTTGTTGCTGCATATATCTTATGAGCAGGTTTCATAGATTCTTTCCTTTTATCTTCTCGTAAAGAAAATTTATCAGTATAATGAGGTTCTTTACAAATACAACAACTCGTCCGTGGTGCCCTCTCTTTCATATTTCCCTCATTATCTTCATGTGTTCCAGATTTTGGTGCATTAACTCTTTGTTCATACCTATCCCTCAAATTTCTTTGACCACCTCGATAATTTTGATTTCCCCTGTTTCCTTGGTACCTATTCTTATTCTTGTCAAACCTGTTTCTATTCTCATTTCCATGATTCTTGTGCCAACCCCTATCTCCTTTGGTTGGACCTACATTTTTCTTTTTCTATGGTTATTTATTTTCTTTAGATTGTTGATAATAAGTTTTCTTGGCCTTAAATTTATCCTCTTCTTGTAGAGCCAAGTCACAAGCAGTAGTTAGGGTAGCATGTTTTAACATAAGAATCAAGTGACCAATATTTGGATGTAACCCTAGGAGAAATTTTTGAATTTTAATCTCATTCCTCTACTCATATTCAAGCATGTATTTGAGCAATTGCACAAATCATTGGTAGTACTCAATTATAGACATACTGCACTGTGTTAACCTTGAAAATTCGGTAGTCTTTTCAAGGTAAAATTACGATGTTAGGAACCTATCCTTAAATGCCAAAACAAATGTGTCCCAATGCACATCAATAGCCTCCAAATTATGAGTTTTCCTATACGTATCCCACCAATTCACGACAACTCCAGTCAATCAAAAGACTGCCCATGAGGTTTTTGATTTAGATGAAAGGGTCCTAACATCAAAGTATGCTTCCACACTATTCAACCACCTTTCAGCTCCTTCCCTATCACCTTTGCCATCAAATTTGGCTATATCAATTCTTTGCATATCCTTGTCCAATTCTAAAACTACTTGTTTTCTTCTTGGGTTAATAGTTGTCCAATCCTCAACTATTACCGTTTCTTTTCCTTTGGATAGATTTTTTATTGTTTTCTGTTGATGGGAAATCATTTTTTGTTGTTGATCCATCTGAGCTTTTTGCTGCTCCATATGCTCTATCATTTGGACATTTTTTTGTGCCATGTGTTCAACCATTTGAGTACTTTTTTGCTCCATTTGTTCTTTCTATTGGATCATTTGCTCTCGCAATAGTTGTACCATCCAGACCATTTTATCCTCCTTATTAATTGGTTCTTTTTCCTTCATATTTTTTTGAGGATATTATACAACTTCCTTTGATGTCCCAATCCGCATAACTTTTTGAGTGACCCTTCTAGGGTTCTCGGTCAGCCCTTCCCATTTAACCGCCATAGTTATTTTTGAGGAACTAGCTTTGTGTCTGGATGCCATTGTCTGCCCAAAAAAAACAAGAGCCTTGTTAAATTTTCAAGTCTTAGGTGAAAACTTGGGTAACATCAAATTATTTTTAACATAAGTTTTCTAAAATTTTATTACTTAAAATATTCACAACCTTTGCTCTGATACCAAATGTAACACCCCAAGTCTACCCACTTGGTTGTCCATTCACCCCAAGTCTGCCACTTGGTTGTCTAACATCAAAGGTTTCAATTTTAGAAATTTTTTTTCTAGTATGAGCATGTTAATTTCATCTTCATGAGTGTCATTTTGTTGTAGTCGAAATACTCATGAGATCAATATCGGCCAAATCTCATAAAGTTACCTCTTTTGAAATTCACTCTCCACCCAAGATTCCAAGTTTTGGCAGTGGGTTTCTTTTCCTCTAGGGCCCATAACACCTAGAGGTGTGATGCATAACTTTCCCATGTCTTAACAGGAATTTATGAACTTGTGTCTTTATGTAATGTAAGACTTAGCATATACATGCTCGAGCTAGATGATCATCCATTATTTTTGGAGCATCATCTAGGGTCTTACCAATACCCTGGTAACCACCTGACGTCTTGTGTAGATTAACCAACACGATGTCCCATACCATCATGTTGTTGATTTCATCTAGTCTAACATAATTCACCACTCATCACTAGCAGGGATAACCTAGAAGAGATGCCCATATAATCCTTCATTACCTCTCGTTCCGAC